>LPNX011099396.1:70000-123069 GCA_001517045.1 Pseudotsuga menziesii
TAAATGACACACGTCAGTTTTTGAAAATAGATACATTGATTGTTTTTTATATAACTTTTGATTTCCATCACCATTTCCAAAGAAAACTGTATGTTGGATGAGACGAGATCAATCTCTACGATCTTATATATAGAAATCAAGGATTTCATTAATTTTTGCCCCTAAAATGTGTACACCCACACATAACGTTTTCATTTCAATCTTTTGTGACTTCAATAATTAATAAAAGAAAAAAAATTCTTGAAAAATTATGAAAAAATAGTGTTGCACTAGGCCCCTATGTCCTTTATATGTCTGCAAGATTTTTTCCCAAATTGACATCATTTACCTCATATATTGCTGCACCCGCACAAACATATCTGTTAAGATGTGGTGAAAATTTGAAACCCAATTTCACGGAAACTAAATTTATAATCATTTACACACATTTTGTGTGCATAAATGCTATATATTATGAAATCTGATTAAATTACCTATCTTTTCTCTTTTTACTTCATCTTGAAATAAGTTAGGGAAGTACCACTAATTGTTACCTAAATTCAGAGTTTCCAGGTTTTTCTAGTATTATGTGGCATCTAAAGCGTCTTTAAAGGAGTCCATGATTATGTATCAGCCCATATATGTTTCTGTAATTTAGATTTAGTTTTTTTTCTTAAATTTGTTTTTATAGATTAAAAATAGTTTATTTAAATGAACATGTTGTTTTATATTGATTATAATTAGTTTATTTTAGTGAAAATCTTTTAAAATTAGTTATTTTCATTAGTTATGTTTATTTTTTTAATTTACATTTAGATTTAGTTTATTTGATATAATGATAACAATAAAACTATTAATTCAAAATGTGAATATGACTTTACATATTATAAAATATTATTAAAATCAAATTATCATCATTAAATTATGTAATAAAAAAATGTGAAATTATATGATGATGGTTGTCTTTTATATATGTGAATTTTCCCACAGAGAACTACACTTTTTAGTATGTCAAAAAATACACGATCTAGATCAAAGCTAGCCTATATATATATATAGACACACTTATGAACACTAACAAATGCAATTAAATTAAATTATACGAGATGTATTTCAAACATCAATATATCATAATTTATGTAATTTTTAAATTACCAATTTTATTACTAGATTTCACTAATATAATATTATTTACATAAAATTTACATATTTATTGTGTATTTATTACGATTTTGTTTAAGTAATGATTTATTTATGGTGTTGCATCATTTTATTATTGATATGTATTTATCATGTCCAATACCACTCTTTGTTGTAAGTTTGGATTAAAGAAATGGTTTTGATACAAGCTAAATTTTAATGATTAGAAATAATTATTAGTATTGCTAGTAGAGGATTTTTTTGTTAGGAGTTCCAAGTTGTACTAGAAAAATGTCAAACTAGATATTCCAACTTGATTTTCTTTATTGTACAACCAATCGAAATTTTAGTTCAAAATAAATTATTGATAATGGGAGTAGAGGGGTTGTTGTTTAGAGTTCCACAAATTATCAACCAATTCATCTCGATAAAAGGATTGTTGTTTATAGTGGATAGAGTCATCTAGTTGAATTTTGACCAATTCATAATATCATTGCAAATTATCAAATATTGAGAACTACCAAGTTTGATTAGCTCGATCCAAAACAAATTTGCAACCAAGTCTTTAGAGTTTCTTTTGTATAAGCTAGCTAAAACAAGGTCCTCATATAGCTATAAAATATTGGGTTCAGAATCATTGTTTAAGATAATAGCTTGATCGCTTTCTATTTTAGCATTAAAGTCTCCTAGAAAGAGGATATTGCTTTCATTTCTTAGGTTGGATTATCCCATTCCAAGCCAATGCAAGGAATTTTTTTATGTAGATTGTGGTCCTTATAAAATCTAGAATTAATAAGCACAAAATATCATATTCCTATATAAATATTCTTAGCATTGATACTTGAAATCTCCACCCACATGTATTGAGTCAAAAGATATTTCTAAGCCTAATACGAGTCAAATTATTCTTCTTGATGTTATAAACTATACCTATGATCCCTCTATGATAGGATCTCTTATTCCATGCCATCCACAAAGACAAATCCTTCTATGTTATGGACCTTTGATTCTTCATGCTTCCAAGTTTCAAGCAAAATAAAATCTATTACAGTTGGCATCCAACCTAATGTGAGACCCTTGCTCCATCTTACATCTACTTCATGAGTTACCAAGATATACTAGATTTGGATGGGTCCATCATTGGCTATGTTATCTGAAGCCCACTCCTTTCCACAACCTTCACATACTCTTTTTGCATCGATCCAATGCTACCCTTCTATTACATGCCCACTTTGAAGGTGACAAGGTATATGGCTTTCCAGAATAGATCCTTGCCATGATTGGATTGAAATGACATGTCGATTGCTAATGTTGATGTAAATTTTATTTGATGTTTTATAGAGTTGCTAGATTCTTAAGTATTTCAGCATAGCTTTTCTTACTTCCTTCTTGATTTGTGATAGAAAAAATCTTTGTATTCTTCTCTTTAAGGAACCCCAAACCATACCTATCACTTGATGGTATTTGGATACTCAAAATGTCATCTAGAATTCTTGAGCTATTCTCAAACTTTGACTTGATATATTCTTCATCAAGCTTTCTCTTGAACTGTGAGATTTCTTCTGCAAGATTTTTTGACTCTTGTATTCTTCTTTTGAGTTGTAGATTTAGGTCCTCCTCAACCTTTTTGGTATCTTGCAGTTGAGCTTGCAACTGACTGATGATAAGATTTGACTGTCTATTCCTTTTCCTACATTTCTCAAGTTCTTCAATGGCACTAACAAGTTCAGATATTAGTTCTACTTCTCGTTCTATATCTGAGCCACTATTTGAAGCTTGAGTATATAGACCCATAAATAAAACTTTCATATCTTCAACTTCACTTCCATCTGAATCTTCACTGTCTTCTATGGTATACACAATTTTTTTTTCTCATAGGGTTTTTTCTTGTTTCCTGGTTTACCCTTTTTGAACTTTGAAGATTCCTTATCTTCATTCTCATCTTGTTTAGTGTAGGTTCATTTAGAGGAAAAATGTCCAATCCTTCCACAATTAAAACATTTTAATGGTAACTTCCCCTTGTATTTTCTAGTCCCTCTCTCAAGCTTATTAATAAAAAATGCTTCCTCATCATTTGGGTTTTCTGATTGATTTTTTAAGCAGGATTTAAAAACTGCTTCTTTTCTTGAAGATCCATTTTGTCCTGTTCTCATCTCATACACAGTGAGAATTCCATGTAACTCATCCATTGTTTCTTTTTTAAGATCATTTGTTGCTTCTAAGGTGGATACATTTGGGTCATATCTCATTGGTAATGTTCTTAGTACCTTTCTTACCACTTCTTTTTCTTTTTCTTTTCCTCCAAGCCCTCTGATCGCATTAACAACTTCATCTACACAAAGAAGGTATTCACTAATATTCTCTTCTTTCATTTTAAGACTTTCAAATTGACCTTTATATGTTTGAAGTTTGGATTCTTTGACCTTTGATTCTCCTTCATAGATAATTTTTAACTTGTCTCAAGCTTGTTTGGTAGATGTGCATTGCATAACTTTAGTAAATACCGAGTTTGTTAAACCATTTAAGATTACGTTTAGGGATTTGGCATTACCTTCATATTCAACTAGTTCAACTGTGTCCATAGGGTATTGGTTTCCTATTTTAAGCTCCTTTTCTGTTGTTGCCCAAACTTCCATCCCAGGGATATTATATGACACCTCAATCTTACGCTCCAGTAAGCATAATTTTCTTTGGTAAATAGTGGAGGTTTGTTAGTGGCCAATCCTTCTTGTTGATCCATTGTCATTTTTGGATGGGATCTTCCTTCTAGTGGTTAAGTTGTTGTGAAGGAACCTCCTTTGATACCAATTGTTGGTTTATCCCACAATACTAAGAGGGGGGGCATGAATCAGTATTGTCTTTTCATAAATAAAATTCACAAAAATCAACAATGAAGACACAAATTTTATCATGGAAACCTCAAAGAGCAAACCACCAACACAAAAATCATTAATAGGATGATTTTTACAAAATTGTTTATCTACTACAACAGAAAGGATGCTAAACAAACCCTAGTTTTTTTCCTACAACTACAGAAAAGGAAGCTACAACACCCATGTGGTTTTCTTCCTGCTTCAACAAACAAGGATGCTATGACACCCTATTCTCTAGCTACGACTGGAAGGAGGCTTCAACCCCCTGTAGACCTGTGGCCTACCCTAGCACCACCATGCCACCCTATTATGATTTTCTCAGTATTTTGCAATAGTTGTAAACTATTCACTTTGGACTCTATCAAAATTCCTAACAGAGACACTTAATTATTTACACATTCATTTATTTAAATACCCTATACCTATTTCGTATCAATGCATCTCTCCATGGCTGCACTTTTTCATTTGGAGCATGACTATTTACTTACAGATACAACTAATCATGATCTACCTAGTCAACCGTCACATCACTTTAGCAAAGAACTTTTTTTGTTCTTCCCACGGCTCAGAATTCATTTCCACATCCTTGTTTATCATTTTCTGGTGCGTCTGTAATCTTTTTCACTAAATACACTCAGGATAGTTGATCTTTTGTCTGGATCTCTTCGGACCATTGATCTATTCTACAGATTTCCTTTTTAAATCATATTTCCACACCAATTTTATATTTCAATGATTCCCCACTGTTAATCCTCATCGAGATTCTTCTTGAGCATTGATTTCCATATTGTGGGATGTAGGATGTAACATTTTCTGAAATCGTAACTTGACTTTCTGCAAGCTCCTTTTTGCAAGCTTCTTTTCACAAGCTCCTTTTCGCAATTTTCGTTCCACACCGTCGATCTCTTGCAAAGTATTTCCCAACCTTATATATTCCAGATTGCGGGTTGAGGGTTGCGGGTTCATAGAATCTTTAAACATTATTTCCACAATTCCTTTTCTGCATTTTCCTTCTACACCATCAATCTCTTTTTAGAGGAACTAATCTTAGTCGTCCAATCTTTCGGATTGCGGGTTCATAAAATCCTTAAACACTACTTCCGCAACTTGATTTCAACATCGTCGATCTCTTTTATCAAAACTAATCTTGGCCATCCAATCTTTGATTTTTTGCGGAACTTTGGTTTTTCCTCCTAACGGTTGAAACTAATATTTAACCATCAGATCTAGTGTGGCACTTACATAACCCATCCAATCTCGATTTTCACATAACCTTGTTACTTCTCATGTTTTTAACCTCTACACTGGTCCATTCAACAAGAACATTGTGAGCCATCTATTTACTTAGATAATTGATCTCAATCGTTGAACTTGCTATAGAGTTATTTGTTTGTCATTCAACCTGCAAACCTGCAACCTGTAACAGGGTTATCCCTTTGTTATTCTGGATACCTGCAACCTTTAGTATACCACCATATGTTTGACCTCCAATAACCAATTTGACATCAATGACAACTATTTTACTCAACAAAACTATCACAGGAGGAGCTCCAACTCACTTGCACAAAAGAGGGACGCATTCTCTCATGGATGGTGTGTTTTTCCACTTGGATGAAGTGGTTAGAGGATGTATATGCTTTCCAAACCAAGTGGGATACCTCAAGAGAGGTGGTCACATCCTCTCCCATAAATTAAAACCTCCTCCCACCTTTTTCTCAACCTCCTCATCCTCAAGAGAGGTGGTCACATCCTCTCCCATTTGAAGGCTCCCTTGAGATGAGGTAAGGATAGACATGTAAGAAACACAATAGAAAAACATGGCTATCTCTTCAAGGCCTTCCCATTGTCAGTAGACCAATGCTTTATGGATTCAACAAAAGATATACACAATAAACCCTTTGACTTGGAAGGTTAGGAGCAATGATGAATATGTAATTCATTATGTTATTTTCTTTAGTAAAAACTAGTAAGACAAAATAGGAGATATAATCATACATCTCAAACCAATAATTGGAATTGTGCAAAATTTACATCTTGACAACCAACAATAAAAGCCACAACAATCCTCCCTAGGAAGCCTTGTATTGGTGGAAGCAATTTATTTCAATGTTGATTTATGCTTCAAACCTGCAATTTGTTATAGTGAAGGTGGACCAGAATTATACTCGACCTCAAATCCCCCAGGGTCACCCTTAGTGACCTAGGATTTGACCAAAACTTCCTCAAATTATAGGATGACGAATATGTAATTGATTATGTTATTTTCTTCAGTAAAACTAGCAATAAAAAACATGAGATATTTTTCAAACCAATTGTTGGAACAATGCAAAATTGACATCCTGACTACCAACAAGATGAGGCACAACAATCCCCTCTAGGGAACCCATGTATTGGTGGATGAAATATGTGTTTTAGTGTTGATTTCTGATTTGTATTTGCAATTTTCTATAGTCAAGATGAACCAAGAATATTCTTGGCTTGAAATCCCCTAGGGCCACCCTCAGTGACCTAAGATTTGACCAAAACTTCATCAAACCCCCAAGGTTTGACTTTTCCTTTGAAATGGACTTACAATAACACTTCAAAAAGACATGAATTTAAACCTAAGAATTGATGTCACCTAACCCTATGATGATGTCACCTACTTTAGGGCACTTTTAGGGCTAAAAATTGTTTTTTTTGCTATATTTTTCAACTTGTTAGAATTTTTCAATATTTTATCAAGATCTAGAATTTATCACTGTAATTCACAACTTTTAAAATTCAAAATTAAAATAACTAAAAATACAAAAAAATTAAAAATTGTGAAAAACCCTCCAAATTCTAAAAATTCTATATTTTTTATATTTTTGCAAACATCCAAAAATTCCATATTTTTTATATTTTTGCAAAAATCCAAAATATGTTATTTTTGAAACAAAACATGTTTTATTTTGATGCCCTAGTTATTTAATTTTTTATTTTTTGAAATATTCAATTGCAACTATGAATCTTAGACTAAATAAAATATTAGAAAATCCCCAAAAGTTAGGAAAAATTGCGAAAGTGCTCTAAAGGATGTGAAGTTTGAGTCAAATTCAATGTTACCCGAGAGGACCCCAGAGAGCTTTGAGGTCGAGAGATTTTCTGTTTCACCTGGATTATGGTAAATTTCAAACTTCATGCATAAATCAACATCAATCCACATCTTTCATCCATCAAAAGAGGGTTTCCCTAAGGGGGATTGTTGCGCCCTTCTTTGGTGTCATCGAGAGATATATTTCATGAAATTTTGATGGTTAGTTTGTTAGATATATTTTGTTTTATATTGCTGGTTTTTATCATAGAAATAACATCAAAAGGTTACATATTCATTATTTCTCCTAACCTTTCGAGTTAAAGGGTTTATTGTAGACATATATTGTTGACTCCATTATGCACCAATCTACTAACTTTGGGAAGGTCTTGTTGGGATAGAGGTTTTTTCTATTGTATTTCATATAGGTCTATCCTTACCTCATTTTAGAGATCCTCTTGTGGCCCAAGGAGAAGGGTCTAAAAGGAAGGGGCTTGCATTGAGCTAACATTGGGTGTACCTCCTTAAAGAGTTGCTAATTATAGCACTAGGTCCATTAGGTCCACTTGTCATGTTTGGGTCCACTTCTATTTGATCATGGAATAGTGCTGGTTTTTGAGGTAATAACTTCTGGTAAGATAGTCTTGGATTTGTATTTGTCTGTATGCTTTTTGTTTGCATCCAACCACATTTGGATGTTGTTCATGTCTATGTCATAGTTTAACTCCCTTCTTTTTATCCAGGTATCCATCTTTTCAATGGCATTTGAAATTCTCTCTTTCCCTTCATTGAAAAGTTCTTCACATATGTGAAGAGAGTTGTTGAAGCAGACCTCCTTATTGTCCATTAAAGCAGTTTTTGTATTGGGGTGATTCAACCAAAAGGGACTAAAGTCCTAGAGTTTCCAGAGCTAAAAACATTTGTGGCAAGAACTAAACCATTGTTGATAAAATCCCCAAAAAATCGACAACATCATCATTTTTTGCTATGCAAACATCAGAACAAAAAATTGACCCAAAAATATCATGAAATTTTGAAAAATTCGACAAAAATCAAGAAAAAATCAACAAAAGTTAGGAAAAATTTGACAAAGAGGGGAAAAAACTGACATGCAATTTTTGACTCTATTGAAGTGTGGATTTTTTTAAAACTTTTAAATATTTATTTATCATTGCAATTGTTGGGGAATGAGGGGGGTGTTTACCATCATGAACAAACCAAAACCATTGTTCATAAAAAATGAAGATTTTAAGCTTAAAGCCATAACTTCAATTATTGTCTTCCACACTTTAAATCATTTCCACCTTCAGCTTTTGCAACATTATTGTTCAGTGGGAAGACTAAAAAATATTAGGATCTTATATATACATTCATCCTCATGGATCTAGGGTTTACATTTTAATTGTTGTTTGTATTCATGGCATGGATGAGATACTTCCAATGGAAGCTTTGAGAAACTCAAAGGGCTTATGAACATAGCTAAGAGGGAAAACCTTTTCATTTATGCAACTACTCACTATATACTAACCTGGAATCCTCTCCTTTTAATCATATGATACAAATTCCTAGTAGACCATGGTCTTGACTCATGATTATGAGATACATTTATATATTTGATGTCATTTTGTTTTGGTTTTCCACTTTTGAGTCCTTTATTCAATGTTTAGGATTTAGCATTGACTTTGATGCACTATTTTTTATTTTACATCCACTATATTTTGTTTATATATCAATGTTTTTCCTATATTTATGTGTCAATTTGTTTATTCGAAGTTCTTGTAAATTAATATGCTTAAAGAATTGAAAAAATGAATTTATTTTGTATTTTTTAATGCTTGTTGTGGTTTGTTGATTTTTTTTCCAATTTTTTTTTGCCAATGTTGTCATGATGTTTTTTTTGGACCCTTTCTGATTTTTTTTTGATGCCGATGTTATCAACTCTAAGCTCAACTTTTGAAATTTACTCACGACTTTTTGACAGACTATAAAACCAAAATAATGTACCAGAGAAGATCTATGCCAAAGAAGGCTAAGAGCTATGATCCAAAGGTATTAATGCATTTGAAAACACACAAACCTAGGGGAACCCTCCTCAAATTGAAAGGAATAGTAGTTCTTGTGTTTGATTTCAATAGATTATACCCAAATTTAACATAATGACTCAAACTGAAAAATAACAAGGTCCAAAACTTTACTAGGGAAGAGCATTGAGGATTAATATTCCACCCATGAAGAATATGGTCAACTTTATAATATGTATACACACTACCAATTGGGTTACACTCATATCCAATTGAAATAGACACACAATCGACATAACTAGTGACTAGACACACACAATCAACAAAGCTAGATTGCACTTTGAGGACTGCATGAAACCAACAACTAATTTGGATTCAAATTCGACAATTTAGTTGAGAAGCAACTAAACCATGAACAAAATCAGAAGAAAAGGGTAAATGTACATGTTACTGTATCTTAAACTTGTTGAAACAACAATCAGCTTGGAAGTAGCCACCTTCGAAACTATTTTCATAGTTTGGAGCTTGTGTTCTCTATTCACCATTACCAATCCCTCAAAATTTTAGGGAAGATAGATTTGACAACTGAAATGCAAAATAGGTAATAAAGTCCCACATTCCCTGCATATAGGAGAAAGGGTCATCATTAATTCATCTTGATTACAATGAGATTTGAATGCATTGTGGGGTGTGCGAGTTATCTCTTGATCATTCTCAATGGATACTTTACAATGCTTGATGGATCCCATGGTTTACATGCTTATCATATGACAAGGAGGTGGAACAAGTTTCCCAGGGGATAACAAAATACCCTTCCTTTCTCACTTTTTAAATAAATTTTCTTGTACTTAGATGATTGCTTATATTAGCTTCAATGTTGATGATCTTGTTGAGATCTTGATAGACATGGAAACTTTGGGTCTCATTGAACATCTTCATTATTGTTTGGATGTGTAACATTATCCTTATTAGGTGAGTCTCTCTTGGAAGAATTCCTTCTTTTATGTGCCTAACGGTGACCAAGGAGTCTCCAATCACTGTCAACACTTTGATTCCTTTTGTTCACAATGTGAAATCTTGTCCATGGTGTTGGCATTTCAACTTGATTTTCAGTTGTCACTCCTAGATCCTAGGTATATATTTCTTCCTTATTTCCCTCAGGGTCACAAAGCACCCCCTTGCTCTTGCCACCTTAGGATCACCTTTAAAGTATCCATCCAAAAATAAGGTGTATTGGCTCCTTTGTTGCCGATGCGATCCAAGTTATTCTTTTGCTATTATGAGTTTCCAATCTTGATGAGAGAGAAGTTTGCGGCCTCTCATTAGTTTGAAAGGAGGTTTATATTGAAGGATTCCCCTAATCCACATTTTCTTTTATAATTTCAAACATGGAAGATTTTGGTCGTTGCATGCTTTCTCTCATATTACCTCACTTAGCATTCCCTAGGCTTGGGATGCAACCTTCCTAACAGTGGTTTCCTCATTCTGGAAAATTCCTTTATTACAATCCAACTAGAGTTTTCAACATATGAAGTATGCCATAGCTTTCCATATCTGTTTAATGAGAAGTTTATTTTGAAAGGATTTAGGATATTACTTGTACCGGGTTAAGAACATTTATGGCTATCTTTTTGGAGTGCTAACATGGGTGTTTAAGTTTTCTATCATATACCACCAGGTAAAAACTATGAATTCACATTCTAGAAAGAGATGATTGGATATTTCTTATTTTGTTTTGCATAGTTGACATCTTGAAGAGAGTTGAAATATTTTGGTTGATGTAGCCTTCCTCTCATAATACCTCTCATAACATTCTCTAGTCTTGGGATGCAACCTTCCCAGCATTGGTTTCCTTGTTCTTGAAAATTCGTTTATTATGAGCCAACTAGAGTTATCAACATATGTAGTATGGCATATTATTCCATATCCATTTAATGAGAGATTTATTTTGAAAGGATTTAAGTTATTGCTTGTACTAGTTTTAGAAGGTTTTTTGCTAGCTTTTTGGAGTTCTAACATGGATGTTTAAGTTTGTTATCATATAACTCCAAGTCAAAATTGTGAATTCACATTCCATGAAGAGATGATTGGAGCTTTCTTATGTTGTTTTGCATAGTTTACATTTTGAAGGACTGCGATGGCCGTTTTATGCAAACTTTCTACAATAAGAATCTTCTTGTGAATAGCTAGCCAACCGAGAAAAATTATTTTAGAAATGCTCCACTTTTGATTAATTTCCTTCCATATAGTTGACTGAGTTAGCACACTTCTTTCCTTGATTTGTATTTTGTATCATTTTTAAACTGTCCTCCCCCCCACCCTCTTCAATCTTGGAAATCTGTTTGTATAGGCGCCACTCTAGCAAGTTGTTGTTGAATATTTTTCCACCTTTCTTAAAGATGATTTTGTAATCGTTCCATATTCAATAATTGTTAGGTTTTTCCTTCATAATTACATTCTATATTGTTTGAAAAGGGGTTCCTGGAAATATGATTTCTTGATTGGTGGGGAGGGTATGATACCCAAGAATGTTGTCATTCCATATATTAAACTTTTCACCATTTATAAGGACATTGTTAGAGAAAAAAAAACCTCTCCAAAGCATCATTATGCTACTTAGTTATTTATATATCGACTTCATGACTCTAGTGGGCCAATCCCATTTCAATTGACTACTTGAGTCACCTTGAAGCTTCTTCAAAACTCCAAAAGGCCTAATGAGTTATTTTTAGAACTTCTGAAGTCTATTTTGGCATATGAGGTTGAATTCCTTTAATTAGGGGTTATTTTCCTTTATTTTATGCTCGTACATTGCAAGTTAGAGTTGTGGAGTGAATATGGGTAGTTTACTCCACTATTTAGGGACTTCATGCACATTGTTTTAGCTATTATGAGAAAGTAGCGCCCTCCTTGACTGTTTTTTTTTTGGATTTTTTCCTCATGCATGTGCCTCATTCAGTTAGAACTAGTGATTGGGAATTGTAGAGTCATTGTAACTCAGTTTGGAGGGTGCACGACTAAGGGTCCCCACAAAGATATATTCACATCCCTTGAGAGGAATTAAGAGGTCCTATAATATTCACAACATATGGTCTACAAGGACATGCACATCCGTGGTCCACCAGTCTATCGAGGGACACCCTTTTACTGGCCTAGAAGAAGAGATGATAAAATTTTTTATACTATCCATTGGAGAACTTGTCCCAAATCCAAGTTCTTGTTGAAGAAGACCTCTAGAATTCCTTCTCATACTCTAGATCGACAACTTTTTATCCTACAATTAATCAAGTTCCACACAAAATTTCAAGGGTTTTCCTCCATTCGAAGTAAGGAGTGGTCAAGAACCACTAGTCAAGAAATTAAAAGTGTTAGGATCTCATGAATGGGCTCACATGCACTTCCATAGGATTTCACAAAATTTTATAGGGATTTTTCGCAAATCCCTCAACTGTGTCGAGACCTATTATTTTTTCCGATTTGTGTGAAATTTCTGTCATGAATCCGTTGTTTAGTTTACATTGATTTGATAATTCCACTGCATACTTCTTTTCAGATAAATCTCATTTCGACTTGTAGATCTATTGTTCATGAAATTTAACATGGTATCAGATAGTATGTTGAGGCCAACAAAAAACCTCTGATACTTCCATGGTTGCACCAGAAGTAGCTGAATTTCCACATAATTCCTGGAATCATAGCATTGCTCCCTCTGGATTATGTCCAGAGAAGTCTATCATGGTGCGATAGAATCTGAATAAGTGCACAAATCAAGGTGGAAATAATTGAACTGACAAATGTTTGTGAATTGAAGTTCTTTTTGCAGTAATTTTTGCATGTACCTACGTAGCTCTTGAATATTTGTTGATCAACATACAATGAAATGGAGAATTCAACTCCTTTATCACCTAGAAGTCTATCATGGTGTGAAAGACTCTAAAAAAGTTCACATGTCGAGGTGGAAATATTTGAACTGACAAATGTTTGCAAATTGAAGTTTCTTTTGCAGTGATTTTTGCAGGTACCTACGTAGATTTTCAATATTTGTTGATCAACATACAATGAAATGGAAAATTCAACTCCTTTTTCACCTAGAATCCTTACACCCTTCAATTACATTGATTGAAGGGAATATATGTAGATAACCTTGTGCAACAAAGCCATGTTTAGGATGAAAATGGGAAGAGAAGTTGAGCCCCAACAATACATTGAGAAATCCAAGTTTTTGAATTGGCTAGAAGAAACCTTCGACTTCATATGCATCCACATCTCCAAGGATCTTCTGTTTCACCTTGAGGAACTCAAAAATAAAAAGGAAGCATGGGACAAAATTGAATCTTTGTTTGGAAAACAAGATGAGCTTAGAGGCCATATTCTGGAGAATGAACTTATTGTGCTCCAACCTAGAAAGTTTGATACATTTCAATAGTTCTTTTCGGAATACAAAGCACTAGTCTTGCAATGCAAACAATGCAGGATAGAAAGGAAGGATGAGCAACTTATAATGTAAATTCTGAGCAATCTTGTCTCAAAATTCTTAGCTTTTGTATCCGCATTCCACTTCAGAATATTGTCCATCCCAAATTGGAAAATTCCTTCTCTAGATGCATTTGCAAAGTCATTGATCTAGGAGCAAGTAAAATTGATTGAGATGGGAGTGGTCAATTCCTTGAAGAATCAATCCCTCATAGCTGGAGACTCTAGGAAAGCACAAGCTAAAGGGAAGAAGAAAGGGAAGGAGAATAAAAATGTTGATTTTAACTCAAAGGAGAAGCATAATCCTTCCAATGGAGCCTTAGGTTCCAAGAAGAATAAGAACAAGAAACTTGAGAAATCTAAGTGTTCCTATTGTATGAGAGGTTTTCATCCAGAGAGCCAATGCATGACTAAAAACATTGGTTAGATGTAAAATCTCCTTGAATAGAACAATATTTCTCTTCCACAAAGTGAAAAGAAGTTTGAAGATGGAAAATTGATAGAAGAGCATGAGACTCTGCCATGCCTTGAAATAAAAATTCTCTCAATCAAAGGATTATTTGATTGATTCAAGAGCATCCATTCATATGGTTGCTTCCAAAGAATTATTCACCTCTCTAGATCTCTCATGAGGACCTAGAATTCATATGGGGGATGATTCTAAGATCCTAGTGTTAAAATTTCATATGCTTAGCTAAAACATCAATATTTCATTTCATTTTCATAACGAAAGCATATAAACAGGATCACTGAAAGAAACAGTATCACAAGAAAAACAAATATTTATCCTGGGAAAACCCTAAAGGGAAAAACCTAGTAAAAAATTCCTTAATATAGATGCCCCAAAAGATAAAAGATAAAACCAAAAGAGAGATCAAAGACTGATCATCCTCCTTCTCCAGCTACTCCTCTCTCCTCCACTAATGCGCTACACAAGTGAGAGTGTGTGTACCGAATGAGGAGCACCACACCTCTATTTATGTTCATCCATTCACTTTAATAATTAAATCTGACATTTAGGCTTGATTTAATCATGTAGGCTCAAGTAACCACACTAGGGTGCTGATGACCTACCTTTACAATTAGAGGGGACTACCTCATGACTCTTATTAGTTCTTTCGAATAGAAGCATCGGGGTATAAATTAATACAAGTGGTTCTCCCAGTAGGACCATTAGGGACCACAAAAAGATAAATATAGAATATTCTTCGAAGTTACAATATTTCAACACTCCCCCTTAACGAGAAGGGTATTCTACAACAACATCAACAACAACAATAGTAGGAGAGAGATATAGGACATCATCAACATCATCAAGGTAACACATCTATAAATCATTGGAAGCTTTTCAACATCATGTAGTCTTCATCTTCAATATTCAGTCTTCAGCAACTTCAACACTTTGACCGCTTCGATCAGCAACAACATCGTCAGCACTCTGACCTTTCGATCAGCAACATCATCATTAGCACTTTGACCTTTCGATCAGCAACAACATCTTCAACACTTTGACCTTTCGATTAGCAACAACATCTTTAGCACTTTGACCTTTTGATCAGCAACAACATATTTAGCACTTTGACCTTTCGATCAGCAACATCATCATTAGCACTTTGACCTTTCGATCAACAACAACATCTTCAGTAGTTTGACCTTTCAATCAGCAACATCATCATCAGTATATTCTGATCTTTCGATCAGTAACATTAGAAATCATCATCATCATCACACTCTGATCTTTCAATTAGTACTTCAACATCATCACACTCTGATCTTTCGATCAATACGTCATCATCATCATACTCTGATCTTTCAATCAGTACGTCATCATCATCATCGGCAACAACCTGCAATCCATAGCTCAAAGACAAAAAAAGTCTTTGGATCACTTTTGGACTTAAAGTCCAGGGATGATTCAATCCCACCACATTCTCGACAACCGAAGTCACCAGATTGATTATGGGAGAATCAGTCCCTATCACTTTAGGACTAAGTCCAAGGATGATGCAATCCTACCACATTCTTGAGGACCGAAGTTACTAGATTGATTACAGGAGAATCAATCCCTATCACTTTAAGACTAAGTCCAATAATGATGCAATCCTACCACATTCTCGAGGACCGAAGTCATCGGATTGATTACAGGAGAATCGGTCCCTATCACTTTAGGACTAAGTCCAACGATGATGCAATCCTACCAAATTCTCAAGGACCGAAGTCACCAAATTGATTATGGGAGAATCAGTCCCTATGACTTTAGGACTAAGTCCAAGGATGATGCAATCCTACCACATTCTCAAGAATCGAAGTCACTGGATTGATTACAGGAGAATCAGTCCCTATGAATTTAGGACTAAGTCCAAGGATGATGCAATCCTACCACATTCTCAAGGACCAAGGTCACTCGATCCACTATGGACAGATGTCCCGGGATGATACAATCCCTCTTCACTCTCGAGGACCAAGGTCACCGGATCACTCTAGGGAATGTTCCCAGGGATGATACAATCCCACTTCATTCTTGAGGACTAAGGTCACCAGATCAATTTAGGGAAAGTTCCCAAGGATGATACAATCCCACTGCTACATCACTACACCCCCTTTTGGGGAAGGTCTTTTCGAACCACACTAATCTTGTCTTGAAAGTGTTTGAACTTTAATCGGGATAGAGTCTTTGTCAACACATCAGCAACTTGTTCATCAATACTCACATAATGGAGCTTTATGGATTTTTTCTACATCATATCTCGAATGTAGAAATACTTGATTTCTATGTGCTTTGATATGTCATGGAACAGAGGGTTCTCTGTCATCTTTATACAACTTTGGTTATCACATAGAATCACGGTAGTGTCCAACTCTAGGATGAATAATCCTGACATCATCTTTCAAATCCATATGGCTTCACAACTAGCAGAGTAAGCTGCTATATATTCTGCTTCGGTTGTGCTTAGAGCAACACTAGATTGCTTTCTACTAAACCATGAAATCATAGCAGGTCCCAGACTATAACATCCACCTGATGTGCTTTTTCTGTCTGAGATAATTCCGGCCCAATCTGCATCTATATAGCCATACAATCTATTATTACTCATGGTTATTATCATAATATAGAAAAAAGTCTATAGTCCCTTTCAAATATCTCATCACATGTTTTCCAGCTACCAAGTGAACCCATCTAGGTTGAACTAGATATTGACTTAAGGTGTTCACAACAAAACAAATGTCTGGTCTGGTATTTGTTAAGTACATCAATGACTCAATGATCTGTTTGTAATGAGTCACATCCACTAACTCTGTTGAGTCACCAGTTAACAACTTCAGGTTGGAATCCATGGGTGTGGCCAAGGCTTTGCATTCCAACATATTGAATCTTTTCAATATCTCTACTGCATACTTTCCCTAGTTGAGAAAGATTCCTTCTGAACTTTGACATACTTCCAGACCTAGGAAATAATGCATTAACCCAAGGTCTTTCATCTCAAATTCTTATGCTAGTTTATTCTTGCTTTTCATAATCTATTTCTCATTCCCTATCAAGAATAAGTCATCCACATACAGTAGTAGGATGACAGGTTCTTCTTCTACAACCTTGAGGTAAAGGTTAGGATCAACTTTACTCTTGGTAAAGCCCATTCTCAATAGGAAACTATCTATCCTTTCATACTAAGCTCGAGGAGCTTGTTTAAGACCATACAATCCCTTCTTTAACTTGCATACATGAGAATGTCTATATTCAACTTCAAATACTTGAGGCTATTCTATGTATACTTATTCTTCGATCACACCATTCAGAAAAGCTATTTTCATGTCCATCTGGTGTAAGTCCCACTTAATCATGGATGCAAGTGCCATGATTGTTCTAATAGAAGTATACCGTGCTATTGGGGCAAATGTTTCTTCATAATCACTTCCCTCTTTCTGAGAGAAACCTCCAGCCACAAATCTTGTTTTATACTTCTTGATACTTTTGTGAGCTGCATGCTTTATTTTGTATATCCATTTGGAGGATGCTATACTCTTTCCTTCTATTTTGGGAACTATATCCCATACATCATTCTTCATTATTGACTGATATTCTTTAGTCATTGCTTCTACCCATTCTTTCTTCTGTACCGCTTCTTCATAGTTTGTTGGTTCTTGATCTACAACATCACACATCAAGGCTATATAGTTGGAAAATGTCTTAGGTTTCTTTCTTTCCCTTGTGGAGCCTTCAAGAATTCCATATCTTTCTGCCTCTCGTATAATTTCTCTTGTCCAAGTAGGCTTTCTCTTCCTTGATATCTCCATCATGGGAGGTTCTTGTGGTTCTGCTATGTCATGTTCTTCAGGAGCTTCATCTTCAGGGAGACATGTAGTTTCTTTATTTCTAGGAGGTGTCTCTTCTTCATACACTTCTTCATGTTGGCACTTCCTAGATCTCTTGAGGGCTGCCTCTTCATCGAATGTGACATCTCAAAATATTTCCATGTGATGGAATCCAGGAATGTAGATTTTGAATGCTTTGGATACTTTACAATATCCAACAAAAATCCCCTTCTTTCCGAAAGGGTCTAATTTGGTTCTTTTCTCTTTTGGTATATGAATATATACTCGACAACCAAATATCTTGAGGTGACTTACCTTAGGATTCTTTCCTGTGAATATCTATTTTGGAGTCTTGAATCCAAGAGCATTGTGAGATATTCTATTATGTACATACACAGCAATTCTTTCCGCTTCTGCCCATAGATGCATTGGAATATCTTGATCATATATCATTGTCTTCACTGCCTCCATGATGGTTCTACTATTTCTTTCCGCAACCCCATTCTGTTGAGGATTGTAGGGAGTAGTTAGTTCCCTCTTGATTCCATAATCTTTGCAAAAAGCTTCAAACTCTTTTGAGGTATACTCTCCGCCATTATCTGATTGGAGTGTCTTTATTTTCTTGTCTGAAATATTTTCTATCAAGGCTTTGAACTCCTTGAATTTTTCAAACACTTCACTCTTTTCTTTCAGGAAGTATATCCAAGTCTTTCTTGAAAAGTCATCAATAAATGTGATATAATATTCAAAGAGACTTAAGGATGTAGAATACATTGGACCACATACATATAAATGAATCAATTCCAACGTACCTTTTGTCTTTGTTTCACTTTTTGGAAATGGATTCTTGATGTTCTTTCCCTTTGCACATCCTTTGTAAATACCTTCATGCTTGATCTTCATGTCTCGTAATCCCGTCACTACTTTTTTCACATGAGGTAGAGACTTGTAATTAATGTGGGCAAGCCTTCTATGCCATAGTTCACTAGGGTCAGTGGACTCATGCACAAGGGTTGTTTCTGAGTGCCCCTTGAGTTTATACAAGCCTCCTTCTTCTTCACCAATAATGACTGCATTTTCAATATTCTTTCCTTTGGGCCACATGAGTACTTGACCATCTATGAAATCAACTTTGAATCCTTTCTTATCTAAATCTGAGATAGAAAGTAATTTCTTCTTTAGACCAGGTACATATAATACATCTTTCATCTTTAAGGGATTACCTAAATCAAGTTTGTAGCTTGCTTCACCAAGTCCTTTGATCGGATATTGATAGTCATCTCCTAGGGATACTTTCTGAGGAGAGCTCTTTTCTTCAAGTTTGGATAGAGTTTTCTTTTGTCCCGTCATGTGCTTTGAAGCACCACTATCAATAAGCCAAGTGTCTTCTGCAGGAGTTACAAACCCAGAGAGAGCAGAGAATAGTACATACTCTTCCACATCTTCTTCTCTTGCTTTCTTTCTTGAAGGTCCTTCATCTTATTCTTCTTCATCCTCCTCTTCAGCTAGATGAGCATGGTGTCTTTTGTTGTTGTTGATCTTCTGCTTATATTATTGCTTCTTCATAGGACAATTTCTGGCAATGTGTCCTATCTTGTCACAATGGAAACATTGAAAACCAGAGTAGTCCTTATTTGATAGACTTTCTTTCGATCTTTGGAATCTTCTAGGAGGTTGATGCTCCTTGTGGTTTACCTTCTTGAAGATGGGTTGATTCCTTATTATTTTCTTGGTATGAGTGGCTAGAGCTTGATCATCTTCTTTTATTAAGGCTTCTCTATTTGTCACTCTAGTCTCCTCTTGAATGCAGTCTTCCAATACCACATCAAACTTCATGCTTTCCTTCCTAGCACACATCATTTGAATGAATGGTTCCCATGGTCTAGTGAGACCATTGAGAGCATTCATAACCATTTCATATTCATCAAGCTTATCTCCAATAGCTTCTAGTTTCTCTTTGATCTTAGAAACCCTCGTGAAGTAGTCTTAAATGAATT
Source organism: Pseudotsuga menziesii (assembly GCA_001517045.1). Classification (NCBI taxonomy): domain Eukaryota; kingdom Viridiplantae; phylum Streptophyta; class Pinopsida; order Pinales; family Pinaceae; genus Pseudotsuga; species Pseudotsuga menziesii. Next base: position 89,850 of record LPNX011099396.1, read on the forward strand.
CTCCATGACTCATCTTGGTGCTCTTCAGTTGAGATCTTAAATTCATGTTTCTGTTAATGTTCCTTCCCTCATACATTCTGGATAGGGAATCAAACATTTCTTTTGGAGTCTTCTTGGATGACACTTGAGGGATCAAGTGATCCTTGATGGAGTCAACAATAATCCTTTGTTCCCTAATCATATCCTTTCTGTGTTTCTCCTTGGCTTCAGCTTCTTGAGGTTTTGCAACTTCTCCTTTGCAATACTTATCAATATCATTCTCTTGGAAAATGCGACCAATTTTATATTTCCATGCTTGGAAATTCTCTATGCCTTCTAGTTTGTACTCAAGCTTAGTGCTTGGGGCCATCTTGTTATTTAATCACAAAAAATTAATGTTTTGCGGAATGAGAAACTAACCTTATCATGAGATGTGCTTTAATGAAGTGAGTTGACTGGTGTGCTTGGATTCTGGAGATTTCAACTCTTCACCTTCCAAATAAGACTTGCAAGATTCAGCTTCTGTATTTTTCTGGTTCAGTGGTTTTCTGGTGCGGCTATCAAACTAGGGTTTGAATTTCCCAGAGAGTCACACATCTAAAACCTTGATTCCAGGCTCAAAATATGTGCCCTCGGAGGGTGCAACTTTCTATGCAAGTAGTTTTCTGAAACTCAAAATTTTGCCTAAAACCCTAATTTCTTCCGCGAAAAGAGAGAGGGCTATTTCACCTTGTGAAAGCTGTCCTATTTAGGCTAGCTTTGATTCCATGTTAAAATTTCATATGCTTAGCTAAAATATCAGTATTTCATTTCATTTTCATAACAAAAGAATATAAACGGGATCACTGAAAGAAACAGTATAACAAGAACAACACAAATTTATCCTGGGAAAACCCTAAAGGGAAAAACCCAGCAAAAAATTCCTCAATATAGATGCCCCAAAATATAAAAGGTAAAACCAAAAAGGAGATGAAAGACTGATCCTCCTCCTTCTCCAGCTACTCCTCTCTCCTCCACTAATGCACTACATAAGTGAGAGTGTGTGTTCCAAATGAGGAGCACCACACCTCTATTTATATTCATCCGTTCACTTTAATAATTAAATCCAACATGTAGGCTCAAGTTAATCATGTAGGCTCAAGTTATACATGTAGGATCAAGTAACCACACTAGGGTGCTAATGACCCACCTTTACAATTAGAGGGGACTACCTCATGACTCTCATTAGTTCTTCCAATTAGAAGCATCGGGGTATAAAGTAATACAAGTGGTTCTCTCGGTAGGACCATCGGGGACCAAAAAAAGATACATATAGAATATTCTTCAAAATTACAATATTAAACTTGATCATGGACAATTCCAGAATCTGCTCTATGTTCCCTCTCTTGCAACAAATTTCATATCTGTATATCAGATGACACATACTGGCTCACCAAAGCGAGTGGTATTTGGTCCTAAATCAGTAGATATTTTATATGTATCAAATGGGAATATTATAGTGAAAGGTGTTTCAATCCATGCCTTCAAAACATATGCATTCTCACACTTCATGCCATACTCAGATCTAGTACAATCTCAGCTTTCATTCAAAGCAGATAAAGGTTGAAAATCTCCTTTGTTTCCATTTGTAGATACAAATTTATTGCCTAATGTTTAATATTCAAAATATGAGGAATAACATTAACATGATCTTGATATTGAGATTACACCTCAAGAGGATCTAGATCTAGATCCAACATCTATTCCAACTCAGAAGCCTAAATGGGCCCAAAATCTCATTAAAACACTTGGGGATGTTACTGGGAATCCATATGATAGAAGAGCAATGAGGTCCAAGTATCCTAATGAGTATGTTGCACTGTCCCATACAAATCCACTTCTCCTTGAGAAACGTTTCATGATGATGGGATCAGATCCTCAAACATTCAAAGAGGCTTGCCATGATCCAATATGGAAACTAGCTATGGATGATGAATTTGATTCGCTACAAGACAACAAAACTTAGGATCTTGTCACCTTGCCTCTTGGGAGGGAATCCAATGCAAATGGGTCTACATGACCAAGATAGCATTTGATGGAACCACAGACAAGTACAAGGCTCAATTGGTGGCAAAAGGATACTCACAAGTCCATGGATTGGACTACAATGAGTCAGTCACTTCAGTAGAAAGAATGGACTCCATTAGACTAGTCTTGGTAGTTGCTACTTCAAAGAGGTGGGAGGTACATCACACAGATGTGAAGAGTTCCTTCCTCCATGGTGACCTGAAAGAGGATATCTACATGATACAACCTGGGGAGTACATTGAAAATTAATCCTTAATATGCAAACTGAGGAAATCTCTCTATGGGCTCAAACAAGCCCCAAGGGCATGATATTCAAAGATGGATGCTTTCCTCATGTCACATAAATTTGAAATATGCACATCAGACTGCAATGTTTACATGCAGAAGAAAGAGGGCTCATTATTGTTGATTTTCCTATATGTGGATGACTTGCTCATTACTAGCAGCTCTACTACTAGATTGAGAAGCATGGAGTCAAATTTGAATGAAGTATTTGCTATGATCGATCTAGGACTATTAATACAATCATTGGTATCAAAGTAAGTCAAAATACTTTGAGAATCATGATCTCATAGTCTAGACACTCATCATATTTTCTTAAAATATTCCACATGGAATACTATAAAGCAACCCCTTCTTCCTTCCTATCTCGCATCAGGCTAGAAGAAGGTGGTTCTACACCATTGGTTAACAACACTCTTTTCAAGCTCATTGGGATCCTTCTATACCTCACACATTCAAGACTAGATATACCTATGTTGTGAGTGCTCATGCTAGATACATGCAGGAGCCACATGAGCTGCACTAGAAGACAACAAAGTGCATCTTGCACTATGTGAGGGTACTAGAGACTATCACGGGGGCTTCACTTGTTGGCCAATATCCTATCACGTTAGTTCATATTGTGGATTTTAAAATGATAAAAAATCGAACCAATATATTGCAAGTATTGGAGGGATGAGGGGTTTAAGGTGGGGGTGGGTAGGGTGGTTTATAAGGATTGAGGTATAAAAATGGGTGGGGAGGAGGTTTTAAGTATTGGGAGGGGGTTTCAACAAAAAACGTTTGGGTCAATATCTCTCGAAATTAAGGGTATTCTTTAATATCCCATGATCGCAGGTGCTATGTGAGAGGTTCACTAAGTGAAGTCCCCTTGGAGACTATTGGGTCCATTATACAATTGATGCATAGTTATATCTCATTGGCTTCATAGATTCAGATTGGGATGGATATGGTAATTATAGAATTCCACTTCAGGTTTTGTGTTTATGTTAGGATTTGGGCCAATTTGTTGGTCCAGTAAGAAGCAAGGGACATTTGCACTCTTTTTAGTAGAAGCAGAGTATAGGGGGGGTTTGAATGAAACTATTCAGGTAGTTTCAATGTATGGAATCTTGACAGAGTTTGGGATTCACACTCCACCTTCAGTAGACATCTATTGTGACAACCAAAGTAACTTAAAGATATCTAGTGATCTAGTCCAGAAGCAGTGTATAGAGCATATTGAATTTCACATGCATTACATACGGGAACTAGTGCATGACAAGCCTATCACACTCCATTACTTCCCTACATAGGATCAAATTGCAAATGTTTTTACCAAGTCTTTCACAGAAAAGAGATTTGTTTACATCATATCACTTCTCATTGTAAATGATTGATTCATTATTTCCTGATTACCTGCTTATTTTTTAGGGGGAGGGATGTTTCCCATGATGTTTTCCCCATTTTCCTTATTTTATTAAGCAGTTTTTTAATTCATTTAGTTTGTATAGGTGAATTTTGGCCTAGTTGCCAGGGCCCAAGTTGTCCAAAGTTAGGATTAAGTGGGGGTAGGGTGTTGGGATTAATTAATCCTCCTTCATCCAACATAGTCTATTTCATCATTTTTCCTAACTTAGGAGGTTATTATCACTGTACTAGAGTATGGGGGACACACCTATCGGTTATATGGCATTTACTGCATCTGAATGCATGGGTTTATGCACCTTTGGGACCAATCCCTCCATTATAGGAGCCCACTTTGAGTGCCACGAGCGGTCTCCTCTAGTAGACCTTAGTAGGTAAGCAATTATGCTGAGTTATGTTCTAGTTACTATCAGTTATCCCAACGCTTGTTTTGCATCCATGCAGGGAGAGTGGTGGTTTTTTTCCACTTACCTCATTAGTTAACTGATTGTAGATTGATTTAGACATCCAAGGTTAAACTAGTGAGCTCCATCTGTGATTTTTCCACACTGAGTTAGCTAAAGAGTTAGTTAGAATTGGTAGATTCGAATCCTATCCACAATATTCAAATTCTATTATTGTACTACCATTGTATTACTGATTAATCAATGAAGATTAATGTTATAATAATGTGAGCAATACTTGTCCGATTTGTGTGAAATTTCTATCATGAATCTATTGTTCAATTTACATTGATTTGATAATTCCACTGCATGCTTATTTTTCAGATAGCTCTCATTTTGTCTTGTATATCTATGGTTCATGAAATTTAACAATTAATATAGAGTGGATCTCAGTATACCATTGTTTAATGAAAGTTGAGGGGATTCGTCTTCAAATTCATCCCTCTCAATAAATAACATATGTAAGATGACAATGAATGCACGACGAGGATATATAATTTATTTGAAAGGCCAAACAATACATGTTAAAGGATCTAATGAGCAAGTATATATGTGGCATTTTAGAGAATTGAAGGAAGGAACCATGGTTAAAGCAAGGCTAGAAGAACTTGTTATCATGCAAAATGACCCTTTTGTGCATGATTCTAGATATTTTCCATAGAGATTAGATCAATTCAACTTGGTTTATGTCATTACAAAGATATCATGCAATATGAAATGACAAAACTACTCTTATATTGTTTAATTCCTATAGACTTGCACTATGAAAGGTGCATTCTGGAGTTCATGTCTTGGTCACTGTCTTGATTAATGTTGGTTCAATGGAGACAATGTATTTATAGTTGTTATTCCTTTTCCAACTTGCAACTGTTATTTCAATGTGTGAACATTAGTGAAAAACATTTTTATTGTTGGGTTTATCTACCATTTAATTGGTGTTCTTTAATAGTAAGGTAGTTTTCTTTCAAGTTTTCATTCTACATCCACCTAATAACATGTGAGTTGTATAATGTTTACCATCCTAGCGTTGCACCATTAATTAGTTAGTAATTTTCAATTCTGCATGCATTACTGGAGCATTGAAAAAAATCAACAACATCTTTGCTTGTCAACACAACACAATGTTGGAAAAAACTAATGATAATGTTAAAATTACCGATTGATATATTGAAACAAGAAATTAAAATCCAAACAAAAAATAATACACCATTTAATTATTGTTGGTTGATTAAATTTAAATAAAGAAATATTTATTTAAAAAATAAATCCAACTAACCTCTTGATTTAGATGCCATTATTGAAGTGTAAAGGTGGTGGAGGAAGTTGGGTGGTTGGTTATTGGAACACTCAATCGAGAGTTATGGCTTGCAATTGGTCAAATGACCGAAAAATCTGTTCACAATAGTTTTCAATATTTTATAAAAAACTTAGGCCTTAACTCTAGTTTTATCTCTATATCCCAATCAATGGTTTTCTTAACCTAATACATAACCTCAATTAAGGTTTTTCTGCATCAATAAACAATCATCAATCAAGGGATTATTTAAATTCTTTCAAGCAAGCTCTAAATATATTGATCGAACACTTAAAAATACCTCGATTTGGGTTTGTAAAAAACATTTTCACACCCCACCTTGCAAAAGTGCTAACCAACTTCATGGATTAACCGTTAGGTGGCATCCTCCTTTTCACACTCAAATTCCATTGAGCATTCCTCCTACAACTTCTTCCATGATCTAACACCATCACAATTGAAAATGTAATATTATGCTCATATTGAGTGATTTTGTCTCCCCGTCCTTCTAAGGTTCCCCTTTTTAGACCCCATCATCTTTGATTGCCTTCCCCTCTCTATTAGTGGAAGGAATTGCTCATCACTCTCTTCATATACATTGTGTATTTACCATACAAGTTTACGAAACTATATGTTTTGATACCAATTAATTATTTATATTCGTGTTGTTTCCTTCTGCGGACTCACTACTCTCTTCATAGGCATTGAATATTTATCATGCAAGTTTAACAAATGATACATTTTGATGTTGGTATTCTCCATAAGTTTGAAGCTATGCCTCTAAACATTTCATCACAACAAAACCTAATTGGAGATTGTTGTGTGATCTAAATGAGCTCAATAGATATACACTAACATAGAACCATTTTAAACCTATAGATTTAAGCATCAAGAGAGATAATAAAGAAGATGAAACACAAACTTTGATAGTTGAAAGATCAAGGTTAAGATGGATTTATGATAGCTTATGTATGTATTAAGCCTAATGTTGTGAAGTGAGTAATGCTTACTACATAAAATAAATTAGCAATTGCAACTTGGGGTGCAATAAAAGAAAGCAATATTGAAGAGGAAGGAAGCAATGAAAAACTCATAGAAAAAATAGATTATTGGAAAGATAAACTCAAACTAAAAATAAAAAAATGAGAGTTCATACAATATTCTCAAAACATTAAATCATTCATATTATTGGCATGGTTCATATAAAAATAGTTTTTTATTATTTTCATAGAAATTAATATTAAAAATATAATTTGATAAAATAAAATGTTACATTATCCATTTTAATTTTAATGATAAAAGTGTGTGGATGACTTGTCTATATACTTCAATATTTTCAAATTGTTTTCTTTACCTTCAAACCATTTATGTATTGTCTATATTTTTCAATATTTTGAAATTATTTTCTTTACCATCAAACCATTTATGTATTGTCTATATTTTTCAATATTTTGAAATTATTTTCTTTACCATCTATATACTTCAATATTTTCAAATTGTTTTCTTTACCTTCAAACCATTTATGTTTTGCCTATATACCTTAATATTTTCAAATTGTTTTCTTTACCTTCAAACCATTTATGTTTTGTCTATATACTTCAATATTTTCAAATTGTTTTCTTTACCTTCAAACCATTTATGTTTTGTCTGTATACTTCAATATTTTCAGATTGTTTTCTTTACCTTCAAACCATTTATGTTTTGTAAAATTTAATTGTAATTTATATATTTTTATTTAATTGTAATTTTTTCATATTTTAATTATAAATTTGATAGGTTTTATTAAAAAATTGTTTATATTTAAACACAAAATTATATTATAATAATGTTAAGCGTAGGCTTATCCATTAATTCATATGTCAAAATTGTGCGTTTTATTTTTTTACTTTCTACAAACCAGACGTAGATGGGCGCCAATTAGATGTTGGAGTTGGAGTTGGAAAACACAAGCAAGGAACCGAAATGCATTAAAAAAAGAAAGAACAATTAAATAATGGTTATTGAATGTTGCCTCACAGTGAATGATGCTGGATGTATTTCAAAACTGAAAATTATAAATATTTATTATTGTATAAATCGCAGCCGAAACCGTAAAGGTGTTCCAATTATAATTAGCTACAATTCTATTAAATCTGAAAAAGCTTAAACGACAGTCCCTTCACATCATGGACAGATGGATGGAGCATGAACGACAGTTAGCTGGCAATTATCTATGGTTTTGCAGATTGCTCCTGATTGACAGCATGCTTTTATATAAATCCAAGAACAATATAATAACCAACAATTTGAATAGTAGAAAATTTACAAACTGATAAACACTATTGCAACCTAAGGTAATATATTTTACAAACTGACAAACACTATCACAAAATTTACAAAATTTACCATTGCAACCTAACCAAATGAACAATATTAAATTTGTTGCTGTTCCCGCACTGCCCTGGCTTGTCCAACTAACAAAGCTGCATTCATGATCTCTTTTTCCTTTCCATCCATCGCCCATCTACGGCAATTTTCTATTACGGCTTTGTCCAGCTTTTGTCCGATGCAATGTGCAATAAGGTTTGCCAATAAGCATCTTAATGTTGGAAAATGATAATTACTCGCAGACCTGTACTTAGCTTGTAGCCAACTTTGTCAGAGGCCATACAAGTCCAGATCTTGCCTGTCAGTCTTACAAGGAGAAAAAGTCCACAAGTAGGCAACATAGTCCAGTTGAATTTATTTCAAAAGCTAAGTTATTAGGTAATTATTAGGTAGTAGTTATTACAGTCTTTAATGGCAGGTCAGTAGGCCCATGTAGTAGCAATTTTCAAATTGCCTATAAATAGAAGAAGCATTTTTGTAAATCAGCGGAACACAGGAACACAGAGACAGACAGCAGAGGAACTCACGGTGAGGAAGAACAGTCGAAGCTCAAGGTTCTGTGCATGTAATTTAGTCGAAGAGCAGACCGACGAGTCTCGACAGACCGGCCAGTTTGTGACCGACCCGTTTGTATTACTTTGTATTTCAGCATAGTTAATATATGAAATAGTTTGTGGATGAATGCATGATTATTTGGTTGCATATATTTCCAGATTTACTTATGTAAATGTCTTTTACAATTACTGTTAGGTGAAAGAACAAGAACCCATAAAAATCTCACCGCGTGAAAGTTCCCGGTTTTACGGCACATTGGTCGACTCAAGTCTTCCTACATATTTGGGCACATGTTTCTCATAAGTTATTTGGATTTGTAAATGTGTCTATTTTACTTCATTTTACTCACAGGTGAAAAGTATTTGTAATTTCTTAAGTCTTTAGACTGAGAAACATATCTTGCAGAGTCCGACCAAAGTGAGCCGACTAGAGTGGTTGAAGAGCTGACTTGAGTGGTTGGAGAGTCAACCGACTAAAGCAGCCGACTTGGTCTTGGTCGGAGTAAAAGTGGTCGAGGTAAAAATCGGTCGGACAAGTAAGTCGAAGTAATTTTGGTCCAGTGGAGGACCGAGTAAAATTTGTAAATTTGTCTAGTCGAACATAGACAAGTTTCACCCGACTGGTGGAAAAGTAAAGTTGTCGACGTGAAAAGTGAAAAGTTAAAATTTGAATTTTGACTGAGTCCTAAACCCAAGTTTAGTCGGCTCAGTTTTGGCTATCTGGTATCAGAGCAAGGTTATATGAGAGCAAGGTTTATATCAGCCCAAGATTGTAGGAACGAAATCTTGTCTTAAAAAATGGAAATTAATTTTCTGAGGAAAGTTAATTAAAAAAATAAAAATGGCTTCCACTTCTGGTTCATTACAACCTCCAAGCTTTACAGGAAAGAATTATGAATATTGGTATTTAACAATGAAGGCTTTATTCAGAGGACAAGATGTCTGGGAGATAGTCCAGCATGGTTATGCAGAACCAGCAGACATGACTGCATATAACAATTGCACACAGGCTCAGAAAGATGCCTTGAGAGAACAGAGAAAGAGAGATGGAAAAGATGTGTTTTTCATACATCAAGCTATGCATGAGAGCATACTCCCAAGAATAGCAGCATCGACTAATGCCAAGGAAGCATGGGATACATTGGAGACTACATATCAAGGTTTGACTAAGGTAAAGACATCCAAGCTGTAGATTCTGAGAAAAGATTTTGAATCTCTGTGCATGAAAGATTCAGAGAATGTAGACACATTCTACACTAGAGTTGTTGGGTTGATAAACCAACTGAAATCTCATGGAGAACCCGTATCAGACCAAAGGGTTGTTGAAAAAAATTCTCATAAGTCTTCTTCCAAGATTTGAAAGTTTGGTTGTGACCTTGGAGGAACACATAGACATGTCAACATTTAGCATTGATGAGCTGCAGGCTTCACTCATCAATCATGAACACAGAATCAGCAGATCACAGACATCATTGGAAGGTGCATTCGCAGCATAGTCATCCATAAGTCGTGGTAGAGGCAGGGGGAGAAACAAATTCAGAGGCAGAGGAAGAAGTCCTTCAAGAGGAGGACGACGCAGAAGTCCTGCAAATGTCAGTGGCAGAGGAGATAACCAAAACCCAAGTCAGCAAAGTGGCGAGAGGTTTGATAAATCAAAAATTCAATGTCATTACTGCAAGAAGTTTGGTCATTATGCATATGAATGCAGGAAGAAGCAATATGACCAAGGAAGACAAAGCCCAAGTCAGTTGACCAACACCAACACTTCGACAGGTGCAATGTTAATGGCATTGACATCTCCACTTGAATGCAATGCTGTTCAAGAAATTCCACATGACATATGGTACTTAGACTCAAGATGCAGCAACCGCATGACTGGTAATTTAGATCTTTTTTCGAGTCTAGACACTTCAGTTAAAAGTGATGTTACACTTGGAAACAATGTCCAAGTCACTGTCTTAGGAAAAGGCACTGTTGATATTCTAACCAAACAGGGGGAGAGTAAGTATATCCCCGATATCTATCATGTCGAAGGTCTAAAACATAACCTGTTAAGCATTGGACAGTTGTTACAAAAGGGCTACAGAGTCTACATGGAAGATGAACACTGTGTGATTAAAGACAAGCGACCAAGTGACCAGTTGATAGGAAAAGTGCCAATGACAAGCAACCGCTTGTTTCCTTTGAGGATAGTTCCTGACATAAAAGGGAAGACAAAGACAGGAGCTGCATTCAAGGCAGAAAGTGAAGAAATAGTCGAGATCCTCGACAAGAAAGAAAATTGCAGTGCTAATTTGCAAGCTGCATTTCAGACAGAAGTTCAGGATGAATCCTGGTTGTGGCATTTCAGATTTGGACATCTGAATTTTGGTGGGCTAAAGCTACTGCACACAAAGAATATGGTAAAGGGATTACCATTGATCAACAGACCAGAGAGGGTTTGTGAAGGCTGCATTTTTGGCAAGCAGCACAGAGAGACATTTCCAGTTGGAAAGTCCTATAGAGCATGCACACCACTTGAAATTGTACACTCTCACATTTGTGGTCCAATGCAGACATCATCCATTGGTGACTGCAAGTATTTTCTAACCTTTATTGATGAATACTCAAGAAAGACATGGGTATATTTCTTGAAACACAAATCTGATACATTTGGTTATTTTCAGCAGTTCAAGGCACTCGTGGAGAACCAGAGTGGACACCGCATTAAGATCTTAAGAACCGATAGAGGAGGTGAATATGTTTCAAATGAATTTCTAAATTTTTGCAAGACCCATGGCATACAGAAACAATTCACTGCACGGTATACACCTCAGCAGAACGGCATAGCCGAAAGGAAGAACAAAACCATCATGGAGATGGCACGTAGCATGTTGGCAGCCAAGCATTTGCCAAATGAGTATTGGGGTGAAGCAGTTGCAACTGTTGTATACATTATGAATCGGTGTCCGACAAAGAGTGTGAAGAACAAAGTTCCCCAATAAGCATGGACTGGTATGAATCATAGTGTCTCACATTTAAAAGTTTTTTGTTGTGTTGCATATGCTCATATTCCAGATGAGTTGAGAAAAAAGCTAGACAAGAAGGGACAGAAATGTATTTTTGTCGGCTATTCAGAAGACACAAAAGCATACAAGCTGTATGACCCCGTCACAAGGAAAGTGATAATCAGTCGGAATGTTCAATTTGTTGAGAATGAATCATGGGATGGAACCATCGACACAAATGTCAAGATTGTGTCGAACATTGACAATGATGATATGGAAGAGGAAGAGGTTCAAATACCACATGTAATTCAACCGGTCGGATCACCGTCGACTCCCATGACACCAAGACATGGTTCAGCACAAGGACCATCGACACAAGTGGGAGCTCAAGCTACACCGACAAGTACACCAAGAGGACAGCATACTCCATCAAGCATTTCGTCTAGATCGACATTGACAGAACCGGTGAAGATAAGAAGTCTGCGAGAGATATATGAAGCCGGTACACCTAATTCATTCTCTCTGTTTGCATTATTTTTCCCTATATATGATCCACTAACATTTGAAGAAGCTGTTGAAGAAGAATTTTGGGCACAAGCCATGGATGAAGAAATAAAATGCATTGAGAAAAACCAGACATGGGAAGTGGTCGATGTACCAAAAGACAAAGATGTAATTAGTGTCAAATGGATTTATAAGACAAAGCAAGATGCTGATGGGAATGTGCAAAAGCACAAAGCAAGAATGGTAGCAAGAGGGTTCACACAGCAACCCGACATCGACTTGAATGAAACGTTTTCTCCTGTTGCACGCATGGATACAGTCAGAACAGTTTTGGCCATTGCTGGACAAAACAAATGGCATGTTCATCAAATGGATGTCAAGTCGGCATTCTTAAATGGCTATCTAGAAGAGGAAGTATATGTGGAATAGCCACAAGGGTATGAAGTTTCAGGTCAAGAGCACAAAGTTTACAGGCTGAAAAAGACATTATATGGTTTGAAGCAAGCTCCTAGAGCTTGGTACAGTCGGATTGATTCCTATCTCATTGAAAATGGATTTCACAGAAGTGAAAGTGAACCGACTTTGTACACCAAAGTCGATGAGCAAGGTAAAATGTTAATTGTCTCCCTGTATGTAGATGATTTAATATTTACTGGTGATTATGGCATAGCAGATTTTAAAACAGTCATGGAAAGTGAATTTGAAATAAGTGATCTGGGGCTTATGAAGTTTTTTCTGGGCATTGAAGTTCAGCAGTCTGAAAGTGGTATCTTTATATCACAGTCTAAGTATGCAAGTGAAGTTTTAAAAAGGTTTAACATGTCTAACTGCAAGACAGCCCCAACACCAGTAATAACAGGTTTAAAATTGAGCAAGGATGATGAAGGATCCACTATAGATCCTACGCTGTTCAAAAGGCTTGTTGGCAGCCTTATGTATTTGACAGCAACAAGACGAGACATTATGTATGGTGTAAGTCTGATCTCAAGGTTCATGGAGTCACCAAAAAAATCACATTGGCAAGCAGGTAAAATAATTCTGAGGTATGTAAGTGGCACAAAAGACCTTGGTATTATGTATTCCACCTCAGAAAATTTTAAACTCATTGGTTACACTCAAAATGACAATGGAGGTAGCATAGATGACAGGAAAAGCACATCTGGGTACATATTTCATTTTGGTACAGGTGTTGTTTCATGGGCTTCAAAGAAACAACCCATAGTAACTCTATCTTTAGCTGAAGCAGAGTATGTTGCAGCAACAAGTGCTGCATGTCAAGCTGCCTGGATGAGGAGAGTTTTAAAAGACTTGTCACAGAACCATCAAGAACCGACAACAATCTTCTGTGACAACAATTCAGCCATAGCATTATCAAAGAATCATGTGTTTCACAAGAGAACCAAGCACATCGACACAAGGTTCCATTTTATAAGAGAGTTGGTGAACGACAAAGAAATTTGTTTGGAATTTTGCAGGTCTGAAGACCAACTGGCCAACATCTTCACAAAGCCATTGTCAAAGGACACATTCCAGTATCTGTGTAGTTATCTTGGAATGACAAGTTCTGCACAGTGAACTCTGTCAGAAACAGAGCATGTCTAAGCTCTGAAACATTTTGTAAATTTTGTTTTAAAAATCCCCATGTGCTCATAATTAAGGGGGAGTGTTGGAAAATGATAATTACTCGCAGACCTGTACTTAGCTTGTAGTCGACTTTGTGAGAGGCTGTACAAGTCGAGATCTTGTCTGTTAGTCTGACAAGGAGGAAAAGTCCACAAGTATGCAACATAGTCTAGTCGAATTTATTTCAGAAGCTAAGTTATTAGGTAGTAGTTATTACAGTCTTTAATTGGAGGTCAGTCGGCCCATGTAGTAGCAATTTTCAAATTGCCTATAAATAGAAGAAGCATTTTTGTAAATTAGCGGAACACAGGAACACAGAGATAGATAGCAGAGGAACTCACGGTGAGGAAGAACAGTCGAAGCTCAAGCTTCTGTGCATGTAATTTAGTCGAAGAGCAGACCGACGAGTCTGGACAGACCGACCAGTTTGTGACCGACCCGTTTGTATTACTTTGTATTTCAGCATAGTTAATATATGAAATAGTTTGTGGATGAATGCATGATTATTTGGTTGCATATATTTCCAGATTTACTTATGTAAATGTCTTTTACAATTACTGTTAGGTGAAACAACAAGAACCCATAAAAATCTCACCGCTTGAAAGTTCTAGGTTTTAAGGCACATTGGTCGACTCAAGTCTTCCTACATATTTGGGCACATGTTTCTCATAAATTATTTGGATTTGTAAATGTGTCTATTTTACTTCATTTTACTCACAGGTGAAAAGTATTTGTAATTTCTTAAGTCTTTAGACTGAGAAACATATCTTGGAGAGTCCCACCAAAGTGAGCCGACTAGAGTGGTTGAAGAGCAGACTTGAGTGGTCGGAGAGTCAACCGACTAAAGTAGCTGACTTGGTCGAAGGTCCGACTTGGTCGGAGTAAAAGTGGTCAAGGTAAAAATCGGTCGGACAAGTAAGTCGAAGTAATTTTGGTCGAGTACATAGACAAGTTTCACCGGACTCGTGGAAAAGTAAAGTGGTCGGCGTGAAAAGTGAAAAGTTAAAATTTGAATTTTGACTAAGTCCTAAACCCAAGTTTAGTCGGCTCAATTTTGGCTATCACTTAAATCATGGATTGCATTAACTGGATTAGAATTTAGATCCATTTCTTTCCATGTCTTATATAAGCTTATATTTGCAGCCATTGCGATTAACACTGCCATGGAGTCCTGGGAATCATGTAGCTTATCTTCCCACAGAGTCTCATGACATTCTTCGAGACTAAGCCGAAACATACGCTTTTTGAGTGGTGTTATTATCTCCTTTTCTAGTAGTTGGGTCATGCTTGAGAATAAGCTTTGATAGAATCTTTCACAACTTTAGAATCAGCAGGGTCATAAAAGTAGATCATAAAATGTATAGCTGAGACTGCTCCCGGAGTAGGAGACTTATATTTTGATCACTCCTGGGATAGATGTCACTCTCAGGACTCCCCTGTGGGAATAGAACCTGGGCCAGTAATGAAAACTCCCACCAATTTAACAGCTAGACCACAGCTCAGGGGACGTCATCTTCCACTATTTTACAACAACATCTTTGAAATGCTTTTCCACTTCCAGAGAAGTAGGAGTTTCATCTTCCACCGTTCGTGTTGTGCATTCCATTAAAGCGATCAATTCTGCACAAGCTTTGCCTTTAGTACTCTTTTCAAAGCCTTTATCGATGCTATTCTGCGCTTTCTTAAAGGCTGATAGATTTGCTATCCACAAGCTGTAGGCGATTTCCCCTGGCATTCTTATGATCTCCAAAGCTTCTTTGTATTTGTAAAATTGATCAGTCTGCTCTAGTGCTGACAGGTTCAAGCCATACAATAACGCATTCTGTTGTGGGCTCATTATGAAAGGCTTGATCATTCGGAATGCAAGGTCTGATAAACACCAACAAGCTTTGCTAACCAAAACCATAAGTTTTAGCAACCATAGCCCTAATATCAAAAATACTGAATGTAGCCTAACTGCTGTGATTAAATTCACAACAATACGTTCTATTGGAGTTCTTTCAAGAATTCTCTTCTTCCGAAACCATCTGGTTGTCAAATGTAAATCCAGATCGTTTTTCATATCAACAATAGTCCTTGTCCAAAAATCTTCCAAGTGAAACAAACAGCACACATTCTTGGGAAAATACATAACAGCTGTGAACCATCTGAATAAATGCACTATCCATCCTATTGAGATGAACACAAACTGCATATAAAAATATAAGACGGATCATCACTCATTATTAATTTCCATATCCATTTAACTACTATAAACACAAAACATACTGTGTTAACCATGCCTGCAAATGCACTCTATGGTGATCTGGCAATGATATAGTCAGGTTGGGAGGCACGAGTCACAATAAAAACATCTGAGGACGTGACTCTCAATGTTGTTACAGTTGCGCTTTTCCGGGCAATTGGAACAACATGAGAGTGCTAATGGAATCTTTTGAGACATGATCGTACGAATGCTTTTACCTGCTATGACGACGCAGGTCAAGAGCACAATCAACAATGTAAGGGCTGTGAAGAAGGTGATGTAGGAAGCTCTGAACCATACTCTAATAAGGTGATAGTGTTGCCATATCGTGTAAGCATCATCTTTAAAAAAAGGGTAGGAGGAGGAGCAACACCAAAATAGCGAGGGGGGGAGGAGGACTAGGAATCCACGATTTCTCTTCCTCTATTTCCCGGAGAAGGAAGTAAATCTCATAACCCATATGCCACATAACA
The DNA here is from genome assembly GCA_001517045.1 of Pseudotsuga menziesii. Classification (NCBI taxonomy): domain Eukaryota; kingdom Viridiplantae; phylum Streptophyta; class Pinopsida; order Pinales; family Pinaceae; genus Pseudotsuga; species Pseudotsuga menziesii. The sequence continues at coordinate 106,075 of LPNX011099396.1, forward strand.
GGTAATGCCAATGCTCCGATATCGCCCCAAACATTTCTGAGACCAGAACGAGCCACCCCAGGAAGTGAATAACCAATGAAGATACATATCATAGCTCTCATGGTATCGAATACCATTGTACGTCTAATCAAGAGATATATTTGCTCGTTTCGTAGGAAGTTGTCATCTGAATTTACATTTAAATTCAAATAATTATCAACCCAAGTGAGCATCTGAATAATGAGAGCTGTGAGAACCAGAGCTTGAACTGGAATCCAATGGGCTTTCCTCTCGAAAGCCTTGAACACATCCAAAGAGAGCAAAATAGTCAATATAATTGCGCAACCAGAGGATGTCTACAGATTTACATTGTAATGCTTGATTAAAGCTGCATTTTCGTTGGAAATAGCCATAATCACCTGGCGTTAGCTAAAATTCCAACCTTTTAACGGTATGAGAATGATTGGCTTTTGTCACCGAGATGCTGTCTCTAAACACTCACTATTGTATTTCAATCGAGACGAAGGAAGGATGAACACATCATATACACGGAATCCACTTTTCAATTGAGTTGTGATTTAAAACGCACTTTTCAATTGAGTTATGGAACACATAGGGAGCGGTTGGCGCACTTTGGAATTTCATTTCATCTTTTTATTTTTCTAAATCTTTTTGACGTTTTGAAATTTTATCTTCTCCTCTGCGAACGTTTTGTTTAAAAACTTGTTTTTTTAAGCTGAAGTTCTGTTAAAATCAGCAATGCTTTTCTACCCTTAAGCTTTATTAAAATTAGCAAAGTTATTTAACTTCTGATTTGTGACTGTCAATAAAAGATAATAATAACAGATCAATGACTAATTTAAATATTTAAAAAGTTTTTTTTTAACTTCGGGTTGGCGACTGTCAATAAATGATTATAACAAATCAATTGGTGACTGTCAATAAAAAGATAACTAATTTAAAACGAAATAAAACCAATCCGCGTTATAACATTTCAAAGTCTTCATCGATACTCTCTTCGTTCATACTAATCCTATAAAGAAAATAGGAGAAAGCGACTGGTTATTGGATTGAGGTTGGAGAGAATAATAAAAGAAAGCATAAACATATAAAGTTTGGAGGTTCATTGTAATTTATTGGGATTGAGGTTAGAGGAAGAAAATAGGATATAACATAAAAAGTTAAAGTATTTTTATTTATTATGATTTAGTTATTAGTTATTAAGATCAAGGTTGAAAAAATAAAATATGAAAATATTAAGAAAATAAAATATATTTGTTCATTGTACTTTAGTTATTGCATCTAAGTTAAGGAGAAAATAAAATGAATTATAAAAAGGATAAAATATGCCTGTTCAAGATTATCTAATTATTTTTATTAAGATCATAAGCAAAAAAAAGTAAGAGGGAAAATAAGTATTTCATTGTAATTTAGGAATACAATAAAATAAATTATAAAAATGATAAACTATGTTTGTTCAAGATGATTTAATTATTGGAATTAGGGTTGGAGTGAGATAATAAGAGAAATCATAAAAAGATAAGGTATTTCATTGTAATTTAGTTATTGGGATTGAGTTTTGGGGGAGAAAAAATAAAGAGATCATAAAAAAGATAAAGTATGCTTGTTTATGGTGATTTAGTTATCCAAATTGAAGTTAAGAGAGAAGACAAAGAAATTATAAAAACATAATATATGTTTGTTTAGTGTAATTTATTGGGATTCAAGTTGGAGGATAAAATAAGGAAGTCATAAAGAAAGTATAAGGAAAATATAATGCATGTTTGTTCATTAAGAGAAGCCATAAAATGATAAAGTATGTTTGTTCATTATAATTCAACAAGCATAGATCCATATAAACTCCCCATCTACCATGTTTGTATAGGGATCATATAGCTAGAGATGCAAACCTTTTTTTATGGTCTATCTCTTCTTGGATAGAGATTTAGACATGAGGGATTTGTTTACATTTAACATTTTAGTTTTTTTCATTGTTTTACTTATTACATTTTCCTATTCCTTAAAAGTTATTCTTATAATTTTAATTAAAATTTATGTGGCCTCAATATTACTATATTGTAACGTTACATTACATACTATGTAATGTGACAACATCTTCCTTCCCCATAAAAGATAAGTTATGTAACTTAACATGACAACATCTCCTCCAAACCGAGCTTGATGCAATTATTGAATTTAGGTCGGAAGGAGAAAATAAAAGAAATCATAAAAAATTAAAGTATCTTTGTTCAATGTGTTCATTGAGGTTGGATAGAGAAAATAAGACAAAAAAACATGAAGCATTCTACTCATGAATCCTTGTGGATAAAAGGTCGACCAATAATCAAAAGAAAAGACAAAACCTCTATCAATGTGTATTTGGCCTCAAGTACAAAGTGGAATCCTAACTCTTAAATGATAAACTCTAATGCATCATATCATATGCCATGTTGCAGAAAGTGATTATATGAGTATAACCTCAATGTTCCATTTGGTCACATAACTTTCCATAACATACACAATAACACAATTACAAACCTTATGTGTTTTACCATCTCCTAGGCCTGCACTGTGCAAATTCCTCATTAGCTCCGTTCACCGAGTATCATATTTATAGTGGAATAATAACACATTTATAGTTATCACAAATTGTTTTATCTTTCCATTCTGTATCCATTTACCTCAATTTCTAGTTTTACATTTTGGTTCTCTACCCATTCACCTTAATTTCTATATTAATTTGTTTTATTTTTTTTTCAAATTTTTAAAAATAGAATGTATTTCAAATATGTATTTTTAATTTGAAATAATTCTTAAATATAATATGTAAAATCATAACTTTAAATAATTTTTAATTTAATTTTACATAGTTTTTAGATATAATGTGTAAAATTAAAACTTCATAACATTAGGGCATCATACTATTAATGCTACATCAATGAACATAGATTCATTTCGCAATTTTTAAAATTCATTCATATAAATAAGAAATGTCCGTGCTTTCCAATAAAAAGTATGGATTGAATAAATATATTCTTGAGTAAAAAACAATTGTACATATTAGTAAAATAACTGTAATAAGTAAAGTTTTGGTCATTTGAACATCACTGACTGTAATAAGTAAAGTTTTGGTCACTTGAATAATGCGATAAAAGAGTAACATATTTTTCAATAAATCCTAGTAACATATTAATTATTAATTTTGTATACTAAACAATATGGTTAGGTTTAACATGGCAGCATTCCAAGTCTTAGGTCAAAAAGTGTTTTATTTATTTATTTATAATTATGTTTGTTTATGGTGATTTTAGTTATTGGGTTTGAAGTTGGATTGGATAAACTTATAAAAAGATAAAGTATTTTTGTTTATTAAAATTTAATAATATTTATTGGGATTAAGGTTGTATTTATAAAATATAAGAAAATAAAGTATATCATTTTATTGTAACTTGGTTATTCATTAAGTTGAAGAGGAGGAGAAAATAAATTAAAATAAATCATAAAAAACAAAGTATGTTGGTTTTCAATAACTAATTATTGGGATTGAAGTTGGATGAAGCATTTTTTTTAGTTATTGGAATTGAGGTTGGATGAAGAAAATAAGAGAAATCATATAAAGCTAAAGATAAAGCAATTTAGTTATTGGGATTGAGGTTGGAGTGAGAGAAAAAGATAAATCATAAAAAAATAAAGTATGCCTTGTTAATAATGATTTAGTAATTGAGATTGAGGTTGGAGAGAGCTAATGAGAGTATTCATAAAAATATAAAGTATGCTTGTCAACTTTATCTAATTTGGGTTGAGTTGGAGGGAGAAAAAAAGAGAAATCATAGAAAGATTAAAGCACTTTGCTTGTTCATTATGATTGAGGTTGGAAGGAGAAAATACGACAAACTTTAAAAAATATAAAATGTGTTTCTTCATTGTGATTTAGTCATTGCTATGTGATATAGTCATTCTTATCGAGGGAGAAAATAATGGGCATCATAAAAATATATAGGTAGGATTGTTTATAATGATTTAATTATTAGGATTGAGGTTGGAGGGAGAAAATAAAAGAGATCATAGAGACTTATAGAAGTGATTTAGCATACTTAAATATTTTTATTATTTCTCTTATTTTCTCACACTTTTCTCACTCCAACTTCAATCTCAATAACTAAATCACTCTCAATTAACATACGTATATAATTCTATGGATTTGTTGGGGGGAGAAAATAAGAGAAATCATAAAAATATATAGGTATTCTTATTCCCCATTATTTAGTTATTGGGTTTGATATTGGTGGGAGAAAATACGAGAAATCATAAAAAAGTTGAAGTATGCTTGTTCATTGTGATTTAGTTATTGGGATTGAGGTTGGAGAGACAAATGGAGAGTCCGTGTGTATCCTCATGGACATATGGATGAATGTATTTGCAAAGTACCCAACTAAGGAAAGAGACTTGCGGAAGGGAAATTGCAGAAGCCCAATTTTGGAAAAAGATGGAAGGTTGATCCACACTCCGATTGCAGAAGGACCATTGCGGGCGCATGATTGTGGAAATCAGTTTTTGGGAAAACTGGGATTTGCATACCTGGAACTCGTAATCCATAATTGCGGAAAGGAGCTTATGGAAAGGAGCTTGTGGAAAGGTTGTTGTGGAAACTAAGTTGCAGAAACTCAATTGCGGAAGGAGCTTGCAGAAAGGAGCTTGTGGAAAGGTTGCTACAGAAACTAAGTCGTAGAAACTCAATTGCGGAAAGAGAATTACAGTAGGAAGATTGAGTTGTAGAAATTCTAAGGTTGCAGAAGTAAAATTGCAAAAAGTTGTATTGTGGAAAGATAGCCTGTGGCTCAGAAGTTGCGGAATCAATATTATAGAATTTATAGAAGAAATATTTGGCCGCGTTGCTAAATTGATAAAGAATTGGCAAGTGTGCTAGTTTGGGATCAGAGATAAGATTTAATGGAGGCGTGAAAAAAAATATTAAATGATTTCTTGTTGCTTCCATGAACGTTATCAGTCCATATGTGGTTCTATAACCCACAGGTCCAAGAATTTGAAGTACCCCTAGAATACAAAGGAAATTTGGTTCAAGCAATTATGAATTCAAGAACATGGTGATAGATGGTTAAATATGTTTAGAATGCTTATTTACAGTGGGTTCCTTGCCTTCCATGAGTCATTGAAATGTTTTTTATCAATTATGAAACTGAAAGTCAGTCATATGAATAGGAAAAGGGAATAAAGATTGATAAGCATAAAACATTGAGTGAGAGAAATGTGTGACCAACGCTGAAATGGGAAGAATAAGCAGAACAAAGAAAATGTATGGATCCAATTTTGAATGAGTAGAAGCAGAAGTATATCAGGGTGTGTAACAAAGTTGGTAAGAATTGCTCTATCTGGTTTTCAACATATTGTATTGAACAAAGTTTAAATCTACAGAATAAGGGCGGTGCTAGGGAAGACTTGTAGTCTTTTGTGTGCAAGTTGGAGCTTGTACACGTCTAGTGGGTGCTAGAAAACCAAGAGAGTTGGTGCTCTCCACAATTTGTTGCTTGTAAAACAAAGGTTGTAGCCTCACTTGAGTTGGTGCTCAAAGAAAGATGGTGTAAATATATTGAAGCTTGACATCCTAAGAAAAATAGTTTTTTGTCTTCTTCTTATGAGTTTCCTCATGAATATCGGTCTTTGTCCCCATCATATGTGTGGTTGATAACAATTACTTCTATTTTATATTTGTTGCATTATCATGACTGTAAACCTGTGAAAAAGAATAAAGTTTTAAAATGTTGAAATTGTTTAAGCTTAGAAATAACTGATTCACCCCCGCCTTCTCAATTATTCGAATAATCTCAACACAAGATGATTTAATTATTGGAATTAGAGTTGGAGGTAGATAATAAGAGAAATCTAGAAAAAGATAAGGTATTTCATTGTAATTTAGTTATTGGGATTGAGGTTAGAGGAGAAAATAAGAGAGATCATAAAAATGATAAAGTATGCCTGTTTATGGTGATTTAGTTATTGTGATTGAATTTAAGAGAGAAGAAAAGGAAATCATAAAAACATAATATATGTTTGTTTAGTTTAATTTATTGGGATTCAAGTTGGAGGATATAGTAAGGGAAGTATAATGCACTTGTGTTCATTATACTTTAGTTATTTGGATTGAGTTGGAGGGAGAAAATAATAGAATCCATAAAATGATAAAGTATGTTTGTTCATTGTAATTCAACAAGCATAGATCCATCTAAACTCCCGATCTACCATTTCTCTATAGGGATCATATACCTAGAGATGCAAACCTTTTTTTATGGTCTATCTCTTCTTGGATAGAGATTTCTAGACATGAGGGATTTGTTTACATTTTATATTTTAGTTTTTTTCATTGTTTTACTTCTTACTTTTTCCTATTCCTTAAAAGTTATTCTTAAAATTTTAAATTAAAATTTATGTTGGCTCAATTATTACTATATTGTAACGTTACATTACATACTATGTAACGTGACAACATCTTCCCTAGAAATGTTACGTTATGTAATGTAACATGGCAACATCTCCTCCAAATTGGCATGTAGAAACACCTCTCGATGCAATTATTGAACTTAGGGTGGAAGGAGAAAATAAAGAAATCATAAAAATATAAAGTATGTTTGTTCAATGTGTTCATTAAGGTTTGATAGAGAAAATAAGATGAAAAACATGAAGGATTCTACTCATGAAGCCTTAAGGATAATAGGTCGACCAATAATCAAAAGAGAAGACAAAACCTCTAACAATGTGTATTTGGCCTCCTCAATTACACAGTGGAATCCTAACATTTAAATGATCAACTCTAATACATCATATCATATGACACGTTGCACAAAGCGATTATATAAGTATAACCTCAACGTTCCATTTAGTCACATTATTTTCCATAACCTACATAATAACACAATCACAAAAGTTATGTTGCCTGTTCACCCCAATGCCATATTTATAGTAGAATAATAACACATTTGTACTTATCACAATTTGTTTTACCATTTCATTCTTTGGCCATTTACCTTAATTTCTATGATTGATTTGTTTGAGTTTTTTTTTCCTCAAAATTTTAATAATGAAATGTATTTTTATAATATGTATCGAGCTCTAAAATAGTAATATTTAATTAATCAAAATTTTAAAATATTATATAATGATTTATTAATAGGACATCAAAGTTGGTGTAATTTTAAATTTAATTTGACATAATTCTGAGATATAATATGTAAAATCATAATCTTAAATCATAACTTTAAATAATTTTAAATTTATAATTTTACATAGTTTTTGGATATAATATGTAAAATTAAAAAATCATAACATTACTAGGAAACATACTATTAATGCTACCTCAATGAACATAGATTCATTTCACAATTTTTAAAATTCATTCATATAAATAAGTATGTCATTGCTTTCCAATAAAAATTATTGATTGAATAATTATACTCTTGAGTAAAACCGTGTTCTACATATTCGTGAAATGATTATAATAAGTTTAAATTTTTGGTCATGTGAAAAATGTGATAAATCAAAATAACATATTAATTATTAATTTTGTACACTAAACAACATGGTTAGGTTTAACATGGGGCATTCCAATGTAAAAAAAATGTTATTTATAGTTATGCTTGTTTATGGTGATTTTAGTTATTAGGTTTGAAGTTGGATTGAGAAACTTATAAAATCATTAAAAAATAAAGTATCTTTGTTTATAATAATATAATAATATCTTTTGGGATTGAGGTCGTAATTTATAAGATATAAAAAAATACATTAAAGGTTACGATTATTATATATAACTATTCATAATAATAATGGTATAAGTAAATCATATATACCATGGAAAAATTATAAGTCACAATAATGTAAGAGATTTATGATTTCTCTAAATTATCTCCTTTCACCTCACTCTCGTAATTATGATTTCTCTGTTGTCTTCATCTTTAGTAGTCCAAAGGTAAACAATAATATTAGGAATTACATTTTATGTTCTTTTACTTTGACTCTCTTATAATTAAGAATTCCTTATGATCTCTCTTTACACCACCTTCCACTTAATGATAATAATAAATAATTGAGGAGGAAAAGGTAAAAGAAGAAGGAAAAAATAATAATATTAATCTAAATTAAACAAATATAAGCTATATACACGTTGTACAAATCAAACTCAATATGAAAAATATATGTGAATTCTACTTTTAGAAAAAAATAAAAGAGGAACTCCTCAACCCATATAGGCAAGGGAGAAGCCCTACGTACACCTTGCTTCCATCCCCTCCTGACACTGTTTTATTTTTTATTTTTTGACATGTAATTCTTTGACAATTTCTTTTCATTGCCATTTGAACTTGAGCTATCAATGATAGAGAATCAAAATTATTACTTCCAAGGCTGTAAATAAAGACCAAATATAAAGTAAAAGGCATTTTCGTAAACCCTATTAACAAAGCGAAAAGTTTTTTTTAGGTATTTTTTTTTGGTAGCATGGCCCATGAAAAGTATGCCGAGTGGGTACTCGTTGGATGCATAATTTAATTCCGCATCCAATGAGATCTCCCGATCGAAATTTGAGTAAAAACACACAGAGATATCTCGAAAATACGAACAAAAAAAGTAGTTTTTTTTATGATACCTATCCCCAAATTTATATTAAAAAATTGTTTAAGAGGTGTTCAATTTTTTAATTTTAAAGCATTTTGATTGCCTAATACATGATGACATGGAATTTGTATTATATTTGAAAGGCCCATTTTAAATTGAAATTTCCTCTAATGAAGCAATTTAGTTATTGGGATTGAGGTTGGAGAGAGAGAAAAAGATAAATCATAAAAAAATAAAGTATGCCTTGTTAATAATGATTTAGTAATTGATATTGAGGTTGGAGAGACCTAATGAGAGAATTCATAAAAATATAAAGTATGCTTGTCAACTTTAACTTATTGGGGTTGAGGGTTGAGGGAAAAAAGAGAAATCAAGGAAAGATTAAAGCAGTTTGCTTGTTCATTATGATTGAAGTTGGAGGGAGAAAATATGACAAAATTTAAAAAATATAAAATGTGTTTCTTCATTGTGATTTAGTCATTGCGATATGATATAGTCATTCTAATCGAGGGAGAAAATAACGGGCATCATAAAAATATATAAGTTGGATTGTTTATAATGATTTAATTATCAGGATTGATGTTGGAGGGAGAAACTAAAAGAGATCATAAAGAATTATAGAAGTGATTTAGCACACTTAAATATTTTTATTTTTTCTTTTATTTTCTCACTCCAACTTCAATCTCAATAACTAGATCACTCTAAATTAACATACTTATATTCTTCTATGGATTTGTTGGGGGAAGAAAATACTTGAGAAATCATAAAAATATATAGGTATTCTTATTCCCCATGATTTAGTTATTGGGTTTGATATTGGAGGGAGAAAATAAGAGAAATCATAAAAAAGTTTAAGTATGCTTGTTCATTATGATTTAGTTATTGGGATTGAGGTTGGAGAGACAAATGGACGGTCCATGTGTATCCTCATGGACATATGGACGAATGTATTTGCAAAGTACCCGACTGCAGAAAGGGACTTGCGGAAGGGAAATTGCAGAAGCCCAATTTTGGGAAAAGTGGGAAGGTGGATCTGCAATCCACAATACGATTGCGGAAGGACCATTGCGGTCGCATGATTGTGGAAATCAGTTTTTGGGAAAATTGGGATTTGCATACTTGCAACTTGCAATCCATAATTGCGGAAAGGAGCTTATGGAAAGGAGCTTGCGGAAAGGTTGTTGTGGAAACTAAGTTGCGAAAAGTCAATTGCAGAAAGAGACTTGCAAAAGGAGCTTGCAGAAAATTTGTTGCGGAAACTCAATTGCAGAAGGAGATTGTGGAAATGAGCTAGTGTAAAGGTTGTTGCAGAAACTAAGTCGCAGAAACTCAATTGTGGAAAGAGACTTATAGTAGGAAGATTGAGTTGTAGAAAGACTAAGGTTGCAGAAGCAAGCTTGCAGAAATTTGTGTTATGGAAAGATAGCCTACGGATCAGAAGTTGCAGAATCAAGATTATAGAAGTTACAGAAGAAATATTTGGTGACGTTGCTAAATTGATAAAGTGTTGGCAAGTATGCTAGTTTGGGATCAGATATAGGATTTAGTGGAGGCATGAAATTTTTTTATTAAATGATTTCTTGTTTCTTCCATGAACGTTATGAGTCCATATGTGGTTCCATAAACCATAGGTCCAAGAATTTGATGTACCCCTATAATACAAAGGAAATTTGGTTCAAGCAATTATGAATTCAAGAACGTGGCGATAGATGGTTAAATAAGTTTAGAATGCTTATCGATTAGGTTACTTTCCTTCCATGAGTCATTTAAATGTTTTTTATCAATTATGAAACTGAAAGTCACGCATACGAACAAAAAAAGGGAATAAAGTTTGACAAGCATAAAGCGACAAGTGAGAGAAAAGTGTGACCAACGCTAAAATGGGAAGAATAAGTAGAATAAAGACAATGTAGGGAGCCAAGTTTGAATGAGCAGAAGCAGAAGTATATCAGAGAGTGTAACAAAGTTGGTAAGAATTGCTATATCTGGTTTTCAACATATTGTATTGAACAAAGTTTAAATCTACGGAATAAGGGTGGTGCTAGGGAAGACTTGTAGTCTTTTGTGTGCAAGTTGGAGCTTGTACAAGTCTAGTGGGTGCTAGAAAACTAGGAGAGTTGGTGCTCTCCAAAATTTGTTGCTTGTAAAACAAAGATTGTAGCCTCACTTGAGTTGGTGCTCAAAGAAAGAGGGTGTAAATATATTGAAGCATGACATCCTAAGAAAAATAGTTTTTTGTCTTCTTCTTATGAGTTTCCTCGTGAATATTGGTCTCTGTATCCATCATATGTGTGGTTGATAACAATTACTTTTGTTTTATATTTGTTGCATTATCATGACTCTAAATGTGTGAAAAATAATAAAGTTTTAAAATGTTGAAATTGTTTAATCTTAGGAATAACTGATTCACCCCCCCCCCCTCTCAGTTATTCAAATAATCTCAACACACGATGATTTAATTATTGGAATTACGGTTGGAGGGAGATAATAAGAGAAATCTAGAAAAATATAAGGTATTTCATTGTAATTTAGTTATTGGGATTGAGGTTAGAGGAGAAAATAAGAGAGATCTTAAAAATGATAAAGTATGCTTGTTTATGGTGATTTAGTTATCGCGATTGAATTTAAAAGAGAAGACAAGGAAATCATAAAAACATAATATATGTTTGTTTAGTGTAATTTCTTGGGATTCAAGTTGGAGGATACAATAAGGGAAGTATAATGCACGTGTGTTCATTATACTTAAGTTATTTGGATTGAGTTGGAGGGAGAAAATAATAGAATCCATAAAATGATAAAGTATGTTTGTTCATTGTAATTCAACAAGCATAGATCCATCTAAACTCCCGATCTACCATGTCTCTATAGGGATCTATCTCTTCTTGGATAGAGATTTCTTGACACGAGGGATTTGTTTACATTTTAGATTTTAGATTTTTTTTCATTGTTTTACTTATTACTTTTTCCTATTCCTCAAAAGTTATTCTTAAAATTTTAATTAAAATTTATGTCGGCTCAATTATTACTATATTGTAACATTACATTACATACTATGTACCATGACAACATCTTCCCCAGAAATGTTATGTTATGTAACATGACATGACAACATCTCCTCCAAATTGGCATGTAGAAACACCTCTTGATGCAATTATTCAATTTAGGTTGGAAGAAGAAAATAAAGAAATCTTAAAAATATAAAGTATGCTTGTTCAATATGTTCATTGAGGTTTGATAGAGAAAATAAGATGAAAAACATGAAGGATTCTACTCATGAAGCCTTGAGGATAATAGGTCAACCAATAATCAAAAGAGAAGACAAAACTTTAACAATGTGTATTTGGCCTCCTCAAATACACAATGGAATCCTAACACTTAAATGATCAACTCTAATACATCATATCATATGACACATTACAGAAAGTGATTATATAAGTATAACCTCGACGTTCCATTTAGTCACATTACTTTCCATAACTTACATAATAACACAATCACAAACTTTATGGCGCTCGTTCACCCCATTTGTACTTATCACAATTTGTTTTACCTTTCCATTCTTTAGCCATTTACCTTAATTTCTATGATTGATTTGTTTAAGTTTTTTTTTCTCTCAAAATTTCAAAAATAGAATGTATTTTTATAATATGTATGGATTTCTAAAATATAACATTTAATTAATTAAAATTTTAAAATATTATATAAGGAATTATTAATGGGACATCAAAGTTGATGTAATTTTAAATTTAAATTGACATAATTCTGAAATATAACATGTAAAATCACAACTAAATAATTTTAAATTTATAATTTTACATAGTTTTTGGATATAATATGTAGAATTAGAAATTCATAACATTAGTAGGCATCATACTATTAATGCTACATCAATAAACATAGATTCATTTCACAAATTTTAAAATTCGTTCATATAAATAAGAAATGTGTGTGCGTTCCAATAAAAAGTATTGATTGAATAATTATACTCTCCACTTAAAAACTGGTTTACATATTCGTGAAATGATTTTAATAAGTTTAAATTTTTGGTCTTGGTTTACATATTCGTGAAATGATTTTAATAAGTTTAAATTTTTGGTCATGTGAATAATGCGATAAATCCAAGTAACATATTAATTATTAATTTTGTACACTAAACAACATGGTTAGGTTTAATATGGGGGCATTTTAAGGTTTAAAAATGTTTTATTTATTTAGTTATAATTATGCTTGTTTATGGTGATTTTAGTTTTTAGGTTTGAAGTTGGATCTAAGAAACTCATAAAATCATTAAAATATAAAGTATATTTGTTTATTATAATGTAATAATATTTATTGAGATTGAAGTTGTATTTATAAATAGAAAAAAAAAAAATAACTATTCATAATAATAATGGTATAAGTAAATCATATAGCATGGAAAAATTATAAATCACAATAATGTAAGGGATTTATGATTTCTCTAAATTATCTCTTTCACCTCACTCTTATAATTGTGATTTCTCTATTGTCTTCATCTTTCCTCATTCAAAGGTAAATAATAATATTATAAATTACATGTTATGTTCTTTTACGATTAAGAATTCTTTATAATGTCTCTTTACACCTTCCACGTAATAAATAATTGATGAAGAAAAAAGTATAAGAAGAAGAAAAAATTAATAATATTAATCTAAACAAAAAAAATATAAGCTATATACAAATTGTACAAATCAAACTCAATAAAAAAAATACATGATGTGAATTCTACTTTTAGGAAAAAAAAAACAATAAGGAGCTCCTCAACACATATAGGCAAGGGAGAAGCCCTACGTACACCCTGCTTCCATTCCGCTGCACACAATCTGTCCGTATGTGAGTTTTATTTTTTATTTTTTGCCAGGTCATTCTTTGTCTTTTGTTTTTCATTGCCATTTGAACTTGAGCTATCAATGACAGAGAATCACAATTATTTCATACAAGGCTGTAAATAAATAAAGACCAAATAATGACAGAGAATCACAATTATTTCATACAAGGCTGTAAATAAATAAAGACCAAATCTAAAGAGCTACTAGTTACACCACCCCCTCTTGCTACCATGGCCAGCCCACCCAAAGGTAGACAATTCACAAACCTTAAAAGTCACTTCTATTGATTGATTTTTTTTTTAATGAAAATTTTGTAAAATTAATTGGAAACCCCTAAATTTTATGCAACCATTAATTTTTTATTTTTATTTCTTTTTAGTAATTTGAAAGAAATTTTTGTAAAATTTGTTTTATATATATGATTTTGTAATTTACGTTTAGTTTTTTTTTAATTTGTTTTTATAGATTATAAATAGTTTATTTAAATGAAAATTTAGTTTTATATTCATTATAATTAGTTTATTTTAATGAAAATTTTGTAAAATTAGTTATTTTCATTATTTATGTTTTTCTTTTTAATTTACATTTAGATTTAGTTTATTTGATATAATGATAACAATAAAATTATTAATATCAAAATGTGAATATGACTTTACATATTATAAATTATTATTAAAATCAAATTATCATCATTAAATTATGTAAGAAAAAAATTTGAAATTATATGATGACAGTGGTCTTTTATATATATATATATATCTTCAAATAGGAAAATATTATTTTGAAAAAAACCAGGGCTTAACCGTGATTATATCACAAAAAAAAATCTCTTCCTGAATTTTCCCACAGAGAACTAGACTTTTTAGTATGTCAAAAAATGCACCATCTAGATCAAAGCTAGACCCATAATATCTTGGCAATATATATATATATATATATATATATATATATATATATATATATATATATCGGAGAAAAGAGCCTTTATTCTTTCAAATAATCATGGACATCTCCTTAGGAGTATACAATTTTGCTTTATGGACCAAGGATTACACAAAAGCACCATTAAGGGCATACATATCTTCCTTAAAAGGCTTACAGAAATATACAATGCTGGATCCAAAGAGCTAGCATTTTTCAACACTTTGTTAGAAAAAGAACAATGCTGCACCAAAAGAGCTTGCACTTCATCATTATATGTCTGATATCAAAAATGATACTCTGTTCCTTCATAGCGGAATGTGGAACAAGATGGAGTCACCTTCTTCGAGGATCTCACCCTCGATTATGCCTGGTTGAATGGCTAAAGCTTGCTTTGAAAGTGTATCTGCTTCTGTGTTGTATTCCCTTTATACATGGTTGAACTTAAGAGATGCAAAGAAGGGTTGCATCGACTTGATCACTCTCAAAATATTTTGTAAATGAGGGGCTCGAATGTTGTTTCTTTCTTGTGCCCAATCTATCACCATTTTAAAATTCCCATGTATATTCAGCTTGGCAATTTGTTTGTCTTTAGCTATCTTTAGGGTGGCTCAAAGAGCCATGAGCTCTGCTTTGCTATTGGTGGCTCGACCCATGCCCAGTTTGAATGATATTTTTTTTATTCAGAGATGTATATGACCCCACCCGCCCCACCAATGGCAAGTTCTCCTTGGCTGGCACCATCAAAGAAATCCCAGGGAGTACTTCTGTCAATAACCGAGGTTATTGCTGCTCTACATTTTCCAATTTTGGGAACTGTTCTATGTTCCTCAACTTTCTACAATACCAGGCCTGAAGTGATGTTAACAGGAGTCCAAGTGTTATTGAATATTGATTTGTTACGGGCTTCCCAAATTGTAAAAACATAAAGCACAGGGAAATCGAATTCACATACTGCTTTGTTGTCCCACCACTACTCGGTATTCTGCTCCCAAGAATCTTCCCTTCTGATCAATCTGACTGAGGGTTCTAGCGGCATCCATACATACTTACCTTGCATAAGTAAAAGCACCAAATAAATGGGAAGTGAGTTCATCATCTTTTTTGCATAAAATGCAGATCCCTGGGCCTTGAAAGCCCCTTTTTCTTAGATTTTCCCACGTTAAAAGTTTGTTATTAATTGTCAACCAGAATGTGAAAATGGTTTTTAATGGAATATTGCACTCCCATAGGCCCTTCCACCACCAAGATTTCTCTCCATTAAATTGTTCCATTATAGCAACTTCATACCCTTTTTTTGCTGTGAAATCTCCATCTTTTGCATTTCTTGTCCATATGAGTTTATCCTGAGTGTCTTCGTCCAGACATACACAATTTGATTCCAGTAGTTTGATGTATTCTTGCCAACACTCAGCTTCTTCTCCTTCTAGTTGAAACTCAACGGCTCCCTTCCATCTGTTTGAGGATGGAAAGAAGTACTGAAATTTAATGTAGTGTTTAACCCTTTAAACAAAGACTTCCAAAAGTTTCCTGTAAACTTATGATCTCTATCTGAGATTATGACTTTTGGTACTCCATGCAATCGAAAAATTTATTTTAGAAAAATATCAACTATGTTTGCAGCTTTATAAGTAGTTTTAACAGGTATAAAGTGAGCTTCTTTGCTTAACTTATCAACTAATACCATGATAGAATCATTCTGATTTTGATTTCTAGGCAGCCCTGTAATAAAATCTAGACTAATTATCTCCCATTTTCAGCTAGGGATGGGTAATGGCTGTAGCAAACCAACTGGGTGTTCACTGGGTGTTGATGTTAATTTTTTACCTTTTGACATTCTAAACATCTAGCAATATATTATGCTACTTCAGTTTTCATATTTGGCCAGAAATACTCTTTTCTTAACATGGTTATAGTCTTTTGATAACCTGATGACTTGAATATGGTGTTTTATGAATTTCATCCAGAATTTACAGCTTAAATTTAGGTACGTTAGGTACATACATTCTATCTTTATATAGTAAAATTTCTTTTTCATTTAAACTGTAACATTTAATTAAGTTTTCTGTTGGATTTTCTTTAACTTTAGCTTGCAAACTCTGGTAAATTTCATTTAGTTCTATTCCTTCTTTAAGCTGTTCATCTAAGTCTGAAACATAGGTGCTGATAGCTGCTGCAAAACTCAGCCTTGTGTTCTTACTTAATGTATCAACAACTTTATTTTCTTTACCTTTTATATGATGAATTTCAAAATCATACTCGCTTAAGAAAGCTAACCACCTAGCTTGTCTCGCATTTAGATTAGGCTGATCTAACAGATACTTGGGTGATTCCATGAAGATGGGTAACACTTTTTGGCCAAATTTGGTGATGAAAACCTGATTTTTTACACATGTGCTAGATAGAAGCCCTCAGAACGCATATATGCCATGTGAATTTTGATTTGCAGTAAGAAAACAAATTGTAGAATATTATGTTGGCTTCATAGTGATATTTTTTTAAAAATATTTCGATGTCATTTAATTTGTGAATTTTTGCATTTAATGAACTGTGTGACCTTAAAAATTTGAAGAAGCTAATAAGTGGCTCGTGTCCACGTAGAGTAATTTAATCTTTCATTAATAAT
>LPNX011099412.1:0-10430 GCA_001517045.1 Pseudotsuga menziesii
GCTGTTATATACTTGCTGAACATTGTGCATCTCTCTTTCAACCCCAGTACGTTGATGGCCTCTTAAACCCTAGCCATAGGATACTTTCCTTTACAACAGAGATATCTAAGCAGCACTAGAGAATAGAGATCATACTGAATATTGTCATAGCCTGCGAAGTACATAGCACTCTAATAATAAGCTTAATCAGTCTTACAATGAGAGGTAGTGAATGGTTGCATGAATTTGGGAACTGTGAAAAATGTATGCATTGTATGCACTATCCATACATTACCTATTGCAGCTTCCTTGATTTGGTGCCAAGTTTTCACCTCGTAATTATCTCCTACACTGAAGATATGTGCCCTCCATTAATTCATTGGTCTTAATTGCCTCTAATTGAACTGAACTGAATTGAGTGAATGTGAACTGATTAACTAATTTCTTGACCATTAGTTAGGAGTTAAATTTATGTATTTCTTCACAATCAGTGTCATCCACAACAACCACTTTCCATAAATCAAGGAATATATTCCTTAATTAACTGAAACTTGTTTTCCACAACTTAGACTTAAATTACGTTTGCGCAATTCGAGTTCACTAGAGGTATGATGTGGGTAATTTGAATCCTTACTCTATCTATGTGCTAATCTCATTTATCATTTAATTATTTTTCATGGTCCATGAGTGTTTAATTAATTAATCATCTTTATCATATCATACTCAGAATAATTGTATCCAACCTATGATCATATGTATTACCCAGGTTCATATAGTCATATGATAAAGTAAATAACTCTAGGGGTGGCTAATCCCTAAAGGAGACTTATAGCACCTAGTGACCATGACTAGCCATACATCACATAGTATATCCTCATGACTTTATACAACACAAGTCATATGGTCTTAATACAAGACACGACTCCTGAACTTAATACAACATAAGTTCTGGACTTGATTCAACACAAGTCTCTGACCTTGATACAACACAAGGTATTGATCTTAATACAACATAATATCTTGATCTTAATACAACATAAGATCATAGTACATGCATCTCTCATAACCTCAACAACCTAACTTGATACAACACAAGCTCTTAACTTAATACAACATAAGTTGATGAACTTAATACAACATAAGTTCCGAACTTGATACAACACAAGTCTCATGGAGAGGTTTCTGAACTTAATACAACATAATTCATGGACTTGATACAACACAATTATCATGGAGAATAACTCCTGATGTTGTACATTAACATTTTGTTGTGTGCATGTAGCGTCAAGTTGCATCCTTTTTTAGTTTTTTGGTCATATTTTTTTGCCAAATTTTCATAGAGATTTCTTTAATGGGATTGTTTCAACTGATATAATCAATGAGGATTGCTTCTTGCAATCCTCGGTCATATATCTGTGATTTCTACATTTTTTACATTCACGGTCTATACTCAAAGGGCTGAAGGGGTTCAAGTTTTATTTCTGGGTTTTTGTCCCTGTTTCAATCTCATTCTTCCTATAGTGGATATATTATTTTCAAGATGGTTCTTCAGCAGAGCTCTATATGTCATTTCTTTGTGACCAAAATTATTACATAAATAACAACTCCCTATGAAATGTGATTGGTGCCTTGTAAAGCGAGAACTTCCTTATTCCGCAGGGTTGATGTTTTGAGTTAGGGGTGTCCTTTCTTTCACAATTTTGATCTCCTCTTGACATATAATTCTTGATTGCGTCCACATAGCTCCTATTCTTTGAACCTCTATAATCTATCTCCATATTTTCTTTTGGTTGTCTTTGATATTTAATAGTTTCCTCAAAAGTCCCAGTACTCTTGCAAGACTTTTGTCGGAGGTTTAGTTCATCGTTCACTTCAGTGTGTAGTTCTCCTTTTAGGAGATAAACTTCAATTTCTAGTTTTTCACACCTTTGTTCCTTGTGCTTTAGTTGTTCCATAATCTATGTTTTTTGCTTTCTTATTTCCTCAGCATGTTCTTTATCCTTTGAGAGTTGTTCCTTTAGAAATTTATTTGTCTTCCTATATTTCTCTAATTATTCTAAAGCACTGTAGTTCTCCTTCGAAGTCTACTTTAGTCTCCTAATTCTTCATTTTTTGAAACATTTTCCATGGTCATAAGGAGCATTTCCCATCTTTCAATTTATGTGTAGGAATCTATCTTCTAGATGTTAATTTGTCACTGAAGCAACCCACTATGATACCAATTGTTGGGATTATCTTATACTAAGAGGGGGGTGAATCAGAATAAAGTGCATATTATAAATTATTTCACACTTAAACAATTTTCACCACTCAAAACTTTTCAGCTGAAACAGTAATATACTCAATTGCGCATAAGAACTGAAGAATAACTATATGTATTCTACAAATAAAATAAATTATTACATTAGTGGGAGAGTACAATCTCCAAACATGAGCACCAACTCATTTCAGGTGCAAAATTGATACACAAGCAACAACTTGTTGGCTACAGGAGCTGACCTATAATGACCTTGATCTACATGAGCACTAACTCACAAACTTCAGGCACCAATCTGAACATATTTCTAACTTACTACATAAGTTTCAATTTGTATAAATTAAGCACCAAACCATGGATTGTTGCAATCCCAATTGTTTATTCAACTACAATTGAATGGAAGCACCCACTCTTAAAGTATATTTACCAGCTCCAGCTGGAAGGAGGCTACGACCTCCTGAATTTTTTACCAGCTACTACTGGAAGGAAGCACCAACTCAGTCATTGTGTTACCAATTGTGGTTGGAAAGAAGCTTCAAATCCCTCTTCTATTTCTCATCCTGCCTCCCTGAGAGGTTTTAACAACACATATTATAGGGAAGCTCTAACTCTGTGATCCTTTCCCCTTCCTGCCTCTCTGATAAGAAATAAGTATGTAACAAATAACTGGAGTATATAGGTTACATGATATGTGATGTGCGTCTTCACAAAACTGTAACAGTTTTAGTTCTTTTGGTCTATGTATTTCCCTTGATTAGCTATTTCAAAACAACTAGTTTCCTTATCTAAGATTTGTGATAATATATATGATTTATAGAGTCTTCATATACTTGCGAACACTGGTCTACAATCTGGGTTCCTGTATTGTTAAGTGTTCTAGATTTTATTCAGTCTCTTCTACGACTTTGTGGTATATGTCATTTAATGAGTAAATACTTCACACATCCTGGTTTTAGGTATCCTTCTACTTTGTTCTCTTCATGTTGTTCATCTTCTGTTGATCTGCGCAGTTTGGCTCTGTTGCATAAAAACTCCTTCTGTGATCAACGATCCATTGATACCCCAAGAAATTGAAGCTTGTTCTAAAACATATTATCGTCAAGTATTCATTCTTCAAGATTTTTTCAAATATCTATCTCTTGTTTATTTATACTCTTTCTAACTCAATATATGTGTCCACTTATTGAAGGTTCTCAACCTCGGTGACTCCCCAACTTGTTTGTGTCTTGATCAAGTTACCTACTCCGTCGGTGTGCCACTTATCGCAATTCAAATTTGTGGGGTTTAGCACACATATGACTTTTTTCTTTGTGGGTATCTTCACACACAAGTCCATATCTGAGTAGTATTGTGCACATCTTGAAATTTCACATTCTTATTCAAATTTTTTATGTGTGCACATATGACCCATGGCATAATGGGATCTTTGCACTTTCTAGCCTTCCATATTTTCTTCTATATATTTCTTCAAACTGGCTTTGTGTGAGGAATTATTCATGCTATTCATTCATCTTTAATGTCAGTTATAGAAAAAAGGTTCAACATTTTATCCTTTGACATCAATGACAACACTAAGGGTCCAACAATGTATTCTCCTTGCACGATATTCAACATTGTTTTCCATCTAGAAGTTCTTTTGTTGGGATGACTTAGCTAGTGAGGACGCCTTACGCAGCTACAAACATCAACACTTCCTCTTCTCTAGCGAGGCATCATCATGCTAGAACATATTTGGATTTCATCTAAGCATTAAATTTGGATCGAACATCTTGTCGTCATAAGAAACGTCTATTATGGTCAAGTTCTTATAACTAGAACAAGTGTTCCCACTGGAACCACATCATATTTCCAAAGATGATATCTGATATTCCTTATCAGTTTGATCAATCATTGACCACGTATGGTTATATCCTTATGCATTTTATCAGTGTAAAACTGAAGGGATACCACAATTCCCAAGAAGACACTTCTTCTGAGCACTTTATCAATCCTAGATCGAAAGGAGGCCAACTCCCCAGGAAGACTCTTCTTCCAAGCACTTTATTGATCTCAAATCAAAAGGTGGCTACACTCCATAGGAAGGATATTCTTCAAATTTATCAATCATTATAGCTAGAAGGAGGTGATGACTACAACTAGTACATCCCTTTGGGCCCACAATTTTAGTCCATGTTTAGATAAGGAGTTTGCATTCCCCCTAGATATTTCCTAATTATTCTAGTAGGATGCTCTGCTCCTTAGATCCACACTGGATCCCCCCATACCAAGGGGTCAACCCACACTAGGATCCACTCCAAAAAGGAGTCCTCTCCACACTGGAGAATGTTCCCACTGAAACCATCAAGGAGTATGATAAACTCAACTCAATACATCAAGTAGTATGATCAACTTAACTCATGTGATCAACTCGAATAAGTCCATCGAGGAGTATGATCACAGACCATTGAGGAGGATGATCAACAAAACTTATTCCATTGAAGAGTATGATCAACTCAACTCGTTCCATTAAGGATTATAATCACAAACCATTGAGGAGTACGATAAACTCAACTTATTCCATCAAGGAGTACGATAAACTCAACTTAGTCCATCGAGGAGTACGATTAACTCAACTCATGTGATTAAATCAACTCAGTCCCTCAAGGAGTACAATCACAAACCATTAAGGATTACAATCAACTTAACTCATTCTATTGAGGAGTATGATCAACTCAACTCGTGTGATCAACTTGAATCATTCTGTCGAGGAGTACGATCACAAACCATCAAGGAGTACGATCAACTCAACTCGGACCATCTAGAAGTATGATCAACTGAACTCATGTGATTAACTTGACTCAGGCCATTGAGGATTACGATCACAAACCATCGAGGAGTGAGATCAACTCAACTCACTCTCCACACAAGATAATGTTACCACTAGAACCATCCTTCACAAGGATACACTCCTCAATGGAGTCGGGAACATGATCTATCTATAAGTCAAGTTCATTCAATTAGTTAACAACAATGGATTATCATCAAATTCAATCAAATGAACATTTCAAAGAAAATGATAATCCAAATACTTATATCTTATTGTTTTGTGGGCTCCCTCTTGATCTCTACCTCCTTGCAGGGATCACTGGAGTCCTTATATCTTCATATTCTTTCTTGTTGGAAGCCCATTGTAGGAACAACAACCTGTATCTTCATTCATCATCAATGACAAACTCCTCATCTAGAGATAATGAAATCATTGGTGCACACATAGAGTGTAGTAGAGGAAGTAATCCTTTTGACGATATTCTATACTTTCCTCGGGATTGTAATTTCTTGACCTCTTTTGTAGAGTATCTCATTAATATCAGCAGTTGAGGCATGATGTTTTCCTTTTTAATTCTTCCTGCATTTTGCGACAAAGTGACCTACATTGCCACAATTAAAACATTTGATCTTGGATTTATCTTTCTTGATCTTTGTATTTTGGAATGAATTGATGCATTCCTTGCCCTTGTTCCACTTTCCTCTCCTCTTTCCAATTCTAGCTATAATAACTAGTTATTCTTCCTTTTCCTTGGAGGTGGAGGAAATCTCCCTTGTTTCCTATTGAATACATTCTGGCCAAAAATGATAAAAACTAGGTAAATTTCCATGACCACGTATCCCTTTCACAAATGGATTCCATTTTGAAGGAATTCCACCCATATATGTCAACACAAGATATATGTCAAGGGAACTTTCATCAATAGCTTCTAGTTGATCTTTGCTCTGAGCTATCTTCAAGAAATGAGAAGAAATTAATTCATCCTTTGTGAACTTTACTTGACGAAGCTGATCTTTTAGGACCACAATTCTGATAGGATTATCATTATCATATAGTTTCTTTAAGGAATCATACATCTTCTTAGTAGTGTTCTGGCTTGCAATAAGAGGTACAAGATGATCTTTTACTAACTCCATCAAAATCCTCATGGTTGTGGCTTCATTCTTCTTAAATATTATTTTTTCTTAAACTCCCTCTAGATCTGAAATATATTTGAGTATACGATCCTTGATATCATGTTCATTTAGGAGCATGAGCATACTACTCTTCCAAGGTCTCAAGATTGAAACTACCTCCAATATGTATTATACTCTAAGTCCAACAACCATCATGACTAGTGACTAAAAACTAAGATCTGAAATATGCTGCAAAAAGTTCAAACTTCACAAAAAAAACACTCAAATTTAAGATTTGCAATCTTCAGCCCTAAATTTTTGGACCCTAAATTTTCGTCCTGTGGTTTTCGGACCCTAGATTTTAGACCTCTTATTTTAAAACCCTAATTTTCAGCCCTTTGTTTTCGACCCCTAAATTTTCAGCCCCTGAATTTTCATCCTATTTTCTGAATACTATTTTTGGTCCTATTTTTTCGGGCCCTAAGTTTCCGGACCTATTTTTTTGGGCATCTTTTTCATATTGTGTAATGGACTCTTTCAAAGAGCTCTGATACCATGTTGAATTTTCATAACTCTAACAGTATCATTTCATTGTTTATATTCATGCTACAATCATAGCATTATTTCATTTGCAACATTAACATAATAGGATCACTAAAAGATAGCCATGCACAAGAGACACAAAGATTTATCCTTGGAAACCAAAAGGGAGAAAACCCAACAACCTTCTCTTACTCGAAGATAATATTTCAGGATACAATACATCCATATACAATCATCACATAGACAATCTCTAGACAAACCCTAGAGCTAAAGAAGAAAACTATCCAACACTACTGAACCCATAGATAGCCTTCTACAACTTAAGAACAATATTTTTTAGCTTGAGAGAACTTCTCCACTTGTCATTCTAGAGAAGTACACAACACTTGAGAGAGAGAGATGAACTTGATATTGTGATAATGAAGTGTGAAAGAACTTTATTTATATTCTTCTTTTCACTAGAAGTTCACAATTAGGCTGGCTTGACTTTTATTTATTTATCCTTTATTTTATCTTTTAAGTTGACTTGTCATGTTGTATTCTAGGTTTATTATACCCATTTTATTGGGGTAATTGTGCTCTTCATTTATTTCACTATCTCTAGGACATCTTGAGAATATATTTCGATGCTACATAAACATCAACAATATGTGAGTTCTCCTACGATTTATGTTGGGTGATGAACCTCTGTGTTTATCAACACATCAGTTCTAGTTGGAATTTTGTAAATATTTTACCTAATACTAATTAGTTTTAAAAGATTTGGGTCTTTGTTGCAATGTGCATGTAATTTGTTTATATTATGGATTGCAATGTTCGAAATGGCATTAACCCGAATGAATTTTGTTGGTGGGATTGAATATGCATATTTTGGCATTGTTCGACCCTTGTCATGCTTGTAATTGGGTTTTATCATGGGTCTAATGGTTTTGTTGGTCGAATGTTCACAATGTGCATGTAGTTTGGTTCTATTATGGCTTGTATTGTTCAAATTTGTAGTGACTCTAATGAATTTTGTTGTCGGGCTTCAATGCACATATTCTGGCTATGTTTGACCCTTGTCATGCTTGTAATTCGACTTTCCCAAGGCTTGATAGGATTAGATGTCCAGATTGTTCAAGTGTGCTTGTAATTTGGTTGTGGCATGGTTGTTATTGTTTGAATTTGAACGCCACCATTGGGCATTTTTTTCCATATCAGGGCCTGGTTGTTTTATGATATATTACCCTCCATGATTGCAGTGACCCTAATAATTTTGGTTGGCAGGATTCAATGTGCATATTCAAGCTTGTTTGACCCTTTCCATGGTTGCAATTTGTTTTTTAATGGTTTTAGAGGTTTACATTTTTGAATAGTTTCAATGTGCTTGTATTTTGGTTATGGTACGGCTTTAAATGTTCGAATTGGAATGGAACGTTTGCAGTAGTGACCATAATGGAGGGGTTGGCGCATATTAGGTCTTTGATTGTCCCTCGACATGCTTGTAATTTTGAATATTAAGGGCATTAGAATTTCCTATGATCAAACTAATTCATTGTGGTAGTAATTCAGTTATGATATGGCTTTAAAAGATCGAATTTTCATCACACCATTGTCATATTTAGACATATTGAGGCCTATTGTTTTGTGATAGGGTGTCCTCCTTGTTTTCATTGAACCTATTGGATGGGTTAGTGAGATTCAATTCACATATTTGGTATTTGTTTGACCATAGTCATGCTTATCTTAGAGGTTTTTTTTGTTCTGATGGATTCACTAAGATTGTATTTCGAGAATGTTTTGTGACAAATTATCCTCCTTGTTTTTAGTGACCCAAAACAATGCCTTAGAGAGATGCAGTGCACATATTTGGGATATATTTGACCTTGTTCATGCTTGTATTTAGGTCTTTAGATATTTTATGAGTTCAAGTTGTTTCAATGTTATTGTAATTTGGTTATGTTTTTTGCTTCAATTGTAATGGATTCTGAGCTTCTATGTAAGTTTTTCATGTAATTTGGGCGTGTGATAAATTCGGTGCTTCAATGTAAATGTATATGAAATTGTATTTGTAATTGTTGTTTCCATAGTAAATTATAATAATCATGCTCTATCATTTAAAAATTTACGAGCTTCAATGAAATTGTAGTTCCAATTTCAGTTGTAATTGTAGTTGGAGTTGTAATTAGAGTTGTAATCTACCTCTATGTCTTATTTGATATATAATTTACTAATATGTGGCTTCAATTGTAAATGTAAATTGTATTTGTATGTGTATTTTTTGTTGTAGTTTTCATTGTATTTGAAAAACTCAGACAATTGTGAGCTTGTTGGTGATTGGTGGGATGATGTATATGAGGGTTGATTTAGACTTGCTAGGGTAGTTAAAATGGTTCAACTCCCAATTCTAGAGACAATTCAAGGTTGGATCTACCCACTTGCCATATATGTCCATGCTGATTAGATATTTTCTGATTAGATAACCATTAAACATACCATGATAAAAACTTGAAAACAAAACATGCTTGATATTGCGCAGCCTCATTGGCTGATTTGATCACCATAATTAATGTGTAGTGTTGGTTGCACTACCAAATTTATAATAAATTATGGGTAACAAAACTTTATTTTATAATAAAAGTATCATAAAACAAATCCTTGAGTTTCATAGAAGACTAAGATCTAGGATTTATAGGTGTCAAAGCTCTTATGGCCTTGTTTTGATTACAACAACACGTTGCTAAAGCCTCAAGTTTCATAGAAGACTAGGATCTAGGATTTATAAGTTCCAAAGCCCTTATGGTCTAGTTTTGATTGCAACAAAACGTTTCCAAAGCCTCTAGTTTCAAGAAGACTAGGATCTAGGATTTATATGTGCCAAATCCCTTATGGCTTGGTCCTAATTACAACAAAACACTGTTGAGTTAACAAAATCCACTTTGGATGTGGTTAGGCATAAAGAAAAAAATATTCATGCATGTGTAGGTTGAATTTATTCATTTCCCAATCTTGCAGGGTTCCCTACATTTTCATCATCCAAGTAGGTTGAACTGCTTGCATTTGCATTATCTGAATGGGTTGAGTTGCTTGTATTTGCATGATCCAAATGGGTTGAGTTTAATCCATTTGCATGATTCCAGTTTTCTCCTTGCAATCATGGAGGAATAGAAAATGCAAAGTTATGACTTGTCCCCAAAATCCATGTATTAATTGGAGGTGTTGGAAAATCATATATCGGATTGGCCCTCCCACTACCATGGATAAAGTGGGGCACATGAACAGCCATTTGATATTGGGAGATATGGATGTCCTTAAGGTATTGGAATAGATGTGTATTATCTGAAATCTGATTGACTGAGTTGGACACCATATACTCCTCCATCCTACTATGATCCTCTTTGTTACGGAGAAAACTTCCTATTGCTTGGGGTGTACCACAACAGATAGAGTAACCACAGAAATCAATCCCTTCCCAATATGCAAGAGAAATAAAACATCTAAAAACTTCCTATTGCTTGGGGTGTACCACAACAGATAGAGTAACCGCAGAAATCAATCCCTTCCCAATATGCAAGAGAAATAAAACATCTAACACTAAAGGATCTCGAAGCATACTTTATTCTAGATGGTTGATGTAAATCCCCATTAAGATTTTTCCAATCCCGCTTGTGTTAACAATTTTCTCTCTCAACAATCAGCAAACAAGACAAGCATGCTATATAATGGTGTTAGACCTACTCTAGCATATATA
>LPNX011099412.1:10470-25716 GCA_001517045.1 Pseudotsuga menziesii
TCCTCCATCTCTTGATAGCAAGCTCACAAGCAAAGGAAAGCTTGGGAAGAACACCAAGTGCTCCAACGGACAAAGGGATGCAGACTCAAGTATAAGAAAGCTACAACAACAATGGACTATAGTTTTCTTGATCTTCAATTCCTCTCCTTCAATTCCTCCTCTTCAATGTATCCAAAGGGTTCCTTGTATAGTGCTTCACTGGGGTAATGGAAGGTCAAATTCGAGCGATCTCGAGGCATATGGAAGACCAGGAGACAAGTGACTCAGATCCACATCAAGGAAAACTCCAAAAATATTTGTCCTTTTGTACACATCTCAATGTATGTGGGTTTAAGGGTTATATCCGCATATATACGCGAGAAAGGGTTTAAAAGTCACGTTTAGCAAATAATGAGTGTTTTTAGGGATTATATTGGAAACATCAAAGGTACAAAAATAGTCCATGGGGTCCAAAGAGTCTATAGAGGGACAGGGAAGGCCATAAAAGTGTGTTCAACCACGTGTGGTAAAATCAACTGTAACAGATTCCCCCTAATGTGTGAGGTCATAGGGGTGATATGATGGTTGAATTACATTATAAGTTCATCCCAAAATTGGAGTGATGAAGAACCAGGTGGAAGAACCAGCCATCCAACAATATAGTACAAATATCTTTGCATATGACTGCAAATACATATAGCAGTCTCGGATACATAAGAGTACAATGGCCATGAATATGCATGATATATGACATGTGTGGTCATCGCCACGTACAATATAAATAGATCAAAATATCCATGATGAAGATATACAAAGGACCAATATCTCCATGAAAGCTGAATATATCTGACATACACTGGAATCAAGTCACGAGAGCTGAAATCTCATGAACACTGGCATGATCAAGGAGGTAGCATATCAGAAATGCCACCAATATCGAAATTCTTCTACACAAACCGCTACAAGTACATGTCCTACTATTTGAATAGAGGTGTCGAGGTCAAACATAGTAGTCCATCGTCTGATTACCGGTCATTGATGTATACCGTTAATAGACGCTAGATCACCCACCGATAATGAAAGTGGGAATCAAGGTACTAGAGTGCAATCTAACAAGTGTGAATAAATGTGTTGAGGTCGAACACTTGAAAAAATCCATCAATCAAGGGACATTGATGTATTCCCAAAACTGTCGATGGCGAGAGAGCCTACCACTGATGACTGTAAGTCTCAAGGCACTCAAATGACTCTAGACTCCTATCCCAGAATAAATGACCTGAAGTGGATGGGATGGAATCCACTGGAAGGATTCCATTAAGGCATCCCCCATCATCCAACACGAGGTACGTAGCAAAGTTTTATAATGTGGAAGGAATTGATCATAATGTTCTCAAACCAGTACCAGTACCGGCAATGGCCGACATGCAAAGTCAAGAAAACTAAGGAATGGCTGACTCAGGCTTCAACTTCCTTCGAACAAGAGCATAAAGGTGAATGGTGACTGAATGTAGGTAGCATAGACTCAATATACAAAACTGGGACATCTCTGCGACATAGGAGGCATCAACAGAGGCTCCATAAGGACTAGAAGCTTAACCAGTCGGTGGAGATAAACTCAGAGATGCGAGTACAGCTCTAAAGTCAAACTACTAACCCAACCAAAAGATGTGATATACAGTGCTCTGTTCGAAGGCAACACGGCTCGACTGCTGCCAAAGATAACATCTTTTCCTTTCCAGCTTTTTGGTTTTTTTATTTTTTTGGACTTTTTTAGATATTTTGAAAATCTTGAAAAAGAATAAAAGTGCTTTATAGTTACAAATCTAGGAGGAGACAAGTGTCAAAGGGAAAACAAACTGGTTCCAAGCAGTGGAACATACCTATGCTCAATGCAAGGAAACATGTGCAGGATAACGACACTCGGGGGAAAGTCCCCTCCCGGTAAAAAATGGGGAATCAAGATGCAAAAGATATATAAAATGGCTCTGCTTGGCTAGACATGAGACAAGCTTGAGCTATATAGCTGATAATCAGAGTCAGGGAAGCTGGCATAAGGCTCAAAAAGGCAGGAAAAACTCATGATAATGCAATTACAACTTGACATATATAAGGGAGTCCCAGAGAAAAAGGCCAGCATAAAGGTCAAGAGGAGTATGAAGCTCTTGCTCAAAGTCATGGTGATACTATACAAAGGACTCCCACAACCTAAAGGAGGAAATGCAACATGGGCACCAAAGGCAACAAGGATCTAACTAGGGCACCCATGTATAGGAAATCTCTACCATTCACATAGTGTCACTTCTAAAAGTATCATGAAGGTTCAGTGACACCATGGAATGGGTTCGTACCTAAGGTTAAAATGGAACGGTCATAAGGAAATGCATAAGTGCAAGCGCATGTGATATCCTAACCTATATGCCAATTCATACATAATACCTATGATAGGCACAAATGGGTTGAAACCTCGGAGAGAGTGTACAAAAACTGGACCCTATATGATAACCATATTAGTCCAAAACAACCCAAAATAGTTAATAAAGAATCCAAAATATAGGATATAGGGAGGAATGATCATGACAACTGAACCCAAAGGAAACAACGCGGTGAATGATGGGACATAAAAAAGGAAAGTAAGGTGTAGACCCAACGTTCACGCATCCACTACCACCCCCGTGAGGGTGACCACCGGTGTAAAGACCAAGAGAAGGGAGTCAACATCCTCCACAAATGGAGTAGAGGGTAGAATGTGACCACTCCCAAATCCATGAGTGGGGTAAGGGGTTGTGATGCCCCCAAGTCTGACACCAGGGTCCGCACTAGGACCAAGGGTGGGTGATAGGATACTAGGCATGACGAAAATAAAAGGACCCGAACTCAAGAGAGAATAAATATACTCAAGTAACAGTGATCCCAAAGGCCAAATAGCGCACAAAGAGCACACTCCTAAGAAAATCTATAGCCAAAATATAAGCAAACCAAGGGGAGGATATGTGAGCTCCCAAATGAAGCAGGTATGTCTCGCCTAGGAGAGGCTCAAAACTCCCATACACTACAGGCAAAGGAATGTAACCAATTATAGTGGCCCTCAGCTTCAACTCATAAAGCGACTGTGTTGTCCGACCTCTACCTGGCCGAGACACCTACAAAATAACCTCTACAAGTACCCCCTGTGATACCTAGGGAAGGAAACTAAGGTCGCCCCAATATAACCAATGCTCAGGCAGACATTCACAAGCGGGATCGACCGTATGGGCAGGGTAGAAAAGCCCAAAACTCTTGAAAGAGCCCCCAGATATGAATACAATCCTGGAAATATCTTCGGTGCTCACAGAAAGTGACCAGGGGTCATCCCAATCACAATCGTGTGCACTGCCTTGTGCTTAACTTCTGTGTAAGAGGAGCATCCTGAGAAACACTAATTATACCAAGGATTTCACTATCTCACCTGGACAGACACCTACTTGTTGTTTTTTAGTAGTCTTGGAGAATTAACTCACAATGAACAATTCCAAGACTCTAAAACCTAATCTTGTTGATGCACCCTATAAAATAAAAGAGTGTAATTCATCTTATTATGCATTTATTTTAATTGGCTGTAATTACTCAAAGGGAAATGATCGTGCAACTAATGAAGTTATGACTCAGCAATGAAGTAAATATGCACACCATAACAAACAATGCTAAGTGCAATCTTTGTCAAATGAAAAAAAGGGTATGCCACTACATGAGATGCATAAATATATATTCCTTTCTAAATGCCAATGTAATCCTTCCTATATGAAAGCCTAAATAAAACTCTCATCCAAGCAATCCAATGCAAGTACCTACTCAAATCCATATGCAAAAAATGCAACTACCTTGTATTTTTCAATATAAAAGAATGAAAAATGCAATAAAAGTCATCTAAAACTCTAAGTCTCTACAGCAAGTATAAAACACAAGCCCAGCAAGACACCGAGACAAAAAAGAGTAATGCACTAATGGCAAAAACAAAAAGGATAAATGACTAAAACTACTTTCAAAGAAAAATCAATGAAAAATCAGTCTCTGGTCACAAAAGAAGCATCCAACAGACAACATCAGACCCAAGGAAGACCCAACCACACTCACAACCCACCGAACAACTTCCCACGACATCAAACTCACCAAAAGGGAGGATGTACACGATTGTTTAAAGAACAACTACGTATATACGCGACTTTTGGCCAAAAAGCTGCATGTATACGTGGATTTTGGCCAAAAACCTGCATGTCTACGTGACTTTTGGCCAAAAACCCGCGTATGTATGCGACTTTTGGCCAAAAACATGCGTATACAGAGAAGACAGTGGTAAAAAGCAGGCCAAGGGTCAAACCAATAAAGGGGAGTGTCAATGGATGAACATACTATAAAATGCAACATAGAAACAAGGAGAAACAAAGAGCAAGTCAAGAATATCAAGCAAATTGTGCCCCCAAACCCCAAAGAAAAACAAAGAACATCCCCAGTATGGTCGCCAATTCTGTTATGGAGAAAACTTCCTATGGCTTGGGGTGTACCACAACAAACAGAGTAACCACAAAAATCAATCCCTTCCCAATATGCAAGAGAAATAAAACATCTAACACTAAATGATGTTGAAACATACCTTATTCTGGATGGTTGATGTAGATCCCCATTGAGCTTTTTCCAATCTCACTTGTGTTAACAATTTGCTGTCTCCACAATCAGCAAACAAGACAAGCATGCTATATAATGGTGTTAGACCTACTCTAGCATATATAATCAATAATATATAAGCAATTAAAAGCATCCATGGATTCAATATTCATTTAAATGCACATCATTGGACAGGAAAAGATATTTCTATTAATATAAATCAGAGATTACATGAATGACAACCTCTATCGGCACGTCTGTGAACTGGAGAAACTGATTCCTCCACCTGGTCCTCCACTGCCTCAATCCTCCATCTCTCGATAGCAATCTCACAAGCAAAGGCAAGCTTGGGAAGAACACCAAGTGCTCCAAGGGACAAAGGGATGCAGACTCAAGTATAAGCAAGCTACGGCAACAATGGACTATAGTTTTCTTGCTCTTCAATTCCTCTCCTTCAATTCCTCCTCCTCAATGTATCCAAAGGGTTCCTTATATAGTGCTTCACTGGGGTAATGGAAGGTCAAATCTGAGCGATCTTGAGGCATATGGAAGGCCAGGAGACAAGTGACTTAGATCCACATCAAGGAAAACTCCAAAAATATTTGGCCTTTTGCACACATCCCTATGTATGCGGGTTTAAGGGTTATATCCACGTATATACGCGAGAAAGGGTTTAAAAGTCATGTACAACAAATAATGAGTGTTTTTAGGGATGATCTTGGAAACATCAAAGGTACAAAAATAGTCCATGGGGTCCCAGGGAAGGCCATAAAATTTTTGTGTGGTAAAATCAGTGGACACCTTCTACTCCTCCATCCTACTATGATCCTCTTGTAGTCTTGTTTATGCCTTTGTTTTTTATTTTTCCTACCTGACCAATTCTTTGTGGTGTTATTTTTCTTGTGTATCTTTCTCTCTTTGAAGCCTTGCAATCCTTTACTCTTCGACTTGAACATCCTTGTAGCCTTCCTCTCATTTACAAGATCCTTCTTCTTGTCTCTTAATATTTGCTTCTTCTTCTTTTGTTTTGTCTCAGCTAATAATGAAATGTACTCATGTGAAGTGAGTAACTGAGAACTCCTGCTTAAGAGAAGAACATCTTTTGATCCTGTCATTTCCTTTTCTACCACTCTCTCCACTCAAAACCTTAGGATTGACTTGAGTGGTGTACCACTGTGCAGGGTATGACTATCAATTGGGAGTTTTGTTACATTTGTAGTGTCTCCTTCAATTGGTTCTTCAATACCTACAACACCTTCTTATAAACCCCCAACATCCACATAATGATGGACAACTTCGTTGTTTAATAATTCTAGTTGTGAAGGAATGTCCATGTTTTCTTTGTTTCTATTAGTAAAAATATGTTTGTTCATATTCATCATGTCCTCCATTAACCATTCTGACAACTCCACCTTTAGCAATGACAACTTCACTGCATTGCTTCAAAATGCTTGGAAACCTTCGACCACATTCATTTTAGCAATGTCGTTATGAACTTTAGTTGTAGAATCTGTACATGTTTTAGGTGATTGAACAGCTTCCATGGCATATCCAATTTATTCAATATCATATTGAGTAGCATTGACATGTTCATCATTGTCACCTAATGGTTGGTAATGTCCTTGAGAGAGGGATAACATGTTTTCTACAACATATACGTCTTCTTAGAAATCTACCTCAAAGGATTGGATACAAGGCATATCATGGAGAAGAGAATCATAATCTAGTTGCCAGATTCAAGTCTTCCTAAATATAACCTTGATATTTGAGGGAGTGAGAGCCCTTTTAAATTAATTGCTAGCAAGTTCAGTTAATTGAAACCTTTTTACCTCCACTCTAAGGTTATTTTCCATCCACGTAGCTCTCTCGGACTTGAAAACAATATTTAAATGGCACAAACACACTCACATTGAGGGGATGAAACCTGTGGGTGGTATGTGTAAGCAAGATTAGAAAATTAATTCCCATCATGTTTTCTGCTTCAATAATTTGTACGATTATGTGGCTTCAGTGGCCATCAAATATCAACAAGTGTCTATTTTCATGTGATACACAACCTGGTACAAAAGTAGGAAAGTGGAACAACCAATTCATAAATAGTTCTTTGGTCATCCATGCATTTGGATGTGAATCCATGCATGCTCCCACCTCATAGTTCTTGATAGAGTTTTTCAACCGAGTATTTCCCTTGAGAAAATAGAACTTAGGGATTGATGCACCGAATGCATTTATGAAACATATAATGGCTCTCCACTCCCCACTCTTAGGCATTATTTTTGGAACATTCTTATTACCTCTCTTAGTGATTACCCACATACAACAATTCCTTTCATCTTGTAACCTTGTTTCATCACAGGTCCATATATTATTTGGACTATATGAGCGTTGTTGATTGTTATATTTTTACTCAATTATAGCAGTATAACTTAATTGTAGATAAACAATTGGAACACTAGAATAAATACAACACACAAAAACAAAGATTATAAGAGTTTATCCTGGGAAACCCAATTGGGCTAAATCCCAACAATCTTCGTATAAAGATGATCAATTCCAAGAACATAGTACAAGAATGAGAGAGAGAAAGAAGAAAATCTCTCTAAGATAAAACCCTAGAAAATGCTTCACTATTATGTTGTAGCGAACTTCTCCTTGACTAGGAGAACTTGCTTGTGTTGAGTGTGTGTCCAAATGAGGTATCATGGCCTCTCTATTTATACACTTTACAAATTTGACTTTTTCCCTAACTGGGTTGACTTGTCTAACTGGCTTGGTTGAATTGTCTTGGGGAAAGATAAAATAAAATCTATTTAATTATTTTCTTGTGTAATTCTTTCCCAAGGTTTACATTTATTCTTTCAAGGGTTTATATGCTTAATTAAATCATTATAATCTCTCGTAGGAGGTACAAAACAATACAATAATATAAGAATAAATTTTGAAGTTGCACAAATTCCAACACTCCCTCTAAACAAGGAAGGCATTCTTTGGAAACAGTCATTATCATCATCACGATCATCTGGGTCTCATATGTACATTTCATATGTCTCAATCATTCTATACATACTAAATATTTTCAACACTATATCAGTTCATCGAGAGGCATCAACATGCATCTAATCCACTTAGTCCATCAGTGGATCCAACATTTTTCAACTCTACATAGTCCATCGAAGAGTACGGTAATCAAAATCTCATCTACTAACTATTTGTCTCTATTGTCTATGGGATCCTCCCATACCTAGATGAGAATATAGACACACTTCACACGACCATCTGCTACATTTCCATCCCTACTACCGATGTGATCCTCTCATACCTGGATAGGAACCTGGATGAGTAGAGGTACTTGTGTAGAAGAAAGCTTTGCATGACCATCCACTACATGTATGTCTCTATTTTCAATGTGATCCTCCCATTCCTGGATGAGAACCTTGACAACTAGAGGTACCGGTGTGAAAGGTAAACGTCTATCACTAAATCATATTTCCCTATCTAGGATGGATGCATTCTCTTCTAGTCCAAGTCTTCCATTAAAGTATTCAAACTTTGTCCCAGGAAGAGGCTTGTTAAGAACATCTACAGTCTTGTCATCTATCCGAACATATTGTAACTCAACTGCACCATTTTTCACCATATCATGAATGTAGTGATAACGAATCTCTATATGGTTCTACTTGTCATGAAACAAGGGATTCACTGACATTTGCACATAGCTTTGGTTATCACAGTGAATCACAGTTGTTCCTGGAATCTGACCAAATAATCCTGCAAGGAGTTTCCAAATCCATACTTATTCTTGATTTGTTGTACTAGCAGCCATTTACTCATCCTCTATAGTACTAAGTGCTATTGAGATCTACTTCCTGCTGCACCAGGAAATCACTGCAGAACCCAAACTAAAACAACATCTAAAAGTACTCTTCCTATTTGTATCGCATCTAGCCCAATCCGAGTCTAAAAATCCATGCAATATCAAGTCACATTATGAATCATATCTTAGGCCATATCCCACAATGCCACACAAATATATGAGCACATGTTTTGCAGTAACCTAGTGAATATGTCTTGGCTCACACATGAACTGGCTGAGAGCATTCACGACAAAACATATATCTATTCTGGTTTTCATTAGATACATCAAAGATCCAATCTACTCACGATACATGGTGGGATCAATCAAGTCAAAATCCAAAGTAGAGTCTCTCAGCTTCTTCATATTTGCATCCATTGGAGTGGCCATGGATTTGCAGTCCAACATTTTGAATCTCTTCAGGATATCAATGGTGTATTTTCCTTGACTTAGGAAAATATCCTCCTTCCTTTTCCATACTTCTAGTCCCAAGAAGTAATGAATCAATACGAGATCCTTCATTTCAAACTTAGAGGAAAGATTCTTCTTACACCATACAATCAGTTTCTCATTACTTGTGAGAAACAAGTCATCAACATAAAGGACTAAAATTAGTGGCTCATCATCCACAATATTGTAGAAAATATTGGGATCTACATCACTCTTGGTGAATCCCAAGCTCATAAAGTATTCATCTCTCCATCCATACCAAGAACCAGGTGCTTGCTTGAGTCCATATAAGGCCTTTTTAAACCTTCATACATGAGACTCCTTCCCATGGACAACAAACCCTTATGGTTGTTCAATATATACTTATTCCTTGATAACACCATTGAGGAAAGCAGTTTTGGCATCCATCTAATGTAGCTTCCATCCCATAGTTGAAACGCTAGAAATAACAATCCTGGTGGAAGTATATCGAGCCACGAGAGAAAATGTCTCATCATTATCAACTCCCTCTTTCTAAGAGAATCCTTGGGAAATAAATCTAGACTTGTGTTTTTCCACATTTCCATGTACTCCATGTTTAATTTTCTAAATCCACCTGGAAGTCAATATTGAATTCCCCTTAGGTCTTGGTACAACTTCCCATACATCATTCTTCATGATGGATTGGTATTCTGCCATCATGGAATCCTTCCAAACTTGGTGTCTGGATGCTTCTTCATAAGTGGTAGGTTCTAAGCCAATGATGTTACTCATCAATACTACATAACTCGAGAACCTATGAGGTCTCTTTCTTTCTCAAAAAGTTCCATGTGGAGCTTCATGCCCCTCTTCATCCTACAATGTTTGTTGTTCCCATATAGGCCTCTTTCGGCCTACTGCAATGTCTATGGGAGCATCAATTGAATTGAGTGGATCAATGGGATCAATCAATTCTTCATTTTTTGCTAACTCCCTCTGGACTACTTGAGGGGGATATGAACTCATCTCTTCATCATCATCGATCTCCATATCATATCCTCTTCCTTTCTGGATAGACATCTCTTCTTTAAAGGACACATCCCTGTTGAATTCAATCTTCCTCCATCCTGTAATGTAAATTATGTAGGACTTTGAAGACTCACTGTATCCCACGAAAGTTCCCTTCTTTCCTGAAGGCTCCAATTTTTTACTCTTCTCCTTTGGCACATGTATGTAGACTTGACAACCAAATATATGAAGGTGACCCACTTCTACATTCACTCATGTGAAGGCTTCTTCTGGTGTTATGTTCTTCAAGATTCTATGAGGACATCTGTTTCCCGACAAATTCTCAACTTGTGCTTTAAATTATTTGAATTTGTTGATCACTTACTTAGATTCATTGGTCTTGAGAAAGTATATCCAAGTCTTCTATGAGTAGTCATCAATAAATGTTACATAATAATTGTAGCCACCTAGAGAAGCAACAGTCGTGGATCTACACAAGTCAAAGTGCAGTAGATCCAATGTACCTTTGTATATTCTCTCACTATTCGAGAAGGATCCCTTGGTATTCTTTCCAAGTGCACATCCTCTGTAGATTCTATCATGGTCTATGTGAAGTACTGGTAGGCCCCTTATTATATTTCTTAATGTTGGGAGAGATTTATAGTTGAGATTGTCTATTCTTATGTTCCATAGTTCACCCATGTTGTTGGAGTCATGAACTAGTGCTTGAGTTGGTGGAGTGATCGATAGGTACAATATCTCCTCTCTTACACCAATTAATTTTTTTGTTTCCATGCTTTAGTTCTTGTTCCAAGCAAGAACTTTCCCATCTGAAAATGCATTTTTATATCCCTTGTCCTCCAAGGAAGAAATGGAGACAAGATTTATTTTCATACCAGGTACATAAAGAACATCACTCAAGTATAATATGTCATTTTATTCTAACTGAAGAGAGTTATTCCTAGATCCTTTCATAGTATAATTAGCATCATCTCCAAGTACAACACAAATATAAGATTCTTTCTCAACTAATTTTGAAATATTTTCTTTATATACAATCATATGTCTAGAAGCACCACTATCTATGAGCCAAGTATCACTAGTGATGGGAACAATACCTGATAAATTTGGTATGAAGAAGAATTATGTATGATCTTAATTCCTTAGCTTCTTACGATGATGGTCTTCTTCTACATCAGCAATTGAGGCTTCATGTTTCCTTTTGTTTGAACTAAGACAATTTCTGGAATAATGACCATAGTTCTTGCACCTTAAGCATTATATATGTGATATATCCTTCTTATTTTATGTTTAATATGGAGAATGGATTGATATCCTACCTTGGTGATTGTGATTGTGAAACTTTCTTCCATTTCCCCTCCTTTCTTGGCATGGGCCATGAATGATTTATTCTCCTTAGGTTGAGTGCCATGAAGTCTCTCTCTTACTCCATTCCTTTTCTCTTGATAGGTGCAATCTACCCATAACTCATCAAATTTGGGAAACTTGGTTCGATCACTTATGGTTTGTATAAAATACTCCCAATATGGTGGAATACCATTTAGTGTGGTCATGAAAATCTCCTTATAATTAATGGGTGCTCCATTGGACCTTAGCTTGTCCCTTAGTTCTGTGATCCTTGTGAAGTATGAGGAAATTGATTCTGAATTGCACATATTCATATTTATTAGTTGGTTCTTCAATGTAAGAGTCACATTGATGCTACTATGCTCAAAAATATTCTTTAGGGTTTTTAACAGTTTCATAGTTGTCTTCTTTTGTGACCAAATGATCCTTGACTAAGTCCACCAAGATTCTTCTTGCTCTAGCATCATTCTTCCTCCAATGAGACTTATCTTATTCATCTTTTGGTAATGGAACCTTCTCATTAACAAACTTCAAGACATCATTTTCTTCTGAGACAAAAATAACTCTAGACTTCCAAGAGATGAATTTGGTATCCCCATCAAGATGATCTTCAACCTTTATTCCAATCATCTTGCTTGCATATCTGAACCAATAACCCTAGGAGGAGCTAGGTCATAAATGAAGTTTGGAATCAAGGTGAGTTAATGGAAGGTGAGTTTGAGCCAAATCAGTGGACTGAGCAACACAAAAATTGAAACCCTAATTTCTGCAGTAACTGCGGCAACAACGGAATTAGGTCAAAAATGAAACTTCTCATAATGTAGTTTTTCCTTCACCAAAAGGTGCACCTTCCCTGGAGAGAGGTTTCCAAGTTACTCTTTATCTTGAATAGATGAGGGAAGGCCTCTTAATGTCAAGCCCTAGATTTTCTGACAATGGATTCTTATAGAACCTGGCTTTGATACCATGTTATATTTTTACTCAATTATAGCAATATAACTTAATTGCAAATAAACAATTGGATCACTAGAAGAAATACAAGGAACATAAACAAAGAACACAAGATTTTATCCTAGGAAACCCAATTGGGAGAAAACCCAACAACCTTCGTATATAGATGATCAATTCCGAGAAGAGAGTACAAGAATGAGAGAGAGAAAGAAGAAAATGTCTCTCAGAGAAAACCATAGAAAACACTTCACTTTTCTATTGTAGCGAACTTCTCCTTGATTAGGAGAACTTGATTGTGTTTTATGTGTGTCCAAATGAGGTGCATGGCCTCTCTATTTATACACTTTACAAAATTGACTTTTTCCCTAGCTGGGACGGCTTGTCCTGGGGAAAGATAAAATAAAATTTATTTAATTATTTTCTTTTGTAATTCTTCCCCAAGGTTTACATTGATTCTTTCAAGGGTTTACATGTTTAATTACATCAATATAATCTCTCGTAGGAGGTACAAAAAAATACAATAAAATAAGAATAAATTCCGAAGTTGCACAAATTCTAACAATGATAAGCATTAGATAGAGTGTCATAAACTTGGACACAATTGTGGGGTGTAAATTCAAGGCTCTGTCTCTATCCAAGCCTTTTGTTGTTTGTAAAACAAGCTATGGATGGATTTTGTTGAACCTTTCCCACCATGTCTTACTAGGAAATCCATCTCTGAATGTATTCAACCTTGATTGACAGATTGGTGCAACATTCAACTTCAACTATGTCAACTCTAGCATGTGGCTCATTTCAACCATATCCTTACACCAACTAACAACTTCTTCCTCGTCCTATTCAATTAACACTATGAGAGGCCCTTTCCTCTTGGTATGATTGAGACCATTTAGCTAATAATTCATTGATGTTGGTGCAATCCCATACCTTTTTGCATCTTCTATCACCGAATACCCGTTGTATCCAACATCGTCAATTGATTTCATCATGTCCTCTTTTCTCCAACCTCTAATAACACTAATATTCTTACTTGAACTAGTTGCGTACACTGTAGGTGCAAGTGGATCAGCGCCATCAAGGTCTGGCATGGTTTGGTCTTCAACATTTGCATCATTTTCATCTTTATTTTGGCCAACAACATTCTAATGTATCTCCTCACCTAATGAAGTATGTTGTAGTTGTGCACCTCTAGTGACTAGCCTTTATGTCCTCCTTGTTCGAAAAACACAATTCCATCTTTCCATGATTACAACAAGTTGTATGGGAATAACATAATTGTAATAAAGAAAGCGAGTTCATATCCACATAAGGGCTAGGTATTTGTCATGTCCCCATCCCAATAAAATACTAGCAAACAATGTTTCACCAACCTACTAGTTCCCTAGGTTGTGATGGAGACATAAAGTTTTGTAATAAGGGAGATATGAGACCCAAGAGGACCATAGTTTACAATATACACATTAAATTGGTTCATATAAATAATAAATTAGGAAAAATTAAAGTAGCATTGCTTCATGGAGACACTTGGAGGCTCATGGAGTCCTTGGGTGGCTAGATTCCTCCCTACACTTATCATAAACTACATCCAAATTCAAAATTATGGACAATGGAACATTATTGGGAGGTGAAGAGGTTTCAATTAATGTATCATGAGCCAAGTAATTCAAATTGGTGAAGGTAAGTAATTCCCATGGAAGAGGAAGAGGCTAGGAAGACAATGTGTGCCACTTGGAGAGAGATTCCCTACACTTTATGACAACTATGATGGAAGATTCTATGACAAATCAAACCTGATTGCAGACATATGATGATTTGACATGACAGGGATAAAAATAGCCACCAATAGGGTGCATTTGGGGGTTATAGGAATCCATTCGACTTGGGGAAAGAATGGAAGCATGAGGAAGAGGACAAGTGTCATAATAGTTACTAAACTACTAGGATGAGTTGGAGGAAGCCTATGGAGGAAAATTAGACCTTAGGGGACCCAATGAGGATTATAAAAATATTTCATGAGGAAGGAGAATGGATTTTTATCATTTTGATCATTTTCCTTTGGAATTTTGGAAATCTCTTGGTTTTCCATTGCACGGTGAGTGTTCACTCTCCCTGCAAGTGAACCAGTTTCGAGGGATTTGGATTCTTATCCTAATTTGTTATTGGAGAGCCCATCCAGAACTCTCATTTGGAGCTGAATCAATTTTTTTATCTATAGGTTGAAGGCTGATACAGTTCGTGACTCATATATTTCTCGATTCGTTCATCCCCATCTCACTATTCCCCATGTTATCATATGATGGCGCACTTGTGAGAATGGTGCTTGCGCTTGGATGAGATTAGTTAATGCCCAATATGGGGTACACAATTTTTGGCTCTATAATACGGTGTCACTATACTCTATAATT
This sequence comes from Pseudotsuga menziesii, assembly GCA_001517045.1. Taxonomy (NCBI): domain Eukaryota; kingdom Viridiplantae; phylum Streptophyta; class Pinopsida; order Pinales; family Pinaceae; genus Pseudotsuga; species Pseudotsuga menziesii. The sequence goes on from LPNX011099412.1 coordinate 25,081, forward strand.
CAAATTATCTGAAATACATGTGCAAAAATTCCCACATTTCCAAGCTATTGTTTGACTACTTTTCATGTGTTGGCTTCCATTTCGAAGGAGATATGTATCTGATTGTAAATTTGAGCATATAGATCTGTAGACAAATACACAACTCACAAAGTGGATCTCAAAATTTACTCAGCAATTGAAGAATGAAACGGTGCAAAAGGATTGCAGCTGTGAATGCTTTCATTAATCAAAAAAGTAATCCAATGATAATTACAAAGAAGTAAAATGGATTTAATAGCCAAAAGCAATTCGAATCCACATGAGGAAGTTCGAATTGATTAGAATCTACTTGACTGTAGGTAACCAAGACCTTGTCTAAATCACTATCGGAGGACTCAGTGGTTAACTGACCTTGTCTAAACCATAATCGGAGTTCATCGGAGCTCTAAAACACAACTAAAGTGTTACATTCAGTGTTGACTAAGGTTAACTGACTGTGGTAGGTGAGAAATGTACCCCACATGTGTGCAGTCAAGTAAACCTAGCGCTAAATGGATGTAGAGGACTTGAACTGAATGTAACTGACTCCTAACTTAGCTTGACTAGTCATTAACTGAAGTGAACTGACCTTGGTTGGTTTCAGCACTCCCAGTGGCT
>LPNX011099412.1:25791-44590 GCA_001517045.1 Pseudotsuga menziesii
CTGATCTAGGAGGCTCCTAAACTTATGCAATCAAGTGCAATAAGTGGTAGTGAGCCTCAATTAGTATTCCCCACACTTTAGTAACTGAAACATGTTCCCCAAATAGGTCAAGTGGACCCAATGGTGTTAATGACTATAAATAGACAGGATGGACTCCCGATTTAGACATGACTCCCAATTTAGACATATGACCAAATTTGGACAAGGGAGGATTAATAATCCTAACACTGATATGTAATAAGGAATTTATATAATGTTAAATTATTTTTAGGAAGATATTTTGTAATTTTTATATGGTATCCATTCATTGTTCTCTGTTCTGAACCATTTCATTTACTTTTTATGAGTTAAAATGGAGCTATCTATGACATTTCCCCTTGAGCAATATCACTTAAAGTTATCAAATGAATGTGGAACTCTATAACCAGTTTAAAAAACCAATAACCACATTTAATGACAATATGTGAGGTCTTATATCATTCCCCTTACTCTTCTTATCAATTTGGGAGGGTCATACATGAGTTGGGAAGCCCTTTTGACCGACGCCCTAGGGGGGATTTCATCACAATTTCCTAGTATTTTTTCCCTTTTTGTCATCAACCCCAAATAGAGTTGAAGAGTTACAAAGACAGTATTAAAGTGATTATAGAGTGTATTTATAGGTATTAATACTCATCATATCAGTCCATTTCAAATTCGGGACCATTTGGTTCCATTTGGATCCCCTAGAGTCAAGACTAGTTAATCCCGAATTTGCCCAAATTGTGCCTTTGTCTAGAAATTTAAATTTGGGTCATTACAACGGTATCAGAGAATGATATTAGCATCTATTGGAGTTTCCTATTCGTGCTTCCTGGTGATAGTCTCCCTCCATTAGAAACTGATACTGAAGACATTAACAGTGGAAGAGAAGAAGGTGAAGAAGTTAATTCTGAGTACAAGAGGATTAGGGAAAACCTAGGATCCAAATATATGGAGGATAAGGAGGAACTTAGAACATTCTTGAAGTTGTATAATGAAGATATGACCATAAATTTTATTCAAGGGTTGGAATTGTTGGCTATCCAACTTGGGAGCAAATCAACACCAGGGAGTAGTAATAGTACACCTCATGCTAGGAAGAAGACCTATGGGGAAGTTATTTTCTCAAAGACTGGACCTCACAACTGAACCCATGAATTCAAGAATCAGAATGGACCTATGACTTCTAATTTTTTAGATTCTAAATAGATCCTTAACACCACTTATGGTGTGAAGGAAGCAACAAATTATTGGCAGCAACTCAGTGAAGAGTGTAGGAAAGTTATGCCTTTCAATCAGTTCTTTAGGGCCTCTCATCAACTAAATCAAGGAGGAAGTGGGAATAGGAAACCTTCTCTAAATAGGGAATTAAATTATACCATTTGCAAAGTAACTATTCCTACCTTTGATGGTTCTCCCCAAATGTCTGCTAATGCTTGGCTACAAAAACTAAGTGTGTATTTCCAGCTGAATCCTATGGTTGAAGAAGATGCACTAAAAATGTCCATTTTGAATCTTGAAGAAGAGGCCAATGATTGGTGGTTCCATTGTCTTAGAACCTTAGAACATGATCATATTTCATCCTATGAGGGTTTCTCCAATTCCTTAATGGAGATATTTGATAAGAAATACCTCAAATTTCCTTTCATACAATTAGCACAATTAAAGCAAGTTGGGACCCCTAAAGCATATATGTTAGAATTTGAAAAGCTCTTAGTAACGGTTTCTAATGTTTCTATGGCTAGGTTGGTTATACTATTTACTGAAGGATTGACAGAACCTTTGAAAGGGCTCTTGAATTCCCACAAGCTAGCTACATTGAAGGATGCCATGAATTTGACAAGAGACTTGCAGAATGTGTTTCCAAAAACCAGATCCCCCCCTAAGCCTAATTTTCCTTCCAAATTCAAAAAGGGGAGGAAACCATGGAAAAAGGAATTTTTTTCCAAGGAGAATGAGGAAAGGCCAAGCAAAAAAGAACTCAAAAGAAAGAAATTATGCTTCACATGTCTGCAACCTTGGGTTTTTGTGACATAGGTGTGTAAAAGGGAAGGCACACTACATTGAAGTTTTCTCTAAAGATGAGGAAGAGGGAGTGGGGAGGAGAAACAAAAATTGCATCCCAAGAAGAGGGGTATGAAAAAATAGAATAAGAGTAGACCATTCCTGAGACATGAAAAATTGTAGTACTTTTAGGTGTACCTAGATTTCACACCATTAGACTCAAGGGTAACATACAAGGCCAAAAGGTTACAGTCCTAGTAGATGGAGGAGCCACTCATAACTTCATAGATTCAGCCTTGGAGAGGAGAAAGCTACAAAATAAAGCTTTTGATGGTTTCATGGTCATCATTCCAGGTAATAATTATATCAATTGCACCAAATAGATTCTGAAGCTCCAAGTTACTATAGGAAATCATACTATTACTGACAACTTTTATGTAGTGAATTTGGCTTATACAAATGTGGTTTTGGGATTCCAATGGTTATATTATTTAGGAGAACATACAGTGAACTATCAAGCTCCTAAAATGAGGTTCAAAAATTCGAATGGGAAATCCATCTTATTGAGAGGGATGCACACTTACCCAAATCAAGTAGCATCCTCTCATAATATGAGGTCTATATTGAGGCATGGAGACATTGAATGCGATCCTGAATATTTGATTACATTTTCTAAGCCTCACATGAAGGTTTCCAAACATCCTAAGGAGATAGAGCAGTTGTTGGGTAAGTATGAGAAGCTTTTTGGAGACCTTCCCCCAGGAAGGCCATCGGACAAAGGGGTGGAGCATGCCATTGAGTTAGAGATAGGAACCCAACCTATCAAAATGCATCCCTATAGACACCAAAAAAGGATTCAAGATGAGATTTAGGAGGAAATTAAAGAACTTTTTGAATTGGATCTCATAAGGCCTAGTCCAATCCCTTATTCTTTGTCAGTTGTTATGGTAAAGAGAAAGGATGGAACCTTGAGGATGTGCATTGATTTTAGAGAACTGAACAAGAATACAATGAAGAATAGATATCCCATACCAAGGATTGATGAGCTCATGGATGAGCTCCATGGAGAAAATTTCTTCTCAAAGATTAACCTTAGATCTAGTTATCATCAAATTTGAATGAGGGAGGAAGACATACCAAAGACTGCTTCCAAATGTCACTATGGTCACTTTGATTTTTTTTCCATGCCATTTGGATTTACAAATTCTTTTGCCACATTTCAATCATGCATGAACAATATATTTCAAGAGTAACTTCGTAATTTTATACTAGTTTTCTTTGATGACATTCTTATTTACATTAGAACATGGAAGATCATCTAGAAGTGGTATTAAAAATTATGCATGGTCAATATTTGTTTACTAAGTTGTCAAAATGTGAGTTTGGTTTTCTAGAACTTTTGTATATTTGACACATGATTGGTCAATATGGTGTAAAGGTGGACATGGGAAAAATAAAATCCATTATACAATGGCCTCGTCCCAAAAATATCATTGAATAAAGAGGATTCATTGGGATTTGTACCTACTATAGAAAATTTGTGAGGGGGTTCTCCCAACTCACTTCACATATCACTGATTTGACAAAGAGGGATGCTTTCAAATGTCATGCAGAGGATGAAAAAGCTTTCCAAAGAATGAAATAGGTAATAATAAATTGCCATATTCTTGCATTGCCTGATTTTTCTAAACCATTTGTCTTGGAGTGTGATGCATCTAGGGAGGGCATTGGAGCAATCCTAAAGTAAGGACAACACCCAATAGATTTTGAGAGTATGAAGCTACAACCACATGAGAATATTTACTCTATTTATTACAAATAAATGTTGGACATCATGCATGCTTTGATCAAGTTTAGGAAATACTTGGTGGGAAACAAGTGTGTGGTCAAGACTGACCATAACAACTTAATATACTTCCTCACTCAAAAGGATATAAATGAAAGGCAACAAAATTAGGTGAGTAATATTCAAGAATTTTATTTTGATATTGAATATGTAAGGGCAAGAGTAATGTGGTAGCATATGCCTTATATAGACGACCTTATATTTCTCTAATGGATGTTGCGGAAGATTGGAAATCTATATTAGAAGTAGAATATGCCAAGGATAATTTTTCTTGTGAACATTTTGATGGGAATAACCATGATGATATGCATAAGGTGTTGGAAGTAATAATATACTACAAATATGGAATCTATATGGTCCCGGGTTCGATTTTGAAGGAAAAAGTCTTGAAGAGAGCTCATGATTTTCCTCTAGTAGGCCACCCTAGTTTCTTCAAAACATATAGAATGTTGAGAGAAAGATTATCTTGGAAAGGGTTGAAAAATGATGTTCTGAAATATGTTAATGAATTATCAACATTTCAGCAAAACAAATTGGAGAAAAATCATCCAGCTGGTCTCTTAAACCCCTTGCATATACCAAAACAAAAATCGGAGAGAATTTCCATGGATTTCATCACTGGTTTACCCAAAGTACTTGGTAATGATTGCATATTTGTAGTGGTGGATAGACTCACTAAATTTTCTCATTTATTTACTATTACTACAACTTTCACTATTATATAAGTGGTTGAGCTATTCTTTAAAGAAGTTTTCAGATTGCATGGGTTTCCCAAGAGCATTGTTAGTGATAGAGATAATAGATTTTTTAGTGCATTTTGGCAAGAAATATTCAAAATGGTGGGGAAAAATTTGACTCCTAGAACAAGCTATCATCCACAAAGTGATGGAAAAATAGAGAGGGTAAATCAATGGTTGGAGGGATACTTGAGGAACTATGTTAGTGGGCAGCAAAAGGCATGGATCAAATGGTTGCATTTGGGTTAGTTTTTCTATAATACTATTTTAATATGTCCATTGGCATGTCTCCTTTCAAATCACTCTATGGTTATGATGCATCCACGTTTATTGACCATGTCTTTGGTGATAGTAGTACCCCAAAAGCTAAGGATTGGATTGAAGAAAGTCAATATATTTTGAAGGTTTTGAAAGATAACTTGCAGGTTTCCCAAAATCAATAAAAGCAATATGCAGACCAACATAGAGTGGATATAAATTTCCAAGTGAATGAATTGGTCTATTTGAGGTTGCATCCCTATAAAAAACCACCCTAAAAGGTAAAAGTTTGGAAAATCTCAAAGCAAGGTTTTATGGCCCCTACAAAGTGGTTTGAAAAGTTGGAGAAGTGGCATATGAATTGGAACTTCTAGCAGGAAATAAAATCCATAATGTATTTCATGTTTCATGTCTAAAAAAAGTGATAGGGAAACATATTTCAGTTTAAGAAACATTACCTACCTTGGATGATGAAGGACAACTTACTCTCATTCTGGAAATAATATTGAAGACGAGGGAAAGGAAGTTAAGAAGAAGAACTATAAGGGAATACTTGGTACAATGGAATGATCTGCCTAGTGAGGAAGCCACTTGGGAAGATGAACAAATTTTGCCACATCCAAACTTGGAATTGCTTGAGGACAAGCAATATTGGGTGGGGAATACCGCCATGTCCCCGCCCAATAAAACTACTAGCAAACAATGTTTCACCAACCTACTAGTTCCCTAGGTTGTGGTGGAGACATAAAATTTTGTAATAAGGGAGCTATGATACCCAAGAGGACCTTAGTTTACCATTTACACATTAAATTGGGTCATATAAATAATAAATGTGGAGAAAATAAAGTAGCATTGCTTCATGGAGACACTTGGAGGCTCATGGAGTCCTTGGGTGGCTAGATTCCTCCCTACACTTGTCATAACCTACATCCAAATTCAAAATTATGGGGAATGGAACATTATTGGGAGCTGAATAGGTTTCAAGTAACGTATCATGAGCCAAGGAATTTGAAATGGTGAAGGGAAGTAACTCCCATGGAAGAGGAAAATGCTAGGAAGACAATGTGTGCCACTTTGAGAGAGATTCCCTGCACTTTATGACAACTATGATGGAAGATTCTATGACGAATTCAGACCTGATTGAATACCTATGACAATATGACATGATATGGAAAAAAATATTCACCAAGAGGGTGAATTTGGGGGACCTTATTGAATACCTATGATAATATGACATGATATGGATAAAAATATCCACCAAGAGGGTGCATTTGGGGGTTAGAGGCAACCATTCGAATTGGGGAAAGAATGGAAGCATGAGGAATAGGACAAGTGTCATAGGAGTTACTAAACTACTAGGATGAGTTGGAGGAATCCTATGGAGGGAAATTAGACCTTAGGGGACCCAATGAGGATTATAAAAATATGTCATGAGGAAGGATAATGGATTTTTATCATTTTGATAATTTTCCTTTGGCATTTTGGAAAGCTCTTGCTTGTCCATTGCACGGTGAGTGTTCACTCTCCCTGCTAGTGAGCCAACTTTGAGGGAGCTGGATTATTATCCAAATTAGTTGTTGGAGAGGCCATACAAACATCTCATTTGGAGCTGAATGAATTGTCTTATATTTAAGTTGAATGTTGATGCAGCTCACGACTCATCTATTTCCCCATCTCATTATTCCCCATGATTTCATATATGGCGCACTTGTGAGAATGGTGCTTGCGCTTGGCTGAGCTTAGTTGATGCCCAATATGGGATACATGATGTTTTTATCTGTAATATGGTGTCCCTCTACTCTGTAAGGCGAATTATCATAAATACATGTGCAAAAAATCCAATATTTCCAAGTTATTGTTTGACTAGTTTTCATGTGTTGGCTTCCATTTCGAAGGAGATATGTATCTGTTCTGTAATAAAGAATTTATATGATGTTAAATGCTATTGAGGAAGATATTTGTTATGTTTTATATGGTCTCCATTCATCATTCTCTGTTCTGAACCATTTTGTTTACTTTTTATGAGTTAAAATGGAGATATATATGACATTTCCCTTAAGCAATATCACTGGAAGTTATCAAATGAATCTGGAACTCTATAACCAATTTGCATAACCAATAAACACATGTAATGAAAGTCAATGACGTATTATATTAGTCCCCATACTCTTTTTATAAATTTTGGAGGGTCGTACATTAGTTGGAAAGCCCCTTTGTCCTACACCCTTGGGGGGATTTCATCACAATTTCCTAGTAATTTTTCCCTTTTTGTCATCAACCCCAAATAGAGTTGCAGAGGTATAAATAAAATCCTAAAGTGATCAGAGAGTGTATTGATGTTATTTTTTACAAGATTATAATAGTATATCTTAATTGCAAATAAACAATAGGATCTCTTGAAGAAATACAAAACAAAAAAACAAATAGCTTAAGAATTTATCCTGGGAAACACAATTGGGAAAAACCCAACAAACCTTCGTATAGAGATAATAACTTCTGAAAACAAAGAGAAGAACATACAGAGAGAGAGACAATATCTGTCGCATATAAACCCCAAAAAAATACACTCTCCTAGATTGCAGTAGCGCACCTTTCTGCTGGAGCAACTTGTTGTGAATGTGTGAAATAATGAGGAGAGGCACCTCCTATTTATACTAATTTTCCAAGTGGAAAATCACTAGGAATAGCCTACCTTGTGAAAATACAAATTAATTTTATTTGTATTCTTTTTCTTTTTTAATATTTCCCCAAGATTTACATTGCATATGTCTAGGGTTTACATGAGTAATTACATCAGTATAATCTCCCATATGAGGTACAATAAGAATAAATTATGAATTTGTAAAAGTTCCAACACTCCCTCACAATGAGGCAAGTATTCTTCAGATATGGTCATCATAAGCATCATGAACATCTGGGTCTCTTTTGTACATCTCATTTGTCTCGATCATCTCTATACATATTGAAGGTCATCAACATGTCTTTGTCCATCAAGAGGAGTCATCAATGTGTTATGTGTATGTCTTTACCTAAGAACCTAGACATGCTTCACATGGCCATATACTATCAGTTCATCTCAAGTGATGGTGGGAATTCTCCTACACCAAGTTGAGAACCTGGGCTAATAGAGGTCACTAGTGTACACGGACATCTACAACATGTTCATCTCACGAGCTGGTGGGAATACTCCAAAGAACACCAGATTGAGAATCTGAATGTGCAGTGGTAATCAGTGCACACGACCGTCTATGTCCCTCCCATATCAAGATGTCAATGGAATTTATCCCATACCTGGTTGAGAACCTGTGCAAGAAAAATCCACTAGTGTACATGATCATCTATAACCTATTCATATCAAGAGCTAGTGGGATTCCTACAAAGCACCAGATTGAGAATTTGAATGTATAGTGGTCAACTATGCACACGACTATCTGCTACCTACCCATTTAACAATTCCTATGGGATTTCTCCCATACTTGGCTGAGATCTAGAACAAGTAGAGGCACCTATGTGAAAGTATCATAGATATCAGTCTCAATTTTCCTCTTCACGAGGGATTCATTTTCTTCTACTCCAAGACTTCTTCGAAAGTATTCAAACTTTTTTCCTGAGAAGAGGCTTGGTAAGAACATATGTAGTCTGGTCATCTATCGGGACATACTATAACTCGATTGCACCTTTCTACATCATATCACAAGTGTTGTGATATTATATCTCTATATGCTTTGTCTTATTGTGATATACAGGATTCACCGACATCAGTATACAACTTTGCTTGTTACAGTGAATTACAGTTGGTCCTGGAATCTAACCAAACGATCCTGTAAGGAGTTTTCAAATACATACTGCTTCTCAAGTTTTTTTTCTAGAAACCATATACTCAACCTCTTCTATTATAAGTGCTAATAAGGTATGCTTCCTACTACACCAAGAAATTACTGCAGAGCCCAAATTGAAGCAACATCTGGAAGTACTCTTCCTATCTGCAACACACTCATCCCAATCTGAGTCAGAAAATCCTTGCAATATCATATGACATCATGAAGCATATCTTATACCATATCCCGTAGTGCCACATAAGTATCTAAGAACATGTTTTGCAGAAACCCAATGAATTTGCCTCGGATCACTCATAAACTGGCTAAGGGTGTTCACAGCAAAACATATATATGGTATGGTGTTTGTAAGATACAACACATAGCCAATTAACTGGCGATACATGGTGGGATCAATCATATCATAATTTGAAGTGGAATCCTTCAACTTCTTGAAGTTTGCATCCATTTGGGTAGCCATGGATTTGCAGTCCAACGTCTCGAATCTCTTCAAAATGTCAATGGTGTATTTTTCTTGGCTTAGGAAAATTTCCTCCTGCCTCTTCCATACTTATAATCCCAATAAGTAATGCATCAATCCGAGGTCCTTCATTTCAAACTCAGAGGCAAGCTTCTTCTTACACCATCCAATTAGTTTCTCATTTCTCATGAGAAACAAGTCGTCCACATACAAGACCAAAATTAGTGGCTCATTATCCTCAATCTTGTAGTAAATATTTGGGTTTGCATCGCTTTTGGTGAATCTCAAGTTTACCAATTATCCGTCTATCTTTCCATACCAAGCACAAGGTGCTTGCTTGATCCTGTATAATTCCTTTCTCAGTTTACATACGTGAGAATATTTCTTATGGATAATAAACCCTTCCGGTTGTTTGATGTAAACTTCGTCCACAATAATACCATTGAAGAAGGCAGTCTTTACATCCATCTGATGCAGCTTCCATCCCATAGTTGAAGCAATAGAAATGATGGTTCTGATGGAAGTATATCGAGCCACAAGAGAAAATGTTTCATCATAGTCAATTCCCTCATTCTAGGAGAATCCTCTGGCAGCAAATCTAGCCTTGTGTTTCTCCATGCTACCATATGCTCTGTGTTTAATCTTGAAAATCTATTTGGAGGTCTATATTGAATTCCCCTTAGGTCTCGGTACAACCTCCCATATGCCATTATTCATGATGGACTGGAACTCATCTATCATGGCATCCTTACAAACTTGGTATCTGGATGCTTCTTCGTATGTGGTAGGTTCTGAGTCAATGATGTGACTCATCAAAGCTACAAAATCGAGAACCTATAAGGTATTTTTCTTTCCCAGTGGATTCCATGTGGAGCTTCATCACCTTCTACATTCTGCAATGTCTGTTGATCCCATAAAGGTATTTTTCGGCTTACTTCCATATCTGTTGGAGCATTATCTGGCTTAACTAGATCAATGGGACCAATCAGTTCATTCATTTCTTCATACTACCTCTTAACTTATGGAGGGGAAGATGATGTCATCTCTTCATCATTATTGATCTCCATATCATATCCTATTCCCTTTCGGATATCCATCTCTTCTTCAAAGGTCACATCCCGAATGACTTTGATTTGCCTCAATCCTAGGATGTATATTATGTAGTCCTTTGGAGAATCATTGTATCCCACAAATGTTCCCTTATTGCCTAAAGGTTCTAACTTTGCCACATGCATGTAGAATGGAAAGGTATGAAGTATCCATCTTGGTGACAACTAAGTTCATCAAGGATCCTTCAATTGTCTTATCTAAATCAAGACAACAATGTCATTGGGTTTCTATCATATGTAATAGAACAAGATATCATCTTTGAGGGATAAATCCTTCATCTCATAGAAATTGGTGGAGTAAATATTGTCCTCCATAATTGTTGAAGTAGCAGATAGATTGACATTTGTAGAATCCTTCTGCTTCTAATCACCAAATCTCTACATGAGATCATTCTAGGTCCGAGAGACATGATTCTAGATGCTTTCTGCTTCTGATCCATCTGTATATAAATGGGATCACTTGTAGATCATGGAATTCCCTACAAGTTAAATCCCATCAGATGGTTAGCAATATTTCATAATCAATGTATCAACAATAATTTGTCCAATAATGTATGCATCTTTTAGTCAATGCTTCAACACAATAAGCATATGACCATTACTTGTATGCTTACGGTCTCCATTATAGCATACCATTAAGAGTGTGTACTACTCCAAGTATGTTATAAAGGAAGTGTCATCCTAGATGGGTTGTGTAGCATGACAGTCTATTTAAACAATAATGTGAATAACAAATACTACGTAAGTTCATCAATAAGGAAACTATATCACATGCTCAACCACTTCCTGAGTCTAAGAATGTAGATATACGTAAAACATATTCAAAGAAACCAGATATAATCTACCAAAGCATGTAAAATCAAATACTTATCTTTTGTTGTTTTGTTGAAAAGCTTCAACAACCAGAGTCTGTTGTTCTTCATATGCTTGTTGGAATATCATCACAGTTTGGATCTTCATATCATCCTTTTAGAAGAGGAACTCCAAATGATCATCATTCCTTGTCCTCTTGTGAGGAGTTCCTCATCAACATCAGTGGTTGAGGTTTCATGTTTCCTTTTTTTTCACTAAAACACTTGTTTGCATAATGACCACATTTCTTGCACTTATGGCATTTTATGTGTGATAAATCCTTCTTCTCCTCCCTCTGATCCGGGGAAGAAATTTGTCTCCTAGCTTGGTGCTTATGCTTGTGAAACTTCCTTCCTTTTCCCTTTCCTTTCTTGGCATGAGTGATGAAGGCTCGATTCTCCTCAACTTTAGAACCATAAATCCTTTTGTCTTGTTGAAAGCTTGGTTTCTTCCTGAGTGCAGTCTTCCCATAACTTGTCAAATTTGGGGAAATCGATTCGACCACTTATGGTTTGGATTAAAGACTCCCAATATGGTGGAAGACCATTCAGGGTGGCCATGAAGAGCTCCTTTTCTTCAAGGTTGTCTCCATTAGACCTTAGCTTGTCTTGTAGCTTGGTGATCCTCATGAAACATGAGGTAATGTTTTCAGACGTAGTCATCTTCATATTTGACAGTTTGTTCCTCAATCTGACAGTCACATTGATGCTACTGTGTTCAAATAACCTCTTCAAGGTTTTAAACATATTTCTAGCTTTCTTCTTTTTTGAGATTTGTGGAACCAAGTGGTCTTTGATTGAGTCTACTAAAATCCTTCTTGCTTTCGCCTCACCTTTCCTCCACTAGTACTTGGCTTCTTCCGCTTCTAGTTATGGAACTCTCTCATTAACAGATTTTAAGAGATCGTGTTCTTCTAGAATGAGAAGAACCCTAGACTTCCAGGATATGAAGTTAGTAGCCCCATCAAGACGATCTTCAAGCTTCATTCCAATCATCTTGTCTACAGATCTGAACCAAAAACCCTTGCAAGGGTTAGGTCAAAAATGAAAATTTGAATTTATGAAAACTAAACTCATAGATAGATGCACCTTGTCAAGGCGAGTTGAGGAGAGTTGAAGTCGAGCCAAGCTAATGGCTTGATCAACACGAAACTTGAAACCCTAATTTCTACAGCAACAAAATTAGGTAAAAAATGAAACTTCTCAAAATTTGGATTTTCTTTCACCAAAAGATGCACCTCCCCTAGAACGAAGTTTCTGAAGCTCTTTTCCTGATGAAGAGATGAGGGAAGGCCTTGGAAGGTCAAACCCTAGCTTCTGAGAATGGCCTCTTCTAGAACTGCTCGGATACCATGCTATTTTTTACAAGGTTATAATAGTATATTTTATTTGCAAATAAACAATAAGATCTCTAGAAGTAATAAAAAGCACAAAAACAAATAGCACAAGAATTTATCCTGGGAAACCCAATCGAGAAAAACCTAGCAAACCTTCGTATAGAGATAATAACTTCTGAGAACAAAGAGAAGAAGAGAGAGAGAGAGAGAGAGAGAGAGAGAGAGAATATCTCTCATAGATATAACCCTAGAAATATACTCTCCTAGACTACAGTAGAATACCTTTCTGCTGGAGCAACTTGCTGTGAATGTGTGAAATAATGAGGAGGGGCGCCTCCTATTTATACTGATTTTCCAAGTGGAAAATCACTGGGGCCGACTCACCAGTTTGATTGGGGCTTACCTACCTTGGGAAAATACAAATTAATTTTATTTTTATTCTTTTTCTTTTTTAATCTTTCCCCAGTTTTTACATTTCATATGTCTAGGGTTTACATGAGTAATTACATCAGTTAATCTCTCGTCGGAGGTGCAATAAGAATAAATTCTAAAGTTGCACAAGTTCCAACAATTGAGAGGTATTAAGACTCGTCATATCGGTCCATTTCAAATTCGGGACCATTTGGTGCCATTTGGAACCCCCGGATTCAAGACTAATTAATCCTGAATTTGCCCAAATTGCGCCTTTGTCTAGAAATTCCAAGTTGGGTCATTACAGTAATAGAAAATACCAGCATAGGCAATTGATAAAGCGGGTAGTGCCCATTTCTAATTGTTTGCTTAATGTTAATGAAAGGATAACTGCTAAGTAGTTTACATTCTCCCTACAGTTTATCTTCTACAGTGTAGTTGTGCTTGTCTTATTCCAAATGCAAAATATTTCTAGTTGAGTTAGAACAACTCCATATGTTTATTGTTACAATTGTGGAATTGGATATGGTGTGGACAACAAAATTTATTAAATGTTTCAAATTTAACATTCAACATTTAACGATTTCATATTTAACTGTTTCATCTTGGATATAATATGGACAGTTGTAACATGTAAACAATGGCATACTGATAGGAACAATTTACCATAATGGATCTTTCAGCCTGAATAAATTGAACATTTAGATGGAGTAGTTTACCATAACAACTATTTATTAAATGAAAACTTGATCAATTAAAAACAAGATTCAACCATAACAACACTTGCTTAAATGAAAGTTTTTAAAAATTAAGGTTAGCAACTTAGAGAATAATATAGTCGAAAACAAAAACAGTAGAGGTGTTAACTAGAACATGCAAACAATGTCATATAAACTATGGCATATATATTTAGAAAACATTGACTGTGAAAATACCTAAGCCGAGTATGTTATGTGAGGGACTAGTTTGCTAAGCAGTTTTAGTTGTGAATTGCAAAAATGGTAAAATGAGTTAGCTTTTTGTTGATTTATAGTATGCCACTATTAATCATGGATGTTGGGTGTCATTAGCATGGATTACAAAGTTGTTTTTATGAGTGTGTGTTTTTTATTGCTTATAGTACGATCCAATGGTTGGATTGGTTGATCCGTGTGCTTTTGATCAATATAATTGATCTTTGTGCTTTTGATGAGTTTAATGGCTGATTTGATACTTTTAATGGTTTGGTTGTCATTAATTGCATTGCAGATTGTAGTATTGCCCTAACTGATCCTTTTGCTTTACATATGTTTGATGGTTGATTTGATGATTTTACTGTGCCGACTACACTTTATTGCATTGCCAAGGTTGGTTTGTGTAGCTGTAGCAGGTGAAGTCAAACCCTTTGTTCAATTTACTTTTGCAGGTGGGGATGGCTACTGGTTTAATGGAGTCCATGCAACTTGGTAGAGTTGTCCCAATATGTCATTTGTCAGACTATATTTGATAGTGTAAGAATATTGTTTGGTTGGATAGTTTAGGATGATTTAAGGTGTCATGTTTTCTTTCAGTTAGAACACTAGAGGTGGTAACAGTGACATGATGTTTGGAAAAGATGGACTACCAGGCATGTGCAATTGGGCATAAAGGCTCTATTTTGGACAATTATGGGTAATTTTTTACAACTTTTGGACTATGTGTATTTATTTAATTATGTAATTAAGTTATTTAAGTGGATCTTACACTATTTGGTTTATGGAGTGTTGATGTGGCCTCTTTTATGACCACTTATGGTCAGTGCACCACTACTGGTGTCTCTAATGTGATGTTTGTAATGTAATCAATATGGATTTATTTAAGTCTATAAAGGTTGATGAAAAAGTTGATTGATTGATTATAGGGAGATTGATGAACATATCATTTAATCGATTGTTTGTTTGTTTGTTAGAAATGCCGGTTACTCGGGGCCACTAGTTGAAACCAGTTACCATAACCTAGGGGCATCTAATCCATCAAAATCACTCGAGGATTGCACCCGACCTAGACCACACCAACTCTTAACATGGTTGGATTTTTAGGTGTCTTCTCCCAACTAACTCACCCCTAAGGGGATTGAACCCGGGTCGCCCTACTTACGAGACACGCACCTTAACTGAATGAACTAGCGAGAATTGACAATATTTAATCGATTAAAAATTAATCATCAAAAGGTTGAAAATTCTAACATATTAAAAAGAAATAGTTTTTAAGACTTGGTTTTATATATTATATCATAATAATATTATAAAAATAAAAAATTATAAAACATTTAAAAAAAGTGATTTTAATCTTCTCAATATTAAAGACTGTGTTTTCTTTAAAAAATAATAATTTTTTAAATTTTAAATATATTTAATTTTATGAGATTTAAAAATAACAACTTTATTTTTTTTAAATTTAAATATTATTTTATTATATTTTATTTTTAATGCTCAATAATAATAATATAATTTTGATGTTATTGTTAAACCATAAATCAAATTATTGTATAATATTTTATTATTTTAATTGTTAAAATTTATAGAAGAGTACATGCTTTATGTCTTTCTAAATTTCTACTTATAACTTTATAAAAAGAAATACGTATTCATTATGTAAACTCATTTAAATTATAAAAAACAAAAAATACTAATTTCTAAAATTGCATTTAACATCAAATATATAAATACAATATAACCTTAAAAGAACCATTATCAAATAAGTAGTCATAATTTGAACAAATTGTACATTCTCTATTAAAATTGTCATATAATTAATTTATTACACAATAATTTTTACATAAATAAATATAATATTATAATTCACCGAAATAAATGAATTTCATTCCTATTAATCAAAATTCCACACCAAGGCCCCACACAAAAATAAAAAAATCATCCATATTTTATTCAAAATTCCAGAACACATCAAAGGATTACATTTATCACTTCCCACTATAAAATGAACCCTTTAACCTAATCATTTTCACTGGTACATTTATAATAGAAAACGAGATGGAGATCCAATAACTCAAATGTACTTATGGTTGGCTTTTAGTCCAACAGTTCTCAACATACTAGGTATATATTAATCATGAATATTTATCATAAAATCAAATAATGGGATTTTTTTCGAGATAGTGACCAGTGCTGACATATAGATATTGTTTTTCATTTGTACACCCATGGCAGGGACCACGAATTTATTCACGTACATAGATGCCAACCAGAAAGATAAAATTCCAAATTGAAGGGGAGGAATGGTATGGACTATGGAGATAATAAGAGTTGACATTGACATTGACATTGTGAAGAGAAAGGGGAAGTTGACGATGAGCTATCCCATAGGTGGCAACTTCAAATATTGCTTGTACTATATTTATTTTGGTCATTGCTTTGGTTTATGTGAAAATTATGAGACAAGTGACCTTGTTGTTGAGTTAGGGTTTATTAAAATCAAATATGGTGAAGGTTAAAGTTGAGAATTTTATCAAATCTTATCATTATCATTATAGTGTGAGGGCAAATGACAATTATGTTTATCGTCCTATGTTTTTCTTGCTAATTTGTATATTTAATAATGTGGTTTGTAATCGCCTCTTTTGCACTTAGATTGTATTGATTGTGCCAGAAACATTCTGAGTGGTGATTTGCTTGTATTGTAGGGTATTCGTCCTAAAAGTCAAGTCAGCACTACAAGTGGTTCAGTTCCACTTCGACCTTTTGTACTTGCATAATGTTTTAAAAAACAAATTCACGTAGATTAATGAATTGTTGTACTATAACAATTATCATTTGTCAAATAAAATGAGGACGTGACCATACTTATATAACCCATTACAAGAAAGAGAGAGTTTTTCCCTCTTCAAACCATTGCCGATCATACAAAGATGATTTGTGAGGACTTCCTTTTTTATGGTCCTACAATCATCGGTTCAATTACTTGTATGTATTATTTTATGAATGGAGCACAAAGTAAAATACATTAGAAAAATAATCATTTGGCGATGTGGATGAGATTCTTGTACCTTATTTCTCTTAGTCCTTAAAAGACTCAGGCAAGGTAAAACATTTCAAATAGTCTTCCTCTTATTGGGAGCCATCAATGGGAGCTTGCTCCTTCTATTCTTGACAGATTCCTTTATAAATTTGAGTTAATCTAATTCTTTTGTGTTGAATGGTTGTGCAACCCTTAGTACAATGCAGTAGGCTCTCTATTTCTTTCCAACAAGTAGAAGAGGGAAAACAAGATTCCCTTTCCTCACCTTCTAAGGATGATTCCAGAGTGGAAACTTTGTTATGATTCACACTATAATTTCCACCATTGCTGGGTTGAACAATGCTTGGGGGTTCTTTTTATATATATATTCAAGGGCTTGGAGACATTTTGCAACGCCTCTGCTTTTTCCTGTATAGGGAAGGTGGAACTTGTTTGGGCATTTTTTGTTGAAATGACCAAACTCATATACCAGTTGTTCTTGAAAGGGAAGTTTATTATAGTCCAATTGTTATACACATATCCAATTGTCTATTTGAAGTTTTATATCCATGGGGTGGTTCTATATCCAAAAATTGGGCACAAGTAAACATACTTGATCTGGGTTTGGCTTTATTTAAAAATATCCCCAATTTGTTCTAGTTAGATTTAAGGGATTTATTGTCCCAGAGATTCAGAGAGAAAAGATGGGTTTTACCAAATATGAACCAAAGAAAAAAGTTCCTCTTTTGGATTGAAGTTAAGAGAAAAAACGATTAAGATACACTTTGTTGGCTCTAAATACTAAGAACCATTCTAGACAATTAAATATTTTTCTTCCTTACACTAAAAATGGAAACCAACGGATTTTTTTTTTAATCTGATGTTATGGGATTATATAAAAAGGTGAAGGCAGATCGGTCACACTTTTTATAATTGTTCTGGGATGTTTATGCGGTCTTCAACAATACTAACAACTTCACGTAACAATATGCGAGATATGCAATATATTAAGAGAATACAGATTGCAATGACTAGTGGAATTATAGTGAACAATAACATTACTAATGAATAGTATTTGAACAGTATTTTATCAGAGTCGGCAGGGCCGAACAACAGTAGAATTACAGAGTGAACAGTATATTTGCAGACTGATTACAGACTCGATATGGTAACATAAACTTACTCTCAGAGTAGTTTCTGATCCCAGCTGTTCGCTCGAGGCGCAGAGGGAGAGCATACGCTACTTGACAGTATTACAGACTCATTACAACTTGACATCCCTGCTTTTGATCCCAGCTGATCGCACTAAGCGCAGAGGGAGAGCATACACAGAGCTCAACACTTACAGACAGAATGCAAACCTAGAGCCGAGCGGACTACTTGCTCAGACTGACACACTTTTTGCAGAGCTCTCTAAGACTCGGGATGTGATCTCCGAATATGATACATAACAATGAGCCCGAGAGGTTTATTTATAGGATCCTAGCCGGTGCAACCGGTGGATGTTGACTGGCACTAACCGGTCATAAAGAGATCCGGTAGCCAACACCTACACTAACCAGTCATAACCGAATCAACGGGGTG
The DNA here is from genome assembly GCA_001517045.1 of Pseudotsuga menziesii. Taxonomy (NCBI): domain Eukaryota; kingdom Viridiplantae; phylum Streptophyta; class Pinopsida; order Pinales; family Pinaceae; genus Pseudotsuga; species Pseudotsuga menziesii. The sequence goes on from LPNX011099412.1 coordinate 44,221, forward strand.
GAAAGTGGGGACTACCACTTCCATTATCTCGTCCCTTAATTGGCCAGTGGCATTACGGGGACCCGAAGAATCATTATGACAGACCGACAAGAAGACAGCATATAACAAAGTGGAGCATAGCTGGCCCACGACAGCATCTAACCTACTATTTACACAGCGGAGCTTGTTATCCGGCCCGCGGCGGAATCAATGTGGGGCAAACCTGGCCCACTCAGGCTTCATAAGGCTCACCACTGCTTTCAATCGTATGGGTCACAACCTTGAAGGTACTCCCATATGTCATCATCTGGGGAGTCGTATCCTTGAGCATCTTGGACTGGAGAATTGGGAATCTCATCATCCGAAGGAAGAGGATATAACCACGGAGAGA
>LPNX011099412.1:44800-98001 GCA_001517045.1 Pseudotsuga menziesii
CGTCTTTTCTGCCGCATCGTCTTCTTTTTTCATTTCTCTTCTCATTCTTCTTCTGGCAGGGCCTGAGCTGGATTCCCCTGGATCAAACATGTTAAGTGCAGGCTGGAGGTTCTTAAGATCTTCTGCTGACTCCCTGGTCAACATATCAGCAAGACAATTTAGATAGCCAGGTCTATATACAATTTTATAATCAAAATTTGATAACCATATAAACCATTTTAAGATACGGCTATTATTTTCAGCCATGACAGTCTCATTTTTCAACATTCCAGGCATAATTTTTAAATCAGTCCTGATGATAAACTTTACGGGTTTTAAGAAGAGAATGAAATGTTGCACAGTCTTTTTGACTGCTAATATTTCCTTATGGCTGGAGGGATAATTAAGTTCATCCTTTTTGAATGATCCCGATCCATAGCCACAGATGTGTTCTTTCTGATCAATGGCTTCAAGTAAAACTCCTCCCCAAGTATGGGCAGATGCATCCGTCTCAATGATCAGATTGCCTTTTCCTGTAGGCAAAGTTAATGCTGGCAGCTTCATAACTTTTATCTTTATTCGCTTAACGGCTGCAGTCATTTCTTTAGACCATGCTGGCAGGTTCTTTCGAAGCCTGCTCTGAAGCAGAATTATATCTTTGGCTTGTCCCTGATAGAATGGTCTGACATAATTGAGCGAACCAAGAAATCTCTGGAGCTGTGTTTTATCTGTAATGATATCAAGAAATCTCTTGAAGCTCTGAAGAACATGGTTTTGCAATACTACCATGCCCTTGGTGATTTTTAATCCGAGAAATTCTATCTCGGTTTTGCCGATCTCCATTTTCGGTTCAGAGAGAACCAATCCATGTTTATAAACCAAATCATAAAAGATTTGCAGGTGTTTGAGATGTTCCTGCAAGCTGTGAGAACAAATTAGGATATCATCGATAAAAACTAATATCCATGGATAATCTCTGAAAATATCTTCCATCCGCTTTTGAAACTCAGATGGAGCATTGTTGATGTCGAAAGGGAGAACCTTCCATTGGTACAAACCATTTGGAACAACAAATGCAGTTTTGAATCTATCTTTAGCCTCAATGCCAATATGATAGAAACCAGATTTTAGATCGAATTTACTAAAGATAGTATTACCTGTAATACGCTGCAATAAACTTGATTTATCAGGTAAAGGATACCTGACTTTCTGAAGTACAGCATTTAGTGGCTTGAAGTTAACCACTAACCTTGGTTTTCCTCGTTTTTGTTCTGAATGCTTATTAACCACGAAGGCACGACATGCCCATGGACTCTTTGAGGGTTCAATAAGTCCTTTCTCTAATAGTTCTGCAATCTCCTGTTTGCAGAATGCTCTTTCAGATGGCGTCATAACTCTCGCAGAGGCCTTCATAGGTTTTATCTTCTGAAGCGGATCATAAGGCAAAGTGACAAAATACTTCTCCCGCTTCCAGAACGCATTAGGACTATCAAAACAACAATCCTTAGTAATGTTCAAAAACTGTTCATTAGGACTATAAAATACTGTTCAAATACTGTTCATTAGTAATGTTATTGTTCACTATAATTCCACTAGTCATTGCAATCTGTATTCTCTTAATATACTGCATATCTCGCATATTGTTACGTGAAGTTGTTAGTATTGTTGAAGACCGCATAAACATCCCAGAACAATTATAAAAAGTGTGACCGATCCTTCCCCTCTTGGTATCAGAGCCAAAGCATATGATTCGAAATAATTACAGAGTATTGGCGATAGATCGTCCAGCCCATTCTGAGAGATTTTTATTGTGGCTAATGCTTCATCCAGATAGTGACGTAGAATGTTACGAGAATTATCAGCAGATGGTCAGAGATCGAGATCAGGCATTCCAGTCTTTCTGCAGACATTTTGAGAAGCATTCCTTGTAAGTTCTTGTTAGACCACTGTTAGACTTGCCTACCCTTTTCTGTTTTGTTGGCCTGTTGTAGACAAATTGCATTATCCAGTAGGCAAGGAAACCTGTTGAGTGATCGGTGGTGTTCCTAGGAGCTAAAAGAGAGGTTTTTGGTAGAAGGCAGTAAAGGCCGAAGAGAGAGTGCCTGAGTAAGTCCTTACATAGACCAAGCCCCTAGTGAGACGTAGTTCTTGTTGAGATGGACCCAACGATGGATAGTGTTGCTCACACCCGTCTAGACTGTCAGCAAGCTGAAGATTGTACAGTTAGTTTAGCCGAATGTCGTTCCTCTTTCTCAAATTGTAGCACATCTGATCCGGACACAAGTATTATCCACATAGATGAATTCAATCCTTCGCATGAATGGAAACTCCCTACTCTGCTTCCCAAAGAAATTTATAAACTTAAACTCTGGGAATACGTATCTGCACAGCATTTTCGTGTTTCGTCTGTTGATATTGCCTTCACCAATGCAGATCAACCTGTTCATATCAACCTGCTTGAGCGTTCTCAAATTGATTGGGCTCGCAAGCAAGGTTATAAGTATGTGCACTTAGGTGCTATCCGGTTAGGTCTCAATCCTCTTGTCCGACCTTTCCTAAATGTATCATCATTATGTGTAGCCGTAGATACTAGGCATCTTCATTTCGCCAATGCCATTATTGGTGATTTTGCTTCCCCGTTGCATGATGGTCCTGCTTTTGGGACTATTTATCCCAAGTTTAGTGTGAGTCTCTATGACCCCCACATCTATGATCTCCTGAAGGCATACATCCTTCCTCAAGGGTTTGACATGATGGATGGTTCCCGGATAATTCAGCTTAAAGCTGCTGTCATTCTTCGTTTCGGTAATGATACCTTACCTGCACTCCAAACTCCAGTTCACAATACCCCACGCCTGCTCAGCGTGGTGGAAAAGGATAATTCCAAGAAAACCCAACCTGTTTTGTTCGAATGGACAGGATTAAGTATCCACAAGAATGGGAGTGTAAATATGATGAACTCCGAAACAGTGAAGCTTTAAAGGCCACATTAAAAAAGCAGCCTATTACCTTTGACAGACAAAACAGTTCCTTTCGGTTGCCAAATGTGACTCCATTTCCAAGATTCTCCCTTGCGGATGTAAACCCTTCTTTATCTCGTTCTGCATCTACCTCTTCTTATGCAGTCGACAGAAAGCTTTCCTCTACTCCTTATGTTCTTGAATCCAACTCTTCAGAGTCATTCACTGGCCTGCATGATACAGAACACAAAGGTCAGCACAAAGATTTTCCAGCATGTCGAAAGACATTAGAAATACTCCGGCGTCACAGAAAAACTCCCCACCTAGGTATGTTTTCTCTCCCTAGAGAAAATGAAGCCTATGAAGTAGAAAGGGAAGGGCGAAAATCTTATTTTTCGGGTAGAAATCTACCTAATATCCCTTTCAGACAGTACACTCCTGATGGTCTGTCTAAGAGAGAATATCTACCTCAGAAAACGGTAGAAGTTGGTGAAACACCGTCTGATGAAGTCAGATTGAATAATTGGGGAAACTTGCAGCAAGGATTAACTGCCGCCAATTTAGATGATATGGCCCGAGACATTTTAAGTCTAAAGGCCAGCATGCAAGAGGAAAAAGAGAAAATTTCCGAAGTCAGTGCCAAGCTGGATCTTGTTCAGCATTTACTTGCTGACTCAGAAGCCATTAAGAAAATGGTTGCAAAAGCTTCTGAGAACATTCTTACTCGCCTGAGTAAGATGGAAGAGTTGTCTAAGAAAACATCCACTCTGGGTTCTAAAGTTCTTAAACCTAGTCCTGCCATTTTAGCCTTAGCCGCTGAAGGTTATAAAAGAAAAGAAAAGGCTAGGCTTGAGCGCAGCATGTCATTTGGGATGATGGCTACTGATGAATCTGATCAAAGGCCCGAATTCGATTTTGGTAGATCTGAAATGGAATTCAGAATTCTTACAAAATGGGTAACTGCTATCAAAGGTATTCCTCCATGCCTATCTGAGAAGGCTATCTAGAAAATCTTAAGTCTGGTTCCTCCTGAACCTAAACCTTCACCTGAGCCAGAATCTATTCCATCTTCTGCACAACCAGAAGAATTTCAGTCTGCCTCAAAACCTGTTGACTTAGGAATGTTACGCATTCATGAAAGAGGGTCTCCCTCTGAAGTAAAGAAAGAACCTGATTTTGATGAGCCTATGACAGATAGAGAACCTACCCAAGGTCCTCGGATTCCTTTAAGTTTCAGTACCCATACGTTCAACAACATCATATCCCAGATGCCTGAGCATCCTGTGATTAATATTGACTGTCAGTCCAGAGATGCAATCCATGATTCTTTGAATTTACTCTTTCACTGGACTTTATCAAAAAAGGCCCAAAACCCTGAGATATCAGGACAACATATTACTACTCTGCTGGTTACAGGCCTCACAGGTTTAGCAAATGAATGGTGGAGATGGTTGCCCCAGAGAGTTAGAGATGATATTTTAAACGCTGATGATGCAGATCAGCAGCTATTAAAGTCGCTAGCAACACAGTTTCATGGTGGAGATGATGAAGATGATGCTGATCATCTCTCATCTCTTTATATGTCTACTAGGCTTTGTGATTTGTCCTTAGCTGATGAGTATTTCTGCTACATGCAAAAATTGCTGATAAGATCAGGTAAAGCCAATGACCCTGCTTACTTTAAGCATTATCTAAGAAGCTTTCCTGGTCATGTTCCTGATGCAGTAGAGAAATACATGAAGGACAAACATTTAAATTATAAAGATTTATCAATCGCTCAGCTCCATTATCACATTAAAGAGACATGGCAAGAACACTGTCTATCCAAGCGGATTGATAAAGATTTTAAGAGACATCAGAATATGTTTACACCTTCATTCTGCAAGAAGGTTGCGCAGATGCCCGATTGGGGATGTGGTGCCCACAATCGTGGACATTTGAATCAGAAATGTCATTGTGAAGGAAGGCGCAAGCATAAGAAAAGGAATTTCTTCTCGAGTGATCCTAGATATCATTATCCTGATAAACCTCTCAAGTTTAGCAGGAGAAAGCCTTAGAAGAAATATTATAACAAACCGCCTCCTAGTAGGAGAAAATATATTACAAAAAGGAGAAAACCCGCAGATAAAGAATCTTGTTTTCTCTGCGGCGCTAAAGGCCATTGGGCAAACAAGTGCCCTAAGAAGAAAAATAAGCCTCGCCTTGCAGCATTTTGTGCCTCAGTTCTGAGTAAGATGGAAGAGTTGTCTAAGAAAACATCCACTCTGGGTTCTAAAGTTCTTAAACCTAGTCCTGCCATTTTAGCCTTAGCCGCTGAAGGTTATAAAAGAAAAGAAAAGGCTAAGCTTGAGCGCAGCATGTCATTTGGGATGATGGCTACTGATGAATCTGATCAAAGGCCCGAATTCGATTTTGGTAGATCTGAAATGGAATTCAGAATTCTTACAAAATGGGTAACTGCTATCAAAGGTATTCCTCCATGCCTATCTGAGAAGGCTATCCAGAAAATCTTAAGTCTGGTTCCTCCTGAACCTAAACCTGCACCTGAGCCAGAATCTATTCCATCTTCTGCACAACCAGAAGAATTTCAGTCTGCCTCAGAACCTGTTGACTTAGGAATGTTACGCATTCATGAAAGAGGGTCTCCCTCTGAAGTAAAGCAAGAACCTGATTTTGATGAGCCTATGATAGATAGAGAACCTACCCAAGGTCCTCGGATTCCTTTAAGTTTCAGTACCCATATGTTCAACAACATCATATCCCATATGCCTGAGCATCCTATGATTAATATTGACTGTCAGTCCAGAGATGCAATCCATGATTCTTTGAATTTACTCTTTCACTGGACTTTATCAAAAAAGGCCCAAAACCCTGAGATATCAGGACAACAGATTGCTACTCTGCTGGTTACAGGCCTCACAGGTTTAGCAAATGAATGGTGGAGATGGTTGCCCCAGAGAGTTAGAGATGATATTTTAAACGCTGATGATGTAGATCAGCAGCTATTAAAGTCGCTAGCAACACAATTTCATGGTGGAGATTATGAAGACGATGCTGATCATCTCTCATCTCTTTATATGTCTGCTAGGCTTTGTGATTTGTCCTTAGCTGATGAGTATTTCTGCTACATGCAAAAATTGTTGATAAGATCAGGTAAAGCCAATGACCCTGCTTACCTTAAGCATTATCTAAGAAGCTTTCCCGGTCATGTTCCTGATGCAGTAGAGAAATACATGAAGGACAAACATTTAAATTATAAAGATTTATCAATCGCTCAGCTCCATTATCACATTAAAGAGACATGGCAAGAACACTGTCTATCCAAGCGGATTGATAAAGATTTTAAGAGACATCAGAATATGTTTACACCTTCATTCTGCAAGAAGGTTGCGCAGATGCCCGATTGGGGATGTGGTGCCCACAATCGTGGACATTTGAATCAGAAATGTCATTGTGAAGGAAGGCGCAAGCATAAGAAAAGGAATTTCTTCTCGAGTGATCCTAGATATCATTATCCTGATAAACCTCTTAAGTTTAGTAGGAGAAAGCCTCAGAAGAAATATTATAACAAACCGCCTCCTAGTAGGAGAAAATATATTACAAAAAGGAGAAAACCCGCAGATAAAGAATCTTGTTTTCTCTGCGGCGCTAAAGGCCATTGGGCAAACAAGTGCCCTAAGAAGAAAAATAAGCCTCGCCTTGCAGCATTTTGTGCCTCAGTTCTGAGTAAGATGGAAGAGTTGTCTAAGAAAACATCCACTCTGGGTTCTAAAGTTCTTAAACCTAGTCCTACCATTTTAGCCTTAGCCGCTGAAGGTTATAAAAGAAAAGAAAAGGCCAAGCTTAAGCGCAGCATGTCATTTGGGATGATGGCTACTGATGAATCTGATCAAAGGCCCGAATTCGATTTTGGTAGATCTGAAATGGAATTCAGAATTCTTACAAAATGGGTAACTGCTATCAAAGGTATTCCTCCATGCCTATCTGAGAAGGCTATCCAGAAAATCTTAAGTCTGGTTCCTCCTGAACCTAAACCTGCACCTGAGCCAGAATCTATTCCATCTTCTGCACAACCAAAAGAATTTCAGTCTGCCTCAGAACCTGTTGACTTAGGAATGTTACGCATTCATGAAAGAGGGTCTCCCTCTGAAGTAAAGCAAGAACCTGATTTTGATGAGCCTATGACAGATAGAGAACCTACCCAAGGTCCTCGGATTCCTTTAAGTTTCAGTACCCATACGTTCAACAACATCATATGCTAGATGCCTGAGCATCCTGTGATTAATATTGACTGTCAGTCCAGAGATGCAATCCATGATTCTTTGAATTTACTCTTTCACTGGACTTTATCAAAAAAGGCCCAAAACCCTGAGATATCAGGACAACATATTACTACTCTGCTGGTTACAGGCCTCACAGGTTTAGCAAATGAATGGTGGAGATGGTTGCCCCAGAGAGTTAGAGATGATATTTTAAACGCTGATGATGCAGATCAGCAGTTATTAAATTCGCTAGCAACACAGTTTCATGGTGGAGATGATGAAGACGATGCTGATCATCTCTCATCTCTTTATATGTCTGCTAGGCTTTGTGATTTGTCCTTAGCTGATGAGTATTTCTACTACATGCAGAATTGCTGATAAGATCAGGTAAAGCCAATGACCCTGCTTACCTTAAGCATTATCTAAGAAGCTTTCCCGGTCATGTTCCTGATGCAGTAGAGAAATACATGAAGGACAAACATTTAAATTATAAATATTTATCAATCGCTCAGCTCCATTATCACATTAAAGAGACATGGCAAGAACATTGTCTATCCAAGCGGATTGATAAAGATTTTAAGAGACATCAAAATATGTTTACACCTTCATTCTGCAAGAAGGTTGCGCAGATGCCCGATTGGGGATGTGGTGCCCACAATCGTGGACATTTGAATCAGAAATGTCATTGTGAAGGAAGGCGCAAGCATAAGAAAAGGAATTTCTTCTCGAGTGATCCTAGATATCATTATCCTGATAAACCTCTCAAGTTTAGCAGGAGAAAGCCTCAGAAGAAATATTATAACAAACCGCCTCCTAGTAGGAGAAAATATATTACAAAAAGGAGAAAACCCGCAGATAAAGAATCTTTTTTTCTCTGCGGTGCTAAAGGCCATTGGGAAAACAAGTGCCCTAAGAAGAAAAATAAGCCTCGCCTTGCAGCATTTTGTGCCTTAGTTCAGCCTCAGTGGTGGTGTTATTCTTCTTCTTCCAAACCTCCTACCGGTGAATTTGTTTATCTTCCTGATGAGTCTGATTCTGATTCTGCCTCTGCCTCTGATTCTGATAATCTTCCCGAGCTTAATAAATTTGGTCCCTCTTCAGCCTCCTCTTCTGATCTGTCGGATTCTGCTTCCGATAGTGATTCTTTCGAGGTTCCAAATTTGGGGGGGTGTAATCTGCCCAGTTCGCCCTGTTCCTCTGTTTCTTCCTTTGTACATACATTTCAGCCTCCTGAGTTTAACTTCTCTCTGTATATGCTTTCCTTTCAGCAGCAGCATTATGACTTAGAAAAACAGATAGCTGCAATTGACTTAGCTTTTGCTGAAACACAGCCTTATCAGTATCAGCGAAGAGAACAGCTAAGAACAGAAAAAGAGTTGTTGCTTGAGCAGCTAAAAGGCAAAAAGAAGATGCTTGACAAACCAAGCAGTCCTCCTTCCTCCAAAGTAGTCTCCTTTCATGAGCCAGCAACTGTATATAAAACCTATCCTGATAAGCATGAAAGCAGGCAACAGTATAGACTCTCAACTCGAGAAACTTTGAGAGCTATGATTAAGGAGAAGCAGCAACAGATAAAGCAGCTCTGTACAGAAGTCAGTGAGCTCCGAGATCATGTAAAGATACTCGACGCTGAAGAAGAACATTCTTCAGAAGAAGAACATTCTTCAGAAGAAGAAGTGAATAAGTTTATTAAAGGAGCCATGGACAGAGAAGTAGAAATTATAGATACTCCTGAAGAAACATAACAGATTGTACAGCCTAGTCTGTTCTTGATGTCTGGTCCCAAACTGTACATAAAAGTTCAGTTTGATTTAGAAGAATTTAAGCCCTATACTCTTTCCTGTCAGATTGATTCTGGATGCCAGGTCAATCTTGCAAAAGGTTATGCACTTCCCTTCTATTACTGGGAGAAGACATTTGGCAGTGGAACTGCTATTCATGGTACCCCAATACCTATAAGGGGGAAAGCTGAGATTGTTCCAGTCATGTTCGGCAAAGCTCAGAGCAAGCTTACTTTCTACAGACTGGATGAATTAAAAGATGATTGTCTACTGGGATCTGATTTCCTTCATCAAGTCAGTCCCTATACATTAGATCATGACGAAATGACTTTCACTTGCTACATCAATAAGAAAAAGATAGTTCTTCCTTTATCCTTTACCAGTGAAGTCAAATGCCAGGCAATAACAGAACCGGAAAATGCTAGTATTCCTCGGCTAGCAAAAATGGAAAGGGCAATAGCTTACTCAGAAACGCATAGTCAAAAGATGTTGAAAGACATTTCTGAGAAGCTTCGAAAGGATTGTTGTTCTGATAGTCCTAATGCGTTCTGGAAGCGGGAGAAGTATTTTGTCACTTTGCCTTATGATCCGCTTCAGAAGATAAAACCTATGAAGGCCTCTGCGAGAGTTATGACGCCCTCTGAAAGAGCATTCTGCAAACAGGAGATTGCAGAACTATTAGAGAAAGGACTTATTGAACCCTCAAAGAGTCCATGGGCATGTCGTGCCTTCGTGGTTAATAAGCATTCAGAACAAAAACGAGGAAAACCAAGGTTAGTGGTTAACTTCAAGCCACTAAATGCTGTACTTCAGAAATTCAGGTATCCTTTACCTGATAAATCAAGTTTATTGCAGCGTATTATAGGTAATACTATCTTTAGTAAATTCGATCTAAAATCTGGTTTCTATCAGATTGGCATTGAGGCTAAAGATAGATTCAAAACTACATTTGTCGTTCCAAATGGTTTGTACCAATGGAAGGTTCTCCCTTTCGGCATCAACAATGCTCCATCTGAGTTTCAAAAGCGGATGGAAGATATTTTCAGAGATTATCCATGGATATTAGTTTTTATCGATGATATCCTAATATGTTCTCACAGCTTGCAGGAACATCTCAAACACCTGCAAATCTTTTATGATTTGGTTTATAAACATGGATTGGTTCTCTCTGAACCGAAAATGGAGATCGGCAAAACCGAGATAGAATTTCTCGGATTAAAAATCACCAAGGGCATGGTAGTATTGCAAAACCATGTTCTTCAGAGCTTCAAGAGATTTCCTGATATCATTACAGATAAAACACAGCTCCAGAGATTTCTTGGTTCGCTCAATTATGTCAGACCATTCTATTAGGGACAAGCTAAAGATATAATTCTGCTTCAGAGCAGGCTTCGAAAGAACCTGCCAGCATGGTCTAAAGAAATGATTGCAGCCGTTAAGCGAATAAAGATAAAAGTTATGAAGCTGCCAGCATTAACTTTGCCTACAGGAAAAGGCAATCTGATCATTGAGACGGATGCATCTGCCCATACTTGGGGAGGAGTTTTACTTGAATCCATTGATCAGAAAGAACACATCTGTGGCTATGGATCGGGATCATTCAAAAAGGCTGAACTTAATTATCCCTCCAGCCATAAGGAAATATTAGCAGTCAAAAAGACTGTGCAACATTTCATTCTCTTCTTAAAACCAGTATAGTTTATCATCAGGACTGATTTAAAAATTATGCCTGGAATGTTGAAAAATGAGACTGTCATGGCTGAAAATAATAGCCGTATCTTAAAATGGTTTATATGGTTATCAAATTTTGATTATAAAATTGTATATAAACCTGGCTATCTAAATTGTCTTGCTGATATGTTGACCAGGGATTCAGCAGAAGATCTTAAGAACCTCCAACCTGCACTTAACATGTTTGATCCAGGGGAATCCAGCTCAGGCCCTGCCAGAAGAAGAATGAGAAGAGAAATGAAAAAAGAAGACGATGCGGCAGAAAAGACAAAGACACATGAAGAGCTGCTGCAAAAAGAAGGATTGTTTATCCTGCCTTGGGATGGGACAATGCCCAGGAATGTTCGTATTGAGTCTCTGGAATACGCTTCAGCCGATGAAGCTAAAAGGTTTCTGCAACTGACGCTGATTCAAAATATTCAGTCATCTCCCTTAAAGCTAACTATTCTTGAAAGATGGGAGAAAGAAGCTTTCTTCAGCTTTGCAGATGCCACAGGCAAGCTCTGAGACTGCCCAGAGGTGTGGACCGATTATGATGATGATGATCATCTCTGGTATATTGATCTCTGCAGAGGAGACCTCACATGGACTTCTTATAATCTCATTCTTCAATGCTGCAGAGAGAATGACACAGTTGTCATCTTCGCCGACCCAGCAAATCTTGCCGCTAATACAAAATGGTCGGGTTGGACAGAAGTTTTCCTGGACAAGTTCTGCCCTAGAACTGACTGGGAAAACCGCAGAGCTAACTTCATCCTTCACCTGAAAGCTGATCTACAAGTTGCTAATCAGAGAGAACTCTGGTTTAAATTCAAGCNTTGCCCTAGAACTGACTGGGAAAACCGCAGAGCTAACTTCATCCTTCACCTGAAAGCTGATCTACAAGTTGCTAATCAGAGAGAACTCTGGTTTAAATTCAAGCTTCATTTCGAAGGAGGAACATACAAACCGCTAGAGCATCGTATGTATGTACAACAAAAAGTAATACGGAGAAATGTGGAAGGAGACCACATCGAGTCACGGGTAACTATTCGTGACATACCACTAGACTTCAAGGTTGAGTCAAAGTTCCGTGGAGAATTTATATGTGAACCGCTAGAAGTATTTCAAGGTTCCGATGTACAATGCTGTTTCTCTCCGTGGTTATATCCTCTTCCTTCGGATGATGAGATTCCCAATTCTCCAGTCCAAGATGCTCAAGGATACGACTCCCCAGATGATGACATATGGGAGTACCTTCAAGGCCGTGACCCATACGATTGAAAGCAGTGGTGGGCCTTATGAAGCCTGAGTGGGCCAGGTTTGCCCCACATTGATTCCACCGCGGGCCGGATAACAAGCTCCGCTGTGTAAATAGTAGGTTAGATGCTGTCGTGGGCCAGCTATGCTCCGCTTTGTTATATGCTGTCTTCTTGTCGGTCTGTCATAATGATTCTTCGGGTCCCCGTAATGCCACTGGCCAATTAAGGGACGAGATAATGGAAGTGGTAGTCCCCACTTTCCACCCCGTTGATTCGGTTATGACTGGTTAGTGTAGGTGTTGGCTACCGGATATCTTTATGACCGGTTAGTGCCAGTCAGCATCCACCGGTTGCACCGGCTAGGATCCTATAAATAAACCTCTCGGGCTCATTGTTATGTATCATATTCGGAGATCACATCCCGAGTCTTAGAGAGCTCTGCAAGAAGTGTGTCAGTCTGAGCAAGTAGTCCGCTCGGCTCTAGGTTTGCATTTTGTCTGTAAGTGTTGAGCTCTGTGTATGCTCTCCCTCTGCGCTTAGTGCGATCAGCTGGGATCAAAAGCAGGGATCTCAAGTTGTAATGAGTCTGTAATACTGTCAAGTAGCGTATGCTCTCCCTTTGCGCCTCGAGCGAACAGCTGGGATCAAAAACTACTCTGAGAGTAAGTTTATGTTACCATATCGAGTCTGTAATCAGTCTGCAAATACACTGTTCACTCTGTAATTCTACTGTTGTTCGGCCCTGCCGACTCTGATAAAATACTGTTCAAATACTGTTCATTAGTAATGTTATTGTTCACTATAATTCCACTAGTCATTGCAATCTGTATTCTCTTAATATACTGCATATCTCGCATATTGTTACGTGAAGTTGTTAGTATTGTTGAAGACCGCATAAACATCCCAGAACAATTATAAAAAGTGTGACCGATCCTGCCCCTCTTGGTATCAGAGCCAAAGCATATGATTCGAAATAATTACAGAGTATTGGCGATAGATCGTCCAGCCCATTCTGAGAGATTTTTATTGTGGCTAATGCTTCATCCAGATAGTGATGTAGATTGTTACGAGAATGATCAGCAGATGGTCAGAGATCGAGATCAGGCATTCCAGTCTTTCTGCAGATATTTTGAGAAGCATTCCTTGTAAGTTCTTGTTAGACTTGCCTACCCTTTTCTGTTTTGTTGGCCTGTTGTAGACAAATTGCATTATCTAGTAGGCAGGGAAACCTATTGAGTGATCGGTGGTGTTCCTAGGAGCTAAAAGAGAGGTTTTTGGTAGAACGCAGTAAATGCCGAAGAGAGAGTGCCAGAGTAAGTCCTTACATAGACCAAGCCCCTAGTGAGACGTAGTTCCTGTTCAGATGGACCCAACGATGGATAGTGTTGCTCACACCCGTCTAGACTGTCAGCAAGCTGAAGATGGTACAGTTAGTTTAGCCGAACGTCGTTCCTCTTTCTCAAATTGCAGCACATCTGATCCAGACACAAGTATTATCCACATAAATGAATTCAATCCTTCGCATGAATGGAAACTCCCTACTCTGCTTCCCAAAGAAATTTATAAACTTAAACTCTAGGAATACGTATCTGCACAACATTTTCGTGTTTCGTCTGACAAAATATTACAATATCCATAAATACTTTCTCCAACTATATCAAAATTTATTCCCATGAGGGGTGGGATAGATTTCAACATTTACATTTTAATGTCACTTATTTTCTTACCTTCATGTAATATACAAATAGATACTAACAAACTAATTACATAATATTCAACAAAATGTAACTTTGCGAAGGATTACTTCTTATGCGTTTTAAAATACATATGGGGATCCATAGAAATTCTCTCTTTAGCAAAATCCCTTTAACTAAAGAGTCGTCGTTGGATAGCCCAAGCTATGCTCGACTCTAGCTTGTTTTCCTTGTGCTTTTGGTTGGATTCCCTTCCATGAGTGAGCAACAATAAATTGCAGGGGGAGGGGTGGTTTACTTTCTTAATTATAAGGAGGTGCTTCAAGCATGGAAGACTAATCCTTTTTTGTTTCCTTGCTAATACTCTTTCTTTGCTTTCATGGTGATATTTGGATTAGCTTGGATATTTTGTTGCTCGGATTTGTGCAACTTGGGTTCTACACTTGTTTTCCAAAGGGTCATGACCTTGGCAATCCATTGTTCAAATTATTTTGGCCAGTCTTCTTTGGGGATTCATGGAGCATACGGTCATCCACTCTTTCCTCGTTATATTTTAATACTTGTACGTCTCTTAGGGCTTGGAATTAGTTGGAGCTAGAGCGATTGAACTTGAAATATTTTTGGTTACTTGGTTGAGTGGGTTGTTTTTCTTTTTGTTGATCATTATCCTGAACTGATCTTTGTCTTCTTGGGCGATTTGATCAATTTCTACTTAAGGCATCAGAGGGGCTTCTCGAGAACTATTTGAAACCATAGGTGAATCAAATTGCACACAATTCTTTGCAAAATCCCCATATTGATGGCACACATTACATTTAAAGGGAAAATGTTCATGGTCCAACTCTTAATGAAAAACTAATTGTTCAGCTAGAGAAGAATGGCCTCTAGGAGACCTTTGTGCAATACTACTTCAATATAGAATGTCCAACTAAAGATTGCGGCCTCTGGGAGACCTTTGTCCAATGCTACTTCAACCCATATGCAAGCATGTATGCACTTTGATTGTATTAATTCAATGAGTTTCCCTAAGGCGTCCTTCTTATCGTTTTGGGTAGATTTGATTCAAAATCTCAACGACAAACTCGGGAGGAAAATGTAGACCATAGCTATAGAGATTTCCTTGTTTAGGTTGAATTCTAACATCTAATGATTGAGCTATAATTTGTGCAAGACCATAAAATATGGGACAGGGTGAAATATTAGATCTTAATCCTCTTTTGAATGGCACAAGAACATAAAACAAACCATTCCTATAGGCAAAGAATGAGAATTGCCCTTACATCTTAGGCACCAAGTGTTCAAAATCCATTTGTCAATAGAGATGGGAACATGACACATTGAGTGATCTTACTGGTAATGGCTAATTCTAGGAGAAACGATTTATTTTGTCTCGGTTCTAAAGTGAAGATGAGAAAGATAAGGGGTTTATTCCTTCTTCACAAAGGAATTTATTAGGATCAACGTAGCAAATTTGGAAGAGGTCGCAATAATTTCTCCAAGGGTTGTAGGATCCATAGACAAGGATGGGCCAACATCTAGGGTGCTAGCCATTGAAGGAAGGAGTCTAGTCGAGGTGAGTGGGGCATCACAAGTA
This sequence comes from Pseudotsuga menziesii, assembly GCA_001517045.1. Taxonomy (NCBI): domain Eukaryota; kingdom Viridiplantae; phylum Streptophyta; class Pinopsida; order Pinales; family Pinaceae; genus Pseudotsuga; species Pseudotsuga menziesii. The sequence continues at coordinate 60,043 of LPNX011099412.1, forward strand.
GTGTGGATAAGGGATTCAAATTGAGAAGTCCATGCAGAGACAACGGTTATGCAAAAAACCTAGACCCATCAAACCATGAGTAGAATCCACTACATGTCATTTTCCATGTTTTTCTAGGAACATTACTACAATGGATGGCCTTAAAGAGGAAGATGGGTGGGATGTAATCCACTTGTTTATGCATGGGTCACAAGATCATTTAATATAATCCCTTGGGTGCAACTGCACGTTCCACCATTATTGTAGGTCCTCCCACGAGAACCTCAATGGACCATAACAACCTTCACAAGAATTGAACCTTGGTCAATGGTGAAAAACTCTTCATTCCTTACCATTGGATCCAACCCTTTGGATGGAAACCAAAGAAACCCTTACCACAAAGTAAATTTGTATACCATCTTTTAATTGAGGAATCCACAAACTTTGGATCCAGTGTAGATATTTTGTAGATCAACTTCACTCCCATAAACTTGCCTAGGATTGGTTAATGAACATCATTTCTTTCCTCTTATAGCTTGTAATAGGGATATTTAGCATTGCGATATTATTTTACAGTTTCTTAATGGATTTTGACAAGTTGTTGGATGCTCTTCACTTTCATTGAGGCAACCACTACCACTTTCTTGATCACACGGGATTCCCTAACTACTAGATGACATTCTCCTTGCTAATTATGGCAATTTAGGTAAACCTTCAACACCTTATAGACTCACACGAGAGGACCACGAGTTGGACTAGCATGACTTCTGTAAATTGTTTGAGTAAATTCAACATAGGGCATTTATGACAGCTAAGGCAATCCCTAGAGTGCAATGAAAAAACACTCCTAGGCAACATTATCTTCTTTTCCAAATTATATTATATGAGGCTTTTAGTATTTGTTGTGAAGAGCTTTTGTTATTAAAGTAAACTTAGTATAAAATTTCAAAAGAAAAATTTTGAAAAAAAATCCAAACATAGAAGAACCAAACATTACAAGGGAGTCTCCTCACAAATAGAAGAGTCCAAATGTTGTTCATAGTACATCTCAAGTTGTGTAGATTCTACCTAATTACTCTCATCCTTCGTATGCACACAATACCTATTAAAAGTGAAATGATACATATTATTGTTCATGCAATTATATCAACATCATTCCAAGTCATACAATTACATTGCTCCTACCTAGCTTGAAAATACTCTATTTAGATGATCAATTTACATCTGGCATCAATGCATTTAATACTATTACTGCTTGGATGTAGACCATCAAATCTACAATTACTACCAATAATTTACGGCAAACAATATTTAGCATGCTGTAGAGCATTTAATGCGGGTGCAACAAGCTTAATGATCGTTGAATCTTGAGCTGGTTGAGATCAAACGGTCAGAAAGCCTACTGCAGCAGCATCAAATACTTTGCAACATGCTAAATATTGCTTACCATAATTTACATCCCAACAATAACATTAAATATATTACTATTAAATACATACAAATTTCACCATCTACATGTATATAACATCAACATTAAATACACCACCCGTGAGCACTTGGTGTTTTTCACACTCAAATTCTACAATGCAACAAACATGTTGAATAGCATTTATCCAAATTATATTATATGACGCTTTTAGTATTTGTTGTGAAGAGCTTTTGTTATTAAAGTAAACTTAGTATAAAATTTCAAAAGAAAAATTTTGAAAAAAAATCCAAACATAGAGGAACTCAACATTACAAGGGAGTCTTCTTACAAAGAGTAGAGTCCAAATGTTGTTCATAGTACATCTCAAGTTGTGTAGATTCTACCTAATTACTCTCATCCTTCGTATGCACACAATACCTATTAAAAGTGAAATGATACATATTATTGTTCATGCAATTATATCAACATCATTCCAAGTCATACAATTACACTGCTCCTACCTAGCTTGAAAATACTCTATTTAGATAATCAATTTACATCTGGCATCAATGCATTTAATACTATTACTGCTTGGATGTAGACCATCAAATCTACAATTACTACCAATAATTTACGGCAAACAATATTTAGCATGTTGCAGAGCATTTAATGCGGGTGCAACAAGCTTAATGATCGTTAAATCTTGAGCTGGTTGAGATCAAACAGTGAGTAAGCCTGCATCAAATACTTTGCAACATGCTAAATATTGCTTACCATAATTTAGATCCCAACAATAACATTAAATATATTACTATTAAGTACATACAAATTTCACCATCTAAATGTATATAACATCAACATTAAATACACCACCCGTGAGCACATGACTACAATGCAACAAACATGTTGAATAGCATTTATCCAAATTCCTCACGAAAATGTGGTTTTTTTTAAGATAACAACATAAAACAGTTACTAAGAAGAATACTTAGTGCACCCCTAGGTGGTTTATGTTAAAAATAAATTTTAATGAGATTCTAAATCCATGTACTCCAAAAGGTTTATAGAGCACTGAAAGATGGAATGGAATTTCTTTGTCAGTGCAATCTAATCATGAGGGCTACCAAAAGGTGTGCTGGCATTCATTATCTACATACCTATACCTTTATGAAGCCAAGTGCACTTCGGAATCTGCCCACTATTTTAATAATCAATTATTGGCATTTTATATATTTGTGTGTAGCATATTATTATTTATAGATATTATTATAATTTATTCAATATTTAAGATATTAAATTTATAATTTAAATAAACGTATATTGATATAGTCAAAGGATATTTATATCGTAGAAGTAAGTTTTTAAAATTTGATAGTTTCTCTACTTTAACACACTGAAATTATAATATATTATTTATTGTGAAACACCTAAATAGATATTCATATTTATAATTAGATTTGGAGTAAAAACAACATTATAAAATATTCAAGATATTAAAATTATAATTTAAATAAACGTATATTGATATTGTCAAAGGATATTTATATCGTAAAAATAAGTTTTTAAAATTTGATAGTTTCTCAGCTTCAACACACTGAAATTATAATAGATTATTTATTGCGAAACACATAAATAGATATTCATATTTATAATTAGATTTGGAGTGAAATCAATATTATAATATATTATTCATTGCGAAACACATAAATAGATATTGATATTTTTAATATTTAGATTTGGGGTGAAATCAATAAATAAATATTGAATTTAGGTGAAGAAGTGAGATCCAATCACAAAAATAGGGCCCCGCAGATATTGAAATCTTGATTTGGTCTTTGGTTTAAATAAACATGTTCACATGTAAAAAGTGTCGCTTTCCGAATTTCTTGTTAAACAACTCTAGACTCAACTATGGTTGAGTAGCGTTCACAGATTTTCAAGTGAACTTGTCGCCCAAGGCAACTATGGTTGAGTAATGTTAAATTGGGGTCATGATAATGACACGTGGAAGACACGGCGACAGAATTTGCGACACGGTTCAGGCTCACCAACCAATCATGGTCAGAAGTCGGGCACGCGCATATGACGGAAAATATATTGTAATTAGACAATTTAATTTAATTTACAGCCCTGCTTTCTCTATTTAACATGAATTATCATAACAGAGACACGTGGCATGCATATATGTGAAGATAATTAATGGATCCCGTCGGATTACAGCTAAGTAGAGCGCTAGTTAAGGAAAGACTTTGGCCATTTGGCCGGCCGCCGCACTCCGGCTGTGATTCGCGAAAATATTTGGTCGTCGGTGATTGGGTGTCCAATTCGGGGTTTCTTGATGACTTCGTCGTGCTGGGCGTCGGCTGTATGGTGGCTTAACTGGGAGGCGACTTTTCAGCTCCAGATCGTCTATGTGTTTGGATTGCTGGTTGCCGAAAGGATGAAGGGGATCCTTGGATGCTGATAACGAGGCAGCAGAGCAATGGTGGTGGTCTCGGCTTTTGCCGAAAGTGGATTGCTTTTCTTTTGAATGCGTAAGTGCTCGAAACTTTATTTCTTCGATGTTTAGGGTTTTAATGGCTCGGAAAGAGGAGGATTTGTTTCCTCTGATTTTGTACGATTGTTTTTCTTTTCTCAAATGTAGGCTTCAATATGCTGGCTAATGGCCAGGATTTTGTGGATTCTTGGCCGATCGTTGTTTTTGTAGAAATCTGGGTGAAATTTACACAAATTTAAAGAGAATTTCGCTGTTATTTGTGTCATTCTAAAGCTGATCGCTGTATTTTATGTAGAGTCAGGGTAAATTCTATTTGATACAGTACTCGTGGGAAGATTTGGGAACTGCGCAGATATTTCTTTGAAACAGGCTGCGAAATGTTGCTGACTGTGTTCTCTGGATGGAGACGGAACTGCGATTGACGCTCTGCAGGTCGAGGCGTGCACGCAACGGCCATTTATAAAACTATCTTCGGTGAAGACGGAAACTGAAGCGGTTCAGCCGTTCTTTAACGGATATAGTTTTCTGTCTTACGATTTTTAATGCTTCTGGCCGTTCGGAGGATTGATCTCTCCTTCCTTTGGACCCTGGGTTTGATCCGTCAGAGAATCCAACATCAATGACAAAGAAAATTACAGATTTTTTCTTTTCATAAAGATATCACTTTGGACAAGATTTTCTTCCAAGTACCAGTTTTTCTTCATCCTTTGTTTGATAAAAGAAATTTGAAAAGGTCTTCATACTGAGTGAAATGTTTTCAGATCAAAACAGAACTGAAATGTATCGAATGAACATTTTGTGAGAACAGCACAGTTTCTTGTTTAAGATTCACCGCCGTCATATTGTCTTGACTAGTTGCTGGATTGATTGCGTCTAAGATAATTTAACTGGATCCGATCGGCTGCGTGTAAAAATTAGAAGGTGCAGTTTGCTTACATATCACCACAGATCACGGGTTCAAGTCTCTCCGTTTTACTCCAACAACAATTAACAATTACTGGTTGTCGCCGTCAAAGGTACTAAAAGTCTTTTTGGCGTTTAGCAAGTTGGGGCCTATTAAAGGGTCTTGTAGCGGAAACGCAACTTGAAAAGCAACTTGAATAAGTGTTTTGGCGGGCAGAATGGGATGCGCGCATTCGAAGGACGGTCAGAACCGTGTCGAAGGGGGCTTAAACGCACCGTTATCTCGGAGCTTCTCTATGCCGGTACACCATCCTGCTGAAAAGAAAGGGGACAGTTATCACGTAGTTGCGTTAACATCCAGCACATACGGTATTCTAAAGATGGATCCTGTCAAGGAGAGCGAGCAACAGGAAGAGTATATACCGCGGAAGGAGGAGTATCCCTATCGGTTCTATAGCTTCAGAAAAAATCCCGACCGTTCTTCAGAAATGGCAGCGAAGACATGGTCCGAAGTTAACAATCTGCTCGTGAACTACAAAACTCTGAAATCAAGTCACACCAAAACGGGTAGCAATATACAGGACGAGCCCGAGATGATCAATACATGGGAACTAATGGAAGGCCTGGAAGATAACGGCTGCAGTCCTTCGACGTTACCTAACGGGAACGGCAATAGAAAATCTGTGGAGCGCTGTTTGGAGCGGTCCTTCACTTTTCACACCGTCAAAGATGTGGAGCAGCTAGTCAAAGACGAGCCCAAGGTTTCTATATGGCACAAGGTAACCCCTGGTGTAAAAATTGCAGACGAAAATTCTCAGGCTTCTTCAAAACCGCCGATCACGAATCTGAAGAAAAGTTTCGAAAACGGCAATGGATTGCTCAACGGCTTTTCTCCCGTCCGGGTGGATTCACCCTCAACTCCTGCCGATTCAATTACGAAAACCATTTGGATGTCTCGGTCGTCAGACGATTCATCTCTGACCTTATTTGATCCGGATCTCATTTCTACATTCAGGAAAGCGATGGATGAAATATCCCCCAGAGATTCGATGGAGCCCGTTTCAGAGGTCTTTCAGGGAAGCACGGGAAGCAAGAGTGGAGAAGACGATAAGGGTACTCCGGCCAAATCTTTCAAACTCCGATCTAGCAGTATTCAGGCGAGGGTGAATAGTTTCCAGCAGATAATAGATGAGAGCTCGGCCAAACGACTTCTCATATCCAAAAAGTCCTCTCTGAAAAATGCCAAGCTGAGGGCTCCCCCCGGGGGGGAAGATAAGGTGGTCCTGTATTTCACGAGCCTGAGGGGAATAAGAAAAACATTCGAGGATTGCTGCACTGTTAAATTGATTCTTCGAGGTTTCAGGGTTTCGGTCGATGAACGGGATATTTCGATGCATTCTCCCTTTCGGCAGGAATTGCAGGATCTTTTGGGGAAGCCCATGCCGGTGCCTAGGTTGTTTATTGGGGGGAAATACATTGGCGGGGTTGAGGAAATCCAGCAACTGCATGAAATAGGCGAATTGGCTAAGTATCTCGCAGGCTTCCCAGTGCAGGTTCATTCCAAGCCTTGCGATGGTTGCGGTGACGTGAGGTTTGTTCCTTGCCATAACTGTGATGGCAGCCGCAAGATTTTCACAGAAGAGGAAGGGCAGGGACTTTTCATCAGGTGTCAGCAGTGTAATGAAAACGGGCTCATAAGGTGCCCTGTGTGCTGCTGAGGCTTTTGTGAAAACCTAAGCCTCCCAAAAGTTGTATATTCACACTGCAGTATTGATAACTGAAAGGGGATTGACTCTTATCGGTTGGTAATTTTCACTGCTTGTTCGATCTCTCCAAGATTCTTAGCAATTTTGGGCTTTAGGGCATCAAAGTTCCTTATGGAAGGAAAACGATCCCAGGACCTTATAACCCAAGGAACAAGCATTATTTTCAGGTTGGCTGCTTTATTAACCTTGTCATATTTATCTTGAATTTCTAGAAGAGAAGATTTGAATTTATCAGCTATGCACCTGAAGTGTTCAAGTGCTTTTGAATACCACTTTCCAAACGCCTAAAAATTAAGCTGTGTTTTTTCCGTCCCAGGATAGTATTTGTTACAGACTGTGTGTTTATGATGGTTGGATAGGTTTTCTAACAAGAAACTTAAAGAGGGGCCTTTTTTGTAGCTCCTCTGGTTATTGTCTCTCTTTATTTTTTGGGGCCTACAGATGAGGTCATCACCTAAATGTATTCTGATTGTTGCAAGCCTTATAGGGGTGTATTTTGTAAATACGGGTCTGCTCTCATGCATACACATGAATGTGTTCTAAAGAAAGCACAGTCCACATATGTAACTCCAGTCTCAGTCTCGGTGTATACTTAGCAGCACCGAATTTGTTGGTAAATAGAGGCATTCTCCTCGTATATTTTAATTGATGTTTGTGTAAGAGATAAATGACTCAATGATTCCATGCATTTTGCATCTTTAACAGTAGAATACAGATAGATTATTCGTATTGCATTCTAATTATATTTTGAACATGCAAAAATCAATTTGTTCAATGCCATTGGTGGAATGAATTCGTGAAATGTATGCTTAAATTCTACTATTCTGTTTTTACGTTTTACCTATGTCATCCAAGCGATCTATATAAGAAACAATGGAACCTGTATGATAAGTAAATCAATCCATCCAGTAAGTGGAGGTGACTGTTTTGTTTCGTATTCATAGTGTTGCTATTGATGCTAATTGGAAGAGAGGAAATATAATAAGTATCTTGCGATGTTCTTCAATGATTTGTTATTTGCACTGAAACACTGCTGACACTGCATCTGCCTGATTAAAGCAGCAGCTTTTGATGCTTTTGTTATTGATTTTTCCTTGAAAGTTGCCTCTTGGAATGGGTAGATGTAAGCAACAGATGCCTGTTGGAATGGGTAGATTGTAACCAATATCTGTATGATGAAAGTGCTTAGAGTCAGTGTTGTTTTTGATGCTTTTGTTATTGATTTTTCCTTGAAAGTTGCCTCTTGGAATGGGTAGATGTAAGCAACAGATGCCTCTTGGAATGGGTAGATTGTAACCAATATCTGTATGATGAAAGTGCTTAGAGTTAGTGTTGTAAAGATCTCTGTTTTCTCCTGTTTTTTCCATTTTTAGGGATTTTTTCTAGTTGCTGATGTTTCTAAGTTTTTCACGTCGTTGATTTTCTGACTTTTCCTGAATCTATTTTAGTTCCAAGTTTGTACTTGCTGATATTGTTTGATATTTTCCTCGATATTTCCGTTTATTTCTGGACCCTCGATGTTATATTCCCCAAAACATATCTGCAACAGTGGTTTTACTGCTTGAGGTTAGTCATGTTTATTGTTTGTCCATACTGTTTTCTGTGTTGTTACAGCCTTGTATTCTTTGCTATGCATATACCTAAAACAAGACAAACAGAAAATGCTCTATCTGGTCGTCTTTGGATAAAGAATCTTTAGTTATGATTTGCGGTTTTGAGATTCAAGATTTATTATGCATAATTATAGGGCTTAGTCTCAAGAACCGTCAAGTACCATCCCCAAGCGTCATTCCTCGTTATAACTCATTATCGAGTGAAACTTTCTGTGATCATCATGTGCAATTCTTAGCTTTTCTACTAGTCCAGACTTGCATTTATAAAGGCTAGTAGAAATAAGAGGTCTGAGTATTGTACATGTCTATATCATAGTCATTGGGTCTGCTATTTGTTGTTTTAAAACTATAGGATCCAGCAGGAAGATATTTCGCTGTCAATTACATAATTGCCTTTTTATCATAAAGAGAAAGATATTAATACATGACATGGTTAAGGATATCGAAAGCAAAAGTTTTCTTACTTAACATGTTTAAGAAGATGACGATGGCATTCTTCTTTTTTGATTAAAACTAATCAATGATATTCTCAAAGAATTAATTATGGCTACTTGTAATGCACAAAAGTTAATAAAGGATCAGGATCACGAAGAAAGCTTAGGTACACTACGGAGAGAGCGATATGTGATTGCACCACAGAGAAAGAGAGGGCAATGCCTTAGGGTTCATTAAATCTTGGATAACCGCCTTGCCTTGTTGATTGAGGCAAACTACTTCTTTAAAACTCTATTAAAAGCTCTTTCCGTTTTATTCAAAGAGCAGAGGAGCTGAAACGCACTTTCACATATCTAAGGTTCAAGCACATCTTCAGAGAGGATGCTGACCTGATGTGCAAGCAAGCTATCTCCAGGGATCCAGGCTCAGTAATGAATATAATTTCCAGGAATGGGGCAGAGGACACTCTGCCACCAAAGATAATAGACACATAGCAGACTGTTTTAAGTGCAGATTTTGTGCTCTGCCTGACTGTTCTTGATGATAAGAGTTGCTGTTGACGATGACTGTATTTTTGATGTACTGCTTTGATGTTGAAGAACCACCGTCCTCTTAAAGTATTGGTGTTGCTGTTTTTGTTGTGGGCTAAGCCTCTGGGCTTTTTGAACATGAAAATGTAATCCTTTTATTATTTAATAGAAAGGTTAAGCTTTTATCTTTGGGAAACAAAACTGTTTCCATTATTTATTGGAGATGCCAAAAGAGTGATTGCATAACAGTATCCAATCTTAACAAGAAAGCATAGTCTTTCAAGTCAAAACCGGATATACTTCCGCTTTTTTAAATAGTGGCTTGTTATGCTTTTTATTTAAGAATAACTTAGAAACACAGTTGGAATTTCAAATTTAACTGAATTGCACTTTATGAAACAGTTAATAAACTCAGGTTTCAGTGGAATCACCTGCATGTTATGTCGAATTATAGAATTTCCCATTATGCAAGAATCTATTCAGGTCAAACACAGACATCCATTCTTTAAAATATTTAAAGACGGAAAGCGAAGTCTGAATCCTTGAAGTAAAACTTTTCTTGATATTAGTATGTACACTGCACATGACCAAGGGTTCAGTCTCTTATATACTACTTATCACAAAACATTTCACATGATGGTCTAACAAAGAGTCTTAATCAACATATTCACAAGGAGCAATTTTTCTTTCTTCCACCATTCTCTATGGCTATGGTTTAGCCATTAATATCAGCTTATTATCTGCGTCTTTTGCTATGGTTTATCCATTAATATCAGCTTATTATCTGCATCTTTTGCTCCTTGTACTTCTTTCTCAGTAGCTTGTTGAGCTTGACTAATTACTAATTTCCACCCAGTCCTGATTTTGTAAAGTAGTGGTTGTACATTTGAAGTGTTGGCTCAGTTGCAACTTGGACTGGGTTAGAATTGCAGTCATTTATGGAATTACACTTCTCAGGCATAATTTCAAGCAATGCCCCAAAATCTACGAGTCTACGAAAGTTATATATTCACTGGGATTAGAGTTCTTGTCTTTCCTCTTTAATTTCCTCTCTCAAGGAGTAAGGTTTTATAATTAATTTATATTTAAAAAAATGGAAACAAAACGGAATTACCCTTCTCAGGCATAATTTCAAGCAATGCCCCATAATCTACAAGTCTACGAAAGTTATATATTCACTGGGATTAGAGTTCTTGTCTTTCCTCTTTAATTTCCTCTCTCAAGGAGTAAGGTTTTATAATTAATATATATTTTCAAAAACGGAAACAAAACATGGGTATCAAATGTTAAGTAGACTTTACAAAGTCGACAGTGAACTCTAACATATAAATAACGATGGAAGATCACCTTATAATAACAGGATAAGAGATGGCATTTTTTATAATTTATTAATAACAAAATAATAATTAATATATATATTTTTGACATTAAAGTTTTTTTTCATTAATAATATAATAAATATACATCGTTTTAATATAGAAGGGTGGGTTTTCTATGCAAATGCAACAGCAATTAGTATAACTAGATTGAAAGCAAAAAAAAGTGTGCTGGTTCCTCTAAACACTTTGAAACATAAACAAAGTAATAATAAGGTCTAAAGCCAATTGTGTCACACTACCTATTCCTTGAATCATAAGCAACTAAACCATAATACATACAACATAAAGGGCTTACCATGATAATTTGGGGTTGTGTCCCTACTAATGACATGAAAGGGCTCCTCCAAAGCTGGATTCCATCCATCCCTAGCCTTAGAGGACTACCATGATAATTTGGGGTTGTGTTCCTACCAATGACATGAAAGGGCTCTTCCAAAGGTGGATTCCATCCATCCCTAGCCTTAGAGGACGACCATGATAATTTGGGGTTGTGTTCCTACCAATGACATGAAAGGCCTTCTCTAAAGGTGGATTCCATCCATCCCTAGCCTCAGAGGATGCATGTTCCATATATATAACTAGAGTTAGAGTCAAAATTACTTGCCTCACAACATGAGGTAGGCATACCCTGTGCCTTGTTTTGTGGCTCTCGAACCAATTGGTTGGTTATGTGTAGGTCACAACATTGTGACTATGTGGAAGTGAGTTGGGGAGAGTTAGGTGGTCCTTGCGTCATCGTACATAAGGTTTTCCCCCAAAATTATAGCATTTACGGTTCATCTTCATTCTTATCTTTTGAGATTACACAACAATCTACAGGAATTTGTTGACACAAATTAATGTGTTGTCATACCATGAGAAAATATGGGTAGGTCATCGTTATTATTATAACATCATTCCACTTTTTCCATGAATATAAATACTTTTATACTACCCGAGGAGCTAGGTTGAGTTAAACTCAATAGCCCAGGGTAACCTATTCCCAAGGAGATCAACTTTCAATGAGATGGAAGTTGGGAGGTATTACTAATTGGGAGCTCCACCCAAGCCCAAGTAGATTTAGCTAGAGTGCATAACTAAAAGATGTGTTTTGGGGTTTCACGACTGCTACATTGCGGGCATGGGCATCACAGGTTTGAAAATCCTATGTATGTAAGTCTTTTTTCATATTGGAAGCCCGCCCATTATCATAAGCTGGGTGAACATTGCTTTTATTGGTTCTAACATGGAGTAGATTTAGTTAGAGTGCATAACTAAAAGATGTGTTTTGGGGTTTCATCACTGCTACATTGTGGGCATCACAGGTTTGGAAATCCTATGTATGTAAGTCTTTTTTCATATTGGAAGCCCGCCCATTATCATAAGTTGGGTGAACATTGCTTTTATTGGTTCTAACATGGATTTCTAAAGGCTTCACACAGGGAAGAGCTAGGGATTTAGTTTATATGTAACTTGCTAGAGGTTGTTCTATCGACCTTCCAATAGAGGCCTTGGGAAGATCCATCTATATCCAATCTTGGGCTTGTATTCAGTGAAGGGTGTTGCTTTACCCCACCCCTTATCCCTCCATTAAGCTTGTGGGCCTTGTAGGTCCAACTTAAGCATAAGATCATCAAAAGTTAGGCCTTGAACCCTTTCCACCACAAATTTATTAGTGTGAGCTAGATGAAACTTATGTTTAATCTTTGGTTAGTGTAACCACGTATGAATGTGAGCGTTAAAAATGTCATTTGCCAACTAAAGGTCTTTCTTAAATAGACAACTTTCAGGTAGAGAAGTATGTCGTCTTGGCTAGAGGTCACCTTCATGTAGGAGGAGTGGAGATCACCATAGGTAGTGATCATTGAAAGAATATTTCAGAAAGAATATTTCACTCTCGAATAAAGCACGTCTTCTCCAGCCTCAAAATTTTAGGTAAGAGTATTCTTCAAGCACAAGATTAGGGCCTTGGCTAGAAGCCTATAGGAATTGTTACGTAGTGTGATTGGTCTTGGTGATAAGCTCCGAGTCACCTTTTTAGGAATGAATTCAGTAAACCCTTCATTCATGTTTTAACTGAGTGATTGTGTGCTTAATGCTTCTTTGTATACTTGAGTAGGTCTAGCTCAACAAACTCCTATACAATCTTGTAGAATAGAGGAAACTCTCAAGCCCAAGAACCTTTCACCAAATGATTTCTTCGAAGAAAACAATCAACACTCTAAAGAAATATATTTTCTTTGAAAGAAACAATCAACACATCTAAGAAAATACATTGATCACTTGCCCTAAATTTTAATATACTTTGATGGGATTTATGTCTTAAGCATTATTGCATGGTATTTTTTGTCTTTATTTAAGGTAATCTTATGATTGGAATAACATGTATTGTGACAAACTAAGATTCTTATTCATGTCCTGACCTCCCTTCGTGAAGGCCGATTACTTTTCTTTGTCCTCCTTGATGACCTAGTCTTTGAAAAATTCCTTTCTTGACATGTTCCCATTGTAGAAGTAGTGGAACCAAGAACCAAGCTCGGATTTGAGCCCCATGGGCTCTATGAGTTTCCTTTGTTCCTAACAAAGCCTAAGCCTGCTTTTCTAGGTCAAATGGATTGGATTGAAGGGCGTGTACATAAAGGCCACCGTGCGAGTGATGGCAGCCAACCCACCAAGGGAGCAAACTTATGTCCCCACGCTGTCGGGGGATATTATTCCATATAATTTAGATATATGATTAACAACTCAGACTCCGCGGAGGCATTCACGATATTTCTGGGTCCGTGGAAGCACATCTTCTCACTTACGAAGAGAGTTCAAATCAAATGAGACGGTGGTTTGATAATGTCAATATTTCATCCACGTGGGCCAGTTAACCTTTTATAACATCAAAATAAAAGGTGTTTTATTTTGAAAACGTGGCTCTGTCAAGTCTTTACAGAATTTTTTTTCAAAAGAAAAAACGCTATATTTATATTAAAAGTATATGCATGATTTACAAAAGAATGAAGTAGATCTGGTCCAAGAACCAAGACAGAGATAAAGACCCATAAATATCCATATAGATCAAGGATATAGACGTAAAAGGAAGAAACATAGCTCTCGCAAGAAGCCAATAGACCTAGTTTTCGAATTTTTTAAAGAATATATGGACGTTTTTAAGTAAGTTTGGACTTCTTGTCTCTCTTGCTCTATACATTGTAATTTTGTCTATATTTACTCATACTATTAATATAGCTTTTTTTTGTGTGAAAAAAAAGAATTTATGGATGTCTTATGTCGAAATTAGTCTAAGTGATCTAGAACTTTGGGGAATTATGGCGGAAACATCTATTCAGGTCATGCATGCCATGTTTGGCTTCAAGGGCAATCTAAGACGGAGAACAATATTAAACATGCAGCAGAGTAATAAATGCTCTGGCTGCAGCGTTGTGAACCCTTGGACCAAGGGTTCACAATGCTGCAGCCAGAGCATTTATTACTCTGTTGCATGTAAAATATTTTTAGCCATCTAAGACGCCTTCTCTCCACATGAGGTACCTTATCCTTTCTTAACCATATTAAGATCCTCACAAAAGAGCTAGAGGGTGTTGAGTTCATTGCTAGCCATTGCCATTTCTATCCATCCCTCTGCCCTTTCGCCAAAATCATACACAACACAAATACTAGCTAGTCTAGAAAGCCACCACCCAAATTAATAAATCCAAAGAAGTCTCTAAGGGGGGTTTGTTCTCTAGTTAACCATCGCCGCATTGAGCTGATGTGAGATAAGTATGGCTAGCCCTCCCTTAACTTTGGAAAGAGTGAAGTCCAAACAAAACCCTCCATTAACTTCGGAAGGAGTGAAGTCCAACACTTTTGCTTCTACATATAACAAACAAGGCTATGCACAACATAAATCCAATTGTTTTAAGTTCTTATAAGCACAAAAGATCCACCTTGCCAATTGAAGATAAAACTTGGTGGATAATATATTTTCTACTTGGGTTGCATCTCCTTCTCGTTGTCTTCAAGAAGGAGAGATTCAAAATAATTCAGGCTAGTAATGAAAATCATAAATTGTGGCCAATCTTGGATGGTAGTAGGCTGAGGATTTTTGGGTGCCTTCTCTCGCATTTAGGGGTTAATCATTAGCGGGGGAGAATGAGCCTTGCAAGTCTGTTATTGATTAAATCTCAAACACCTGCAACATTTCCACATCCATCACTAAAGGACATCAACATCATACATTAAGTAGATCAAGGCTTCCTTTCATCATTAGTCAACACATGGAAGGGAAGATCCAATTTTTTATTGACTTTTACCTTGGTCGTGTGATTGCCAAAACCGAGACTTGAGCAAAATGGTGTAGAAAACCCCTCAATACCTGCATGATTGTGCAAAAGAATGGACTCATAATTTTTGTAGCACATTAATGATCCCCATTTGCATTTGGGTGCCAATGAGGTCGATATGAGCTCCCCTACTAGGTACTTGGGCCTTAATGGGTTAGATTCTTGTACTTGGAAGTCACTTCATGGGTGGAGCTTTCACACTTGGAACCAATTCTTTGAAGACCTCCATTTTTGGATATAAAAGGAAGTTATGAGCATGCATTTCATAAGGAAAAAATAGGGCAAGGGTATGCTATAGGAATTGGATTGGGAGACCTCCTCTCCATCTATTTTTTAACCATCTACTAGCTTTTATACTTGCTTGATCCCTTCCTCTAAGGAGCAAACATTTTTCTTCATCATCCCCATGTTTGTTTGAGAGCATTTTGGAGAGTTAAAGGACCCTTTCCAAAGGGAGTTTTCATTGTTGTATTTGAGCATTCTTGTATGTATGTTTTCCATTGGACATTTACAATAAAGTTAAAGCTCGCCTCCATTCGCTTCTTTGAATGTCATTTTATTAGCTTGAATTTGTTATTAATAACTCACATGTTTAGTTTTTTTTGGTTTAATGACTTCAACAAATATGTAATTTCCATACCACCCACCATTTGATTCATTGTCTTATTTGCAACCTATAAGGAAAGAGGAATTTGCTGACCATTGAGCCATTTTCTCCACCATATATTTGGTGACTTCATTTTGTGTTTTTATTTTAATCTTCTTTAGAGGTTGTATATTTGCTTGCTACTAACTTGGGGAAAGTTGCAAGATCAATACCTTGCCTATCACACCCTTACCATTGAGTTTTGTAGCTAAAAGTCACCATCAATCAATTTTTTAGGTTGTGCAGTACCCAGTCTCTGTGTTGAGCCATCTCGTGTGATTAATTTTTTGACAACCATGCGATCACTTGACTTTCACTTTTTTTTCATCATGCCACATTGACGCTCCATTGTTCTAACCTATAAATTACATAGTTGCTTGACTATCTACTCAGTGACTTGCATCATTGTTTAGTCCTTTTTAGCTTTCATTTTCACCAAAAATGTAGTCCACATAAATGCTCACAATTTTTAAGAATTAACAAATCAACCAATAATCTATCTTTGTTTTTTTTTTTTTTTTTTTAAAGTTGTATCTGGAGTAATCGACAACTAGCCGGTTTCGTACTCGCGTGACACGGGGTCGATTCCGACCGCTACCACTATAACCTCCAGGAGAATACGTTGACCCCCACAACGCATCTCAGGCTGCAACGAGGTTTGAACCCTTGACTTGCTTAACAACCCATACACCTTAACAAGTGCACGGTTGCCAATTGGTCTACACCTCGAGGGGTAATCTATCTTTGTTTTATTAGTAATTGGATTATTTTGTTTTACTAAGGGGCAAATCACATTTTACAACTTTTTATTTTCTAAGCTTTTGGCTTTGATGTTATCAACTACCTCCTAACTTTCATTAGAGTAGACTACAATTTTCTTCTTTGATTCCAATGTTAAAAATGAATTAGTAAGCTAAGAAAATGAAATGAACTTGGTTTGTTTAACCACTTGCTTCTTGCACTTTTTTTTCCAAAAGCAATTTAGATTAATTCACTCTACATACAATCAGGGGACTTAAAAGCTTTCCTAACATCTAGTATGCTCTTTACCTTGCACCCATAAAATGATCTTGTTGAATCAGAAAGAATCAAAGAGAGTGAAATGCCTCTCATTGACATTTTATTTGAATTATTATTTGCAATTAATCAATCACACTTTAAAAATTAATTAAGAGCCCATAAAAGTTCACGTCTCATCTTTTTTCATTTCTTTAAAGTTGCTGCAAATTTATTTTCAAAGCATTGCAACCAAACCATTGTTTCACCAATTGAAGCACACATAAAAATATCAAAAGATTCTTCTCATTTTAGTATGCTCTTCATTTTGCACTCATAGAATGATTTTAATGAATCATAATGAGTGACATGTTTGAAATACCTCCCTTTTTCACACCTTAAATTCCAATTAGACTTTTTAAAATCAATTAACAACTTAATTCTAACCAACCTATTTCCTCCACAAGTGGTAAAACAAATGTTTAAAGTTAGGATGGTTGGGATAAGGATTCAAATAATGCCCCTCAAATCTTTTTTCACATGAAATATTGGTTGTCTTTTAGGGTGCTTAAAAATCCTGTTATACAAAGTGTGATAGCCTTGATAAGAAGGCACAATGCCCCAAGATGCTACAATCAAAGCTAATTTATTTTGTCATATGCATTGGGCCACCCAACTCTTTGAAGAGATGACCCTTGATCGTGTTAAATGTACAACATCAAGGGTCATTCTCCATACTTGTCTGGTATCAAGTCATAAACTTGCGTTGTATCAAGTTAAGGACTTGTGCGGTATAAAATCAGGGACTTGTGTTGTATCAAGTTAGAAACTTGTGTTATATCAAGTTTAAGGACTTGTGTAATATCAAGTCAGGACATTATGTTGTAACAAGTCCTATCTATGTCCTCATGTATTGAGGTGGGATCCTTGTACTGCAATCTTTTGTTGTATCAAGACTGGTCTTGTGTTGTATCAAGACTACAGATTTGTGTTGTATCAAGTCGAATGATTCTCATAGATGGGTCTCCTTAACTGTAGATGGTCTTGTGTTGTATATGTTGATTAAGTTGTCATTGATGCCAACATAGGACTTGCAGTGGCCCCTTAGGGTGTCATTGATGCCACCAAGGTCCCCTACAATACACTTGCACAACATGGGTTTGATCACCCTTTACCCACATACAATTCCCAACTGGATGATAGGATTGATGGTTGATTGATTGGACATGCCCTTGCTGTGGCAGCCTGGGATTTGGAGCCCATTCACTGATGGTGTGCACCTTGTAGAAAACGGTGATACAAATGATCTATTCCGTGGTCATTTGTTGAAGAGGTCATGACTGGATAGAGTCATGAAGTCCACATACTTGGTATGTTCCACTTGATGTTCGTGGAGCCCATTGGTTGCACTTAATGAAGACCTTGATGCTTGTGCAACCCTTGTTGGGGTCATGGAACCCTTGTACATGGTCATTATGCATTAGAAGGTTTGGCACCACATACATGGTGGCAAGATGGCGCTTGGACATTATATGATCATGGTAGCGCTTGAATGTACCATTGTACTTGATAATGGAGTCCTATGTGATGAAAGCATATTGTTTAAATATTTTATGATATCTTTGCAAGAGTCCTTGAAACCCTTGCATGTGGTGCCTTGGGTCTGGAACCCCCACACTTGGTAGCTTGTTGATGGTGATGTATGATCGTCTTTGTGGTTATATGGATATTGGGATGTTGATGGAGGTGGAGCCCGTGGCCATGCCTTGATATGTTGAAGAAGACTTTGAAATTCTTGTAGTTGGTGGTATGGTCTTTGGCACCCTCATGTGTGGGATCTTTGACGTCCTAAACAAATTGAATATTTTAAGGTTATTGGACCATGTGTTTGATAAAAATACCATCATAGGGAGATAGTCCTCGTTAATCCCTCTCCGTTGATATGTGGAGCGTATCCTAACACCTCACGGTTGAAGAGATTCGAATTTTTAAAGTTTAAGGTTTAAATTCAAAAATTAAAATGTAATTTGAAAGTGTTATGCAAGGTCGGCTTAGTCAAATTTTTTTTTTTAAATAAAAAATTAAATCCTTCCAAGTCGGCTCAAATTTCTCCTCAACATTACACTATATAAATACAAGTTTATTTCACCATCAAAATGCAAGAAAGGGTGCTTTGATTTTTGCTCAGCCGAGGTAAAACTAATTCGCTAGTAAAAGAAATATATACAGTAGTATAATAGCACGTGTTAAAGTATTTCTTATTTTTTATTTTTTTTGCGAGTTACAAGCTTAGTACGAACCGAAGTTGGAGGAGTTTCTAGTGCAAGTGGCAACTGTTTATCTTAGTTCACAGTTTATTACAACCCCAAGTTTTATGAGAGCACAGTGAAGCTTGTTGCCACAGTTCTGAGCTGATGAGAGGAAGATTCAAGAACTAAGTCTTGGAGATCTAGCAACCTATCCCAGTACCTTGCAAATGTCACAACTGTACCAATAGTCAACTTTAGTCACACTTGTGAAGGATCATTTCAACAGAGGTTAAAGGTTCATCCAATTGATTGTCATCCTATTCTAATGATGGCGTTATCTCCTAAATAAATTAATTTTCAATAGGTCAAACTCAGACAATTTATTTTTCGTAGTAGTGAAGATTTTAGGGTATATTAAAAAAGAATTTTTAATGATTAACAAAATCGGAATATATGGTGTTCTGTTTTTCAAGAAATTTGAAAGTTTTAGCTTTCGATGGCTTAGGCGAACTTTCCCACAGTTCATTAGCCACCGAAAAGCCCAACTTTCGACAGCTAACGGTTTCGACTTAGGACCACGTTAACCACCGAAATCCTGTTTATCACGTTTTTAATAAAATTTTGGAAAGGGAACTTTCAGTGGCTTAGGCGAACTTTCCAATAGTTCATTAGCCACCGAAAAGCCCACCGTTCGACAGCTAAATAATGTGGTCCAAGAAGAAATTAACCACCAAAAGCTCATTAATGTTGTTTTTTAATAAATTTTGGAAATGAGACTTTCGGTGGCTTAGGCGAACGTACCAATGGTTCATTAGCCACCGAAAAGACTATCTTTCAGTAGCTTGCGAATTAGACCCTAGATTCCCTTAACTGCCTGTTACAGCTGCAACTATTTTCCCAATTTTTTTAAAATTTTGGACCCTCCTTTTAATTTTATCTTGCCTAAGAGTGTTTGGATTGCTGAACTTTGTTTTTTCCCTCTGCTATGTTTTGGATTGTTTGAAGTTGAATTGGGGTCAACTGTTTTTCTTTTTTTCAGAAAGCTGCTATTTGTCTGCCGATGCTTTTGACTGTGGAACTTGAAGTTTGATTTATGGATGATTTTCTTTATCGCTGTCGGAGGTCAGTTGAACAATGAGCTGGGGCGGTAGTTCTCTACGCAGCCGCCGTTGCGGAGGGTAAGTAATGAATGTCCCGATGGACAGTTCTTATTTTCGCCAATGCACTTTATTTCAATTGTCTTTTTTGAACTATCGATGATTTCATTTTATCATGGTCGTGGAGCCCATAGTTTTACTGTCGCCTATTCCGTGTTTTTATTGGTTCAAACCTTTTTGCTTTACGATGATTTTCGCTATCAGAATTGTTGTTGACAAGTAGTCGAAGTTCTAGTCTCGAGAGTCGCCGCCGTTTCGGAGGGCAGATGGAAAACGTCCCGACGGATAGCTCTTATCTTTGCCGATGCCGTGGTTTTATTGTTTTAACTTTTTGTTTTTCTTTGCGCTATCGGAAGAGTTTTTGACTATTGATCGAAGGGCTAGTTCTCCGCGTCGCCGACACGGCGGCAGCGTTGAGCTCACCATCGTCGATACTTAGTCATTAAAGCTTCCGATTGCCGAAGTTTTCATTTGATTGCGGAGGCTGTAGTCTGATTGTTTCCCTCCGTTGCGGCTGTGTAGTACACTATCTCTCCGACGTTTAGTTGGTTTATCTGTCGACACATTTCGAGTTAGTCCTCCAAGCCTTTGATTTTCGATGTTTTCAGTTGGTCGCAGAGCCCATAGTTTATCCGTTTCCCGCCGTTGCGGCTCCTGAGTGAACTAATCGTCCGACGTTATAGTTGTTTTGTCCGTCGATTGAGTTTTTACCGTCGTCTTTTTCACCGGGAGGTCTATATATTGGGTTGGGGTATTATTTTATTATTACCCTTGTGAACTCGCGTCTGCTCTGTCCTCACTATTCAAACTGTATCAGCGTGCTTAGCTGTTGGGATTTCGTTCGTTTGGAGTGCTACCGTGGAATTTTCAGACCATCACATCGACTGCAACTTGTTTGCCAGGTATGCCAACCATGGTTTCTCCTTTCTCTTGATTTTATGAGTCCTTTTGGGAACTAGGGTTTTCCCTTGGTTGGGTTTTTCCCGCCGTTTGGTAGTTGGCCGTCTAGATATGAATTTGTATCCTTACGGCGTGAGGTATCAGTCAGTTTGACAGTATTTGCAGTGGGGGGTTTTTCTTGAGTCTGTTGGTAAGCCGTTATGGAAGCTCAATCTCGGTCCGAAGGTTTAGGTAGTTGGTGCATACAAGCGTTACGCTGTCTGCACCGACTTTTGTGCGGTGGTTTATGGCCATCCGGGGGGATTTTCATTTTTCAAAGGCGCGTACCCTAGTTTCGAGAAACAACGAGGGGTTTTCAACATTTTTGGTCGAGTTGGGATTTTTGCATTTTTGTTTTACAATTAATTTGGTGGTTCATGTTATGCAAAGAGTTTGAATGCAGTTTGTTTTAAATGATGCATTTTCTATCAGGGTCATGTTTTAGTTGTAGACGGACTTAGAAGTTTAGACCCAGTTTACAGAAGTCATTTTTCCTGTTATTTTCTATTATGCATTAATTTTTTGATAGTTTATTTGTTGAGAATGTATATGGAAGAGGTAAATGTTTTGATACAGTTTTTCTTCATTTTTAGAACACTAACTGAAAGCTCTAATGGTCTAAGAACATGTTTGGTTTATGACAGGGTAACTTCTTCAAAGGAGATATGTCTAAAAGACAAAAGAAGAAGGATCCTGTTGTTGAGGGAGAACCAGATGTGGAAATCATTACCAAGGTGTAATACATTTATGAAGATACAAGAGCTACCATTGGAGTAGAGCCAGATTACAAGTGGGGTGAAATATACCGGATGATTGCAAATCAAGATGTGCCTGATGCAGGGTTCGAAGAACTGAATATATATGCAAACATCGAGAAATCTGCTCTGATGAAGGTAACCACTAGACCCGAGTTGTTCCCATGCTCCGAAGTGATCGGCTCGATCCTGCCTAGGGTAGATGTTACCACGATGATCTTAGCAAATACTGCCAAACAGGGCTATGCTGCATACAGTCCTGGTTATGTCTCACTGGCATATCACCTACCTCCTGCTCAAGTATACTTAATTGAAAATTGGTTGAAAGAGATAAATTTGGACCTAGTTGAGACAGTCAAAAGAATGATGATACCAGGGAAGAACTTTCGAACCAGGCCCTCAGGGGAATATGAAACAACCACTCTCATGACCCCTTATAGATTTATAGTATTGATGTTGAATAGAGTTTTTGGGAGGGCTCATGGAAAAAAATTCAAATTGGGATGGATACCAATCATTTTCTATGTGGACACTCAGGGGACTATATTAAATTGGGCAAACATAGTGTCCAATAGCATCTCAGCCTGCATATCTTCAGCTTTGGGAGGGGTGTGATAGAATAAGTCGGAGTTCTATATGAGCTCTATCTTAGTGGACTGTATATTATGTACCCAGTCATTTCCAGCTCTAAGGTGTAATTGGGACAGGGATAGGACCCCTATACACATTGCATACAAACTATTTTGGGCACACAAATATTATAGCCACTATAAAGAGATGTGTGAACATTTCATTATGCCTTTGTACACTTTAATCTTCCTGACAGAATGCAACTGCATGTCCGAGGAGGCATTCAAAGTCATTGAGGAACATGGGAATTACTATTTGACTGAAGAGGGAATGTACATCAGAATGTATGGTTGCTCTAGGGCACCTTCTCTACTCCCCAAGTATGCCATTGATTATGTGGTACATAAAGAGGCAGTTAGGCAGGTATATCTTGATGGTGTAGGAAGCTTCTTGTTTGAACATAAGAAGGCAGCCTATCCTGCCATACCTTTATGGCTGGGAAGTTACAAATTTTCAAAGGTCAAACAAACTGCAGAATTCGTACAGGAGTTGGAGCACTTTCATTTTGGGGAGATGAACTTCCACAGGAATGACTCCCAAAACAAGGTTGCATAACATTGCAAAGAGGCAAATGTTCACTTCGAATATACAAATTTCTGGGACAAGGATGAATAAATCTTCAGAAATGCAAAGAATATGACTGCATTGAAGAAGAGATTTAAGCAAAAGATCACCATTGTGGGCGGTAAGGGAAAAACCGCAAAGAAGAAAGTTGAAGAAGGAGGATCAAAAAAGAGGGAAGAGGATTCTAGGAGGCTAGCACAAGAGGTAGAGAGTTGGCTCAAGACAAAAGAAGAAGAAAGAAAGAAAGCTGCAGAGGAAGCAACAATTGAAGGAAGAGGAGGAAAGAAAGAAGAAGGAATATGAAGAGATGAAGAGAAAACAAGAAGAGAGTGAAGGTATGAGATTAGCAGGAGCTAAGAAAGACCAACAAACTACTGACCAAATAGATACACAAGTAGCACAAGATCATATAGATCAGGAGCATGGACAAGATAATCCTGATTCCTAGGAGCCTGCTGCCACTTCTAGCAGCACTCAAGAACATGTTTTTTCTGGTTTGAATTTGGTACCTTTTATGCAGAAAGAAGGAGAAGAGGTCCCTGATTTCAGCACCATCTTCTATGACAAGGAGAAGAAGAGGATTGTCAAGAGAACTGAGAAGAAGGTCGAAAAAGGAGGACAACCAGGTATGATGATTACTGATAAAACTTTGGTGCATGGGACAGATGCAGATCCATGATTGATAGCAAGAGCCGGGGTGGCATTAACCCAGGCCACTGAAGACAATGTGGATAGACTTATGACAGACCTTGAGCAATCAAGGAAAAATGCAGCACAATTAAAGGAAACTTTAAAAAAGGAGAGGGATGAAGGTTATAAGCTAAAAAGGAAATTTGAAGACATGCAGAATGAAGTGAGGAATTCAAAGGCAGAACTCCAGACTCTGCATGCAAACAAGATGACCTTAGATGTTTCAGTGGAGAGAACATAAAAGGATGCTAAGAATAGATTAGCATAATTACAGAGGCTACAATAGAGTATCAGGTGTTGAAGACAAAGAAAAATGACCTCAAAGTATCATATGAAACTCTGAATGCAGAAAAGGACCAGCTACAGAGCAAAATTGCTGAGTTGGAGGCACAGAAGGACACTATAGAAGAAAGTGAAAAGCAATTTCAAGTGCAGGTAGCAAGTTTTGAGGGACAAATTGCTTCATTAACAGCATCAGTAGAGGATGCCAGTGAACAAAAGACTGATATCCAGCTTTTAAAGGAGCATGTCTTAGCTCAACGAGGAAGAATTCACCAACTGCAAATGTGTATTGAAGAAGAAAGATGTAAAATCTTACAGATAGATAGCAGGTTGGAAGAAATCGTGGACACGACTTCATATTTTGTAGATGATCTCAGGATATTTTGGAAGTCCTGGCTGGAAGGATAGTAAGGATAGAAACCAATGAAGAAACCCCTGCAGAGTTACCAACCAAAGATCGATATAGCTTAAAGCAGGATTACAACTTATTAGAGTTTGCAATAAATACAGTGGAGGAATTCAAGAAGATTGTGAAGAAAACGAGAGGAGCCTGTACTGAATACTACAGAAGGGTGCTGGTCACCTACAACAAATGCCAAGTTGCTGTAGAACAAAGACTGGATGCATTACCAGAACATGAGCTATTCATAGAACAATTACAGAGCAAGTACTAGGAAGATGAGCAGAAGATCCAACAAGTCAAGGATCTAGATGAGAAGATCCTAAAGAATGCAGTAGCTCATGCAGTAGTCAGCATCCATTTACTTGAAGATCAGCTATGCTTGAGTCCAGCAAGATTAGAGGTGGTTAAGAGTCAGGTTGCAAAGTATGAGATCAACATACTTTTTTTTGAACCCTCTGATTTTGAAAGCATAGCAGCAGAGGCCCAGGCGTGGAAAAAGTTCATCAATGAACAAGCGGGGCCCTCTTCATAAAAGTGCTCTATTAAATTTTTGTCTTAAATGTAATATATTGTATAATGTATGAGCACTCACTATAGGACAAGATTTTGGATTGAAATGTTGGGGAAGCCCAAATTTTTTTCCTTTTTGTATAAGTATAGGAGAGTTAGATGTAATAAAGGACTTTTTCCCAGATAGATTTGTGAGATTATGTTGTAAGAAAAACTATTTCCTTTTGCAATAAGAATTACAAGTTTCCTGTTGGAGAAAGCTTGATGGAAGATTTCGAATGGCGTGCTATGGATTTGTTGAATGTGAACTATTTCGTTTTCAGCTGTTGTCCATTAACTGTGAGATCCTTCTAACTCTTTGAACCTATGTTCTTGTTATGAATGCGCTCTAGTTTATTCTATGAAATTTCCACTATGAGTAATGAAGGCTTTTCATAAACAATGATATATCTTGTTGTTCATATATCTATTAATGTTCATGTGTTTTGAATTGAGTAACAACTATCTGTGATTTTTCTTAATGCATGCGCATAAATACATTACTCATTGATAAATGATAATCTTGCTCCCTAGGATTAGGTTAGATAGTTAGTTTTAGTTTCTTGCTGTGTGTGATTTAGATGCGAGTGAGTTAAGACGAGAGGTAAGAACCTGCGCATCACATTGTGACTGCTCCTCGTATTCTCTATCAATCTGCATTCTTAGATAGGCACTTGCATATTATACTTAAATTCAAAAAACTAAAATATACACGGTGGATCAGGCCGTAACTGGTAAAACCTTTTATTTTTGTTACTTGACCTACGGTAGCCGGACCGTAAACCGGACGGATTCCCCATACCAAACAATAACGGGCTAGTTGGGAACGTTTACTAGGGAGAATCCCTAACTATTGTTACCTACGAATTTCCAGGCATTAACACTGCCGAAAAGGCCAAACAAGGAAAAAACCTGTGCATCACATTGTGACCGCTCCTCGTATTCTCTATCAGTCTGCATTCTTAGATAGACACTTGCATATCATACTTAAATTAAAAAAACTAAAATATACACGGTGAACTGGGCTGTAACTGGTAAAACCTTTTATTTTTGTTACTTGACCTACGGTACCCGGACCGTAAATCGGACGGATTCCCCATACCAAATAGTAACAGGCTATTTGGGAACGTTTACTGGGGAGAATCCCTAACTGTTGTTACCTATGAATTTCTAGGCATCAACACTGCCAAAAAGGCCAAAAAAGGAAAAAACGGTTAGCTATCCATCAAAATCAAATGCTGTTAGCATGGGGCACGTCATGATCTAGCACTTAACCGCCGAAAAGATTGGGGAACTGCAGTAAATCATAAGTTGGTGGATAAAAGGTCATTATTGATATGAAGTGACTGATAGAGATCAAAAACCTAGCTTTCCATCCACCTGTCCCACTACTGCAGTTAAACCTCCATGAAGCATCAAGTTCTAGTTAAAAATGATTGCTATGCTGGATATCTCGTGGTTATCACCAGAATCCACCATCATCTTACTCAAGTACCAATCGAGTGGTTAAACTCTCAAAATCAGCACCATATCCTCAGTACACTCCACATTTTATGCATACATCCTTACTGCTCAAGGCCATCCATGAAACCAGCGCGCTAATCTCCATCACAGAATTCGAATTTTGACTTTTGCAGGTACTAAGAAGCACAAACCAGAGATGAAGAAAGGAGGATGACCCGCCCTCAGACAGGAGCTAGGTGACATCAGCTATCTTGAGTCACATCCAGAAGTTTGCCAGTGCTTCAAAGATGTAGGCTGTTACAGGTTCTGTGAGAAAATCCAGGGTTCACACCAGTAAGTTGCAGAAGCATTTTCTCGTTCTTTTGATGGCTCTAAGGCATTGATAGGCAAAGAAGAGTTCCACATTGATGAAACCCTAATTGCAGAAGTGGCAGAACTCCCAAGAACCGTGGAGAAATGGTTTAAGACCACCATTACTAAAAATGTGGAATTCAGATCATACTTAAAACCTGAACACAAAGATGTAGTATGGAAGAAAAGCATTCCATCCACTTGGCTAGAGGAGAGGTGGCAACAATTATTGAAAGCAATCTTGGTTTAAATAACCTGTGAAGGCAGGTATAACAGGGTGATGATATACTACTTCAAATTGATGAATCATTTTACAAGCAGAAGCCCTTTAAACCTACCTTTCTACCTCCACAAGAGCCTAACCAGGAT
Source organism: Pseudotsuga menziesii (assembly GCA_001517045.1). Taxonomy (NCBI): domain Eukaryota; kingdom Viridiplantae; phylum Streptophyta; class Pinopsida; order Pinales; family Pinaceae; genus Pseudotsuga; species Pseudotsuga menziesii. Next base: position 86,910 of record LPNX011099412.1, read on the forward strand.
GGCACACTAGGTTAAGGCCCAACCCACTAAAATCGCAAGAAGGTTATCTCACCATGGCCCGATACAACTCATTGTACAAGAATTGCTGCAAAGGAGAAACATACCATGGGCATATTTCTTATTATGGAATGAGTTTGAAATAGGTTTACAGCTATAAGATAAAGGAAAGTCCCCTTCAAAGAAGACCACTACTCCCAGGAGTGGCAAGATTAAGAAGAGGGCCATCTCACCGGTGACATTAGATCAATCTTCTCCAACTTCTAAAACCAACCAAGCCAAAAGAAATTTGGACTTCAGTGAAAAGGAGAAGGAGGCTCCACCACAAAGTGAAAATATACTTAACCTACCCTTCTCAAACTCAGAAGAAGAAAAGGAGTAGGAAGTTGACCTATCAAAACAAGTTGCAACAGAACAAGAAGATTTTCCCTGACCAACACCAAGGGAAGGTCAAGATGAACCAATGGCAGAGACTTCCTCAAGCTTAAGCAAACCTAGGTCTCAGAGAGTCAACCGGCTGTTAGGGAAAACACATGAAATGGAGAAGGCTTAGACAAAGAGATAAAAATAAACAATGAAATATTAACCAAGAATAATGCTAAGTTGCACAATTCTCTTCTAGAAATGAGAGGGATGCATGTCCTGCTGAAGAGAAGGAATCCGAGACTAATGAAGGACAACCCCAGACTCTACAGAATGATTAGACTGATGAGGTTGTAGAAGAAAAACTCAAACCCTAGCCCTCAAGCTCATCTTGCACTAGAAACCCTAGCAGAGGTAGCAGCAAGCTTGCAGGGTCCTGAGGCAACTCATGATGTTGCTGCTTTGTCAGATCCTATGTAGGTTGAAGAAGTACCATAAGAACAGGAGAAAAGCTGTAAAAGGATGATCAGAAGACTAATTAAAATTTTGCAGAAACAAAGCTTTCGGTGGCTTAGGCAGACGCAGCAATGGTTCATTAGCCACCGAAAGCAGAGCTTTCGAATGCTAACAGATCCAAGATTCTGCTTCCTTAACCACTGAAAGCAAAAAAGGGTGCAAAAAGATATTTTGACACACAGAACTAGTTTTGGAGGATACAACTACCTTAGGGATGAATTATAAATATGAAAATTGATGAAAAGCACCAATGGACGGGGTCTGTTCCAGTTTTGAGGGTGCGATCAAGGAGAAATGGGTCACAAATCCTACCTGTTTTTGACAAACCGTGGCTTATCTATCAGATAACATGTTACAACTCTACTTCAATAATCACTGCAGTTATCAAAGAGTTCAATGAGTGAACAAGTGTTAGAGTTAAATAGACCAGTACTTAAATTATGGTTTTTGACCTAATTTTGCAAAAAACATTTATCATTATCTAATTTTAGTAAATCATATCCAACTTTTCAGGATCTGAATATTTTTGTAAATGATATAAAGCCTGAGAATTTTGTTGAAGCAAGGGTTCGACTTCGAATACTTTTAGACCCTTATTGTTATCAAGCTTCTCATGTTATTCATCATTTAATATAATCTCTTTTGCCATTATATGTTCATCTTCCATATCTTTTCTGTTCTATGCTTGTGCTTGAATGTTTGATTCAGGTTCATTCTTTTTATCTAATGCCAGATAGTTGTCATCCTATCTATGTGTTGATGATTTGAATTACAAGTATTTTTCCTTGTTATGATTAAACATTCATATGTGATTGCTTTATGTATGAGTCTGCCAGCATAGTAAGTTCTCCATTTATTCACCTTATTATCAACCCTCTAAACATTGGTGGTTAGAAGGCTTAACTTTTGATTGAGTTTTATGCATGTCTTGAGTGTGTGAGGTCCTTTAGGTCATCTGACTTGATCCATTTAGAAAAACCATTAAAAACATTTAAGTTACCAGGCATCCTTGAGTTGCAACCTAGAGGAGTTTCATGGAGCGATAACAAATTGGCGCCGTTGCTGGGAAGAGGAGATTAAAGCTCAGCTTCCCTGGGAGACGACATAGACCCTACTTTGATGATAGACAAAGTCTGGACACTATTCTGGTTGTAATCATCTATCTAACGACTCCATTGGAATAAGGTGGCTTCAAGAAGACCAAGTACCAGAGAAAACCCTCAAGGGCCACCAGTGACACCTCTTTCATATCCAAAAGGGATTCTAAAAAGAGCTAGGGCTTCATTAAGACAGATCTCCAGAGTTGCAAGAGAAGCTACATCAGGTATTTCAAGAGATATTTCTGCTGTTATATAAAATAGACCTCCATTTCAATCTCCTTCTGCTAAAACATATAATTCTCAGGAATTTATAATTGAATAAGAACATTTTAGAGTTGAGGAATCTTCAAGCACTGCTGCTTGTGTAGATCCCATCCCTGATGACTCCACTGATATAAATCCACCCCGAATACTCTCTTAGCTACCACCCACACCAACAGTATTTCCTTCTGCCCTTTCCATATCCACTTCCAATATGAATGTCCCTTTGACCAAAATGGAAAGGATCCTTGTGGCTAGATATGCCCCTCTAATTCTGCCTAACCCTCTCGCTGCTATGCCTACTGGAGATGTCATAACCCCGAATTTTCACAAAAAATTAAATTTTTTAATGTAACATAAAATGTCTACAGTCGCAGTTTAATAACTACTAGTGGCTAGCGGAAAAATGAAACAGTTAGCAATATGTATTGATTAAGTTCAAACACATAAAAAAACTAATACCATTTTAATTTTGATATGTTATGTATGTGACCTGTATTCAGTTGTTTCTAGTTGTATTGATAATTTTACTTTTTGGCAAGTAGGTGAAATCTATCTTTGAAAACTTGGGCTTACTTAGCATTATGCTGACGTAGATGGATTGCTGGTTCTTACAGGTTCAATAGGTAACGATCGATCAAGTAGAAGTTTAATTCATAAGGTAGCAAGAAGTAATTCTGTTGCATGTTAATATGCTAGTAAATAATCTGATTGTTCTAAAGCAAGCTCTGATGAGGTAACGTAATTGTCTTCTATAGACTTTGTTTCTTAGACAGTATTCAAGTTCAGATATAAAGATCGTTGTCTTTATCATACTCAGCGAAACAAAAGATACTTACTGTGAGCTTAGAGCTCAAGTTCTTCGTCATACATTTACTTCTATTTTAACATGCTTATATCGCTAAAGTTATGTTTCAAAGTACTATCTTTTCTTCATGAAAATACTCCTATCAATCTTGATAGTAAAGATTTCCAATGGAGTACATGTTTCTATTTTGTCTCTAACTTACTAGCCATAGAGATTATGAACCTATTGTTTTTTATGTACATATGCTAACATCAATTATAAACTCCAGTACTTAAATTATCACCTTGCTGCATGTATTATTGTAACAACATACAATACCACATTATTTTATATTGTATCAATCTAAATGTTACTTGCATTCTGTAGATATCTTATTACCTGGAAATTTCCATGGCATTATAAGTTTGGTTCCTTTACCTGGATGCATCATCTCAAGATGGAAATCTACCTACCACCACTTTTATAAGATTTGAATCATAGGTAAATACATTATCAGTGATATTACCATAATTTATAAACCTTTTGCATGGTTTATACCATAGTAAAATTACTATTATCATGTTGCCTTACTCATAATAAGTTGTAGTTTATACTAACTACTACGGTAGATTCACTACCTAGAACTTATAATCTAAGGTCTATCTCAAGTGAAACATTATAACAAAGGTTCCTATACTATGCTAGAACCAAAAAGCACAATTGACTTTGTAAATAATGATAAGATTCATTATTATTGTCATTGGCAAGTCGAGCATACAAAACATTATTTGTAAAGGTTTACACTAAGGTCGAGCCTTGTCATTATTTATTTGACATGGTTTAAAAATCCTCCACTCTATAGTCAAATGACAATTAATTAAAAGCAATTCTAACTAACCTTAACCATTGATTGCCAATAATTTAGTTTGAGCTGCATATAATATATAAATATATAAAAATAGTTTTGCAAAGTGAATATACAAATGATTAGTTGGATGAGTTTAATGTATGGTCGAATTTGGGATTGTTCCAATAGCAAAGTCAACGTTATAAAATCATTGTTATCAATTAACATAAAATTGATACCGTCGTTTACCATGATATAATTTATGTTTTTCATTAATGAACATATATATAGATTCCAAGGTCATGTGCATAGTTTTGTTTTGATCATTGCAATAACAAAATGAATAATTGGAACGCAAATTGACTATAGACTGAACCCATGCGTGGTTAAAAGATTTGGAGGGCATGTGGTATGTTCTCATCCATGCATTGGTGACTTAAAAGGCTGGAAAACCCTATTCACCTGTCATTCTTACTCCGAGGGTTTCGCTGGCCTGCGGGCTGCTCTCTGTGGTTTTCTTCGCTGCCATGAGAGGTTGTTCCTCTGCTTGCTTGCTCCGTGGCTTGTGTTAGTTGTTGTTGTAGTCACATTTCTCAGTCTTAGGTTCCAGAACTTCATTGTTGTGAGTCTTACTGCGCGAGTGGTTACTTGTTTATGTGTTTGGCTCTCGGCCTGTCCATAGTTTTAGTTCGGTTCTTCTCGTGGCTTGTCATGGCTTGTGTAGTTTTTAAGCTTGTTGACCCGTCTTCCCTCCAGGGTTGGCGTAGTGGTTCAAAAAATCCTCTGGATAATTTACTTAAGCTGGTGACAGCTTCTTCGTTGCTCGAATCCTATTCTTGCTCACAGGTAAAGACAACTCGGTTTAATATCGAAACTCTTTGTTAAGTTATTTTTATAGTTATGGTTTAAGCTTTTAGAAGTTGAGCATTAATTTAACATTCAGTATCGTGCTAATGGCAGGAACCCATGAAAGCTTCGAGCTTCAGTGGAAAATAAAACAATGGCCAGCTTTAGTGGACTCGTAGCCCAACCGGTAAGCCCTGAATTCAAATGTGGGTTTTTCCCTACTTGTGATGAGGGTTGTTGAAGGAGAAACACCATGTTTGGAAGTCTGTTTCGGTTCCTTCATTAGTTAAGAGGTTTTAGAATGATGTTCACTCCATTTTACTTTAAAACCCTAGCTGTTTATGCTGGGTAATACCAGCCTTGAGCCGTGATATGTATTTTTGTTAAGTTTTTAGCCTTACGGCCTGACAATGTAATACAGTTGGTTTTATAAAGAAATACTTTGTAAATCTTGGAGCTCTGTCTCGTGTTGTTAAGATTCCTTTAACCTGTAAATTATGTCTTATTTTACTGTTTATAAAAGATGTTTATTTTAAGAAAAAGACTGTAAACAGTCCTGAGCATGAGTTGTAGTCTTCTTGTTAAGTTTATTCACACAGTTATCAATGTAAATGGGTAAAACTTAAATATTTTATAAATGGTTAGATTATTTATTAGGGTTTTGACCCTCAAGTTTATCTTGCACAGGTTATAAGCCTGTTTGTTAATTATAATTAGTTCCTAAATATGTAATTCTTATTTCTATTTTATTTAATGTTTATATTTACATTTATTCTTATTTACTATTCTGCAACTTAGAATTATTCCGAGCTCTGTAAGGAATATAAGGTTAACTCTGAAGCTCTGTTTATTTATCATAAATAAAGGGTTTATATATATAGCCCTAATTTGGCTTTTATTAAGTAATAGTTTTAAGATTTAGTTAATAGTTTTAAAAGAAATATTGTTGGGTTAATACTTGTTTATATACTTAGATATTAACTCGTAAAAAGTTCTATTTGTATCGGTATTCTACTGCTATAACTCTAGTGTAGTTTACTATTTTCTTTTCCTGCATTTCTATTTAGTTATACTAAGTTAAACAGTAAATAAGAATAAACTATAACACTGCTTTTCATCTGTAAACATGGAAATAAATTCTATTTTCAATTACATACAGATGCAGAACTCACATTTACTATTCTCATTTCATTACATAGATTATTTCATTTACCTTAAACAAACTATCTGTGCTAGAGTACGGCCTGTAACCAGGTGTGGAAAAACACAGATTAGAATTTAAATTCTTTCTATTTCATTATTTTCCTAAATAATTTTCATTTCTATTAACTGTTTAATAAGAATACTTAACTTAACAATTTACAAACTCAGAACTAATTGCATTCATGTAACATCTAAACTAAGATTTATTTAACTAAGACAGTAAAATAAATAACATAGAACCTCTTGAGGACAAGACAACAACAACTTTAGGAGGCCGTTCCTCCCTACCAAACTCTTGGAGAGTGCTCAAACAATGCTTCCTCAGGACCCCCGAGCCTGTTCCTGGTCTTATTGGCTGAGAACTGGTGGAGATGCAAACAATAGAACCCTCTGTCAACTGACTAGTTCAATACCTCAGTAAAACACTTTATTCTCAGTAGTATGATCTTCAGCTTAAAAGTTGCAACTAGATCAACCAGCAGTTATCCCCTCAAACACTTTTGAGATTTCCCTTCCATTGAATTTCTCTGAAGTAAATTCATTCACCCTGAATGATCACTTCTCTAGCATGAGCAGCCTGAACTCTCTTCAATGGGAATTTTTATAAAGATTGCCTAGGTCTTTTGGGTCAGTTTTCATTAATTGAGCTACCTGCTCTGATTCCACTTTCTTGGGGAATCATGACCACAATTGTAGGGAGGTTGCCACTTGCAATAGTTCGAAGTGGTTTGAGGATGTTGCCACATGTAAGTTTGCTCTCCACCCAGTCTCCTCACCAATTTGACCAGTAAACACTCTTTTAACAGCTCTCCTAAGCTATTGTCTCCTCCTTTATTGATTTATAATAGAATATTCATNGTCAGTTTGCTCTCCACCCAGTCTCCTCACCAATTTGACCAGTAAACACTCTTTTAACAGCTCTCCTAAGCTATTGTCTCCTCCTTTATTGATTTATAATAGAATATTCATAATTTACATTAAATATCCTTGACCCCACTGGGTCATCAATTACAACTTAGCATAAAATTTAACATATTGTTCCTCAAATAATATAAAATTGTTTTTGCAAAATTGGGGCATGTGATAGGAGATTATCTCAAATACATGCCTAAGTTTACTGGAGAAGGAGATTTCATAGCTAAAGAACACCTAGAGGCCTTCTATAGTTATGCTGAAAATATAAACATTGAACAAGAGGATGTGTGGACTAGGGTTTTTGTGCAAAGTCTAGATGGTCAGGCTATGAAATGGTTCAAAGAGTTTCCTGGCATTGAAGCCCTTGATGACATATTTTTGAAGCATTGGGGAGAGAGAAGAGACCACCTTTACTATATCATTGAGTTTAGCAATCTGAAGAGAGAGAATGGTGAGTCTCTTTCTAACTTCACCAAAATATTTAACAAGATGTTCAGCAAGATCCTTGCTGAGATCAAGCCAATTGACACTTCAGCCAAAATCACCTATGCCAATCCCTTTGATTCAAAATTCTATCTTCTTCTCAGAGAAAGAAGATCAGATTCTCTATCACTCATGCAAGATGCTGCTCTTGAAGTTGAGTCAAATATTGTTGCATCTCATAAGGTTAAAGGAAAGGAAAAATTGACAAGAAGAAGCAACCCTTAGATCCTCTAGGGGCTTCTTCATCAAAGAATAAAATAGAAAAAATGGCCAAAATGTTGGACAGTCTGACAACTGAAATGTCTAGAATTAAGGACCGAGGGTAGATACATGTGAGGGGTAAAGGGCCAAATGATTTTGCTAACGGAAACCCTAATTTTGTCCCTTACAGAAGAAACAACCCACTAGCTCAGATCCTTCAAAGGGATAGGAATCAAGCCGATGATCAAAGGATCAGAGCTCCTTTTCAGAATGTTGTACTAGAGGAAGAACTAGAGTTCACTCAGGAAGAAGGAGAGGAAGAAGACAATATCAACTGTATGGAGGATGAGGTAGATCTCTCTTTCCTGACATAAGCAGACTAGGAGGAATCCCTCATGAATGAACAGATCATGGAAGAATATCTGTATCAGGTAGATGATCAAGAAGGTTATAATTTAAGATCCAAAATTGTTGCTCCTATGAAGAAGACTCCTACCCCTACAAAGCATCCTGCTCCTCAGGCTAGGAAGATTGCTGCTCCTACAAAGAAGATGATTGTTCCTCCAAAACAACAACAAAATCCATTACAACCATTAGCTCATGATCCTGTCTAGCTCAAAGCGACACCACAAGAGGTAAGAACTTCTGACAAATTGTCATATTCTTTCAATCTTGAGTCAGAAATCCAGAAATTGAAAATCCCTTTTCCATTTATAGAGATGATGAAGAATGAATCCTTTAAATCATCCATACTGAAATCCCTTCAGCCAAAGACACCCATAGATGCTGATTTTGTGAACTTGCAAGATGATAAACCCACAGTAATCCTAGGTCCTATGATTGAGGATCTGGATGAGTCTTGCCCACCTTTCTACATATCTATGAATATCCATGATAAAATCCTTCATAAATATTTGCTGGACTCAGGAGCTTCCCATAACCTAATGCCAAAAGAAGTGATGGATGAGATTGGTCTTAGCATTACAAAACCCTACCATGATCTGTTCTCATTTGACTCCAAGAAGGTTAAATTCCTGGGCCTCATCAAGGACCTTGTCATAAACCTTTCCCAGCTGCCTTCAAAAAGTATAGTGATGGACATAGTAGTGGATGACATCCCATCTAAGTTTGGTCTCCTTTTTGTCTCGCTCATGGAGTGAAAGGCTGGGTGGTACCCTTCAGATGGACCTTACATATGCTACAATCCCAATGTTTGGAGGGGAGTCCAAGAGACTCTACAAGGAGAACCAGTTCACCTACATCATCAGTAATGCCAAGAACTCTATAAACCATCCCATATATGCAATAGACATAGACTTTGGGGCATGCATCCTACAAATAGATGATTCCCAGCCAACATCCATACAACTCACAAAGCCCACCTATCAGCCACCCGAGGAGGTAACCATCTCTGTCCATAGCATGTTTTTTGATGGGGCCTATACTCAAGCCTCAGCATGTGCAGGAATAGACCCGATTTCTCCTTCAAAGGAGACTATACATTTGTCTTATAAGCTGGATTTCAAGACTAATAACAACATAGCATGATATGAGGCGTTGCTGCTAGGGGTGAAGGCTGCCAAAGAAATGGGAATCATGTGGATGAATATCTTTGGAGATACAGATCTCATCATACAACAGGTGAACAATACTTTTCAAGCAAAGAATGTCAGATTGAAGGCATACAGAGATGAGGCATGGAAACTCAGGGACTCTTTCATGTTTTTTGAAATCTCATATTTACATAGGGATATGAACCATCTACCAAGTCTGTTTGTTCCTCCTTTACCTCCTAAGCTGAGCTATGATATCTAAGTCAGGTACAATCCATCACTGCCTGATAATGTAAAATTTTGGAAGGTCTTTGAGAATGATGTTGAGCTTAGTAAATTCCTCCAGGTAGTAGATGAATTTTTTGATATGCATATTGATCAAGAAAACCTAAATATGGAAGAATCTCAGAGGCTCAAGTTAAAAGATAAAGTAGGTGATTAGAACATTGTTCAGTTACCTAGTAATTATATACTTCGGGGTCTGGTACCCATGAAAGAGTTATTTGATCATAATGATGTCCCTTTTAAACCTACTAAAAAGGAGAAAGATCCTGTTGTCCAAGAGCAAAACATAGGTAGCCAAAGTCATCGAAAATCCATAAATATGTCCATTGAGTTAACTGCTGATCAGAGGTCAAAATTTTGTATTATGATGAAAGAGTTTGCTGATATCTTTGCTTGGGAATACACTGACCTGAAAACCTATGACGCCAGTATCATCCAACATAGGATCCCCCTGGAGAAGGACACCGTCCCTTTCAAACAGAAGCTGAGATCCATCAGTCCTCTCCTACTGCCCGTGATTGAAAAAGAAATTCAAAATCTCCTTAAAGCCAAAAGCATAATTCCCCTCCGGTTTTCCAAATGGATTGCAAATTTAGTAGTGTTAAGGAAGAAGAACGGGGATATTAGGTTATGTGTGGATTTCAGAAACTTGAACAAATGCTCCAAGAAAGACAACTATCCATTACCCAAGATGGAGCATCTGTTGCAAAGAGTCTCAGGGTTTAGTGTCATGTCATTCCTAGGTGGTTTCTCTGGATACAACCAAGTTGTTGTGCACCCTAATGACCAAGAAAAGACTGCGTTTACCATTCCCTGGGGCACCTTCATGTATGCCAAAATGCCATTTGGGCTGATGAATGCTGGGGCCACTTTTCAGAGAGCCATGGACCTAGCTTTTGTAGGATTGAAAGACAAATTTGTTCTCATATGCCTTGATGACCTCACTGTTTACTCCCACAGTCATGAAGAACAGTTGCAGCACTTGAGGAGGGTATTTCTGAAATGTAGAAAATTTGGGATATCACTGAACCCGAAGAAGTATCAATTTGGAATCAGTGAGGGAAAATTCCTAGGTCAGATAGTCTTAGCTGAAGGTGTGAATATTGATCCTGTTTGAGTTGAAGCAATCTAGAAGTTGTCCATACCTAGGTCAAAAAGGGATATTCAGTCATTTCTGGGTAAGATAAATTTTGTCAGGAGGTTTATCCCAAACTTTTATGAACTGGTAAAACACATAACCTCTATGTTGAAAAAGGAGGCTGAAATCAAATGGCAGAGCAAGCAAGAAGCTCTTTTGAAGACATCAAGAAGGCTATCATGGAAGCTCCCACTCTGATTAGTTTAGACTACACCAAGGGTTCCTGCATTTTCTCCTTTGCATCCTATGACACAGTAGCAGTTGTGTTGTTACAAAAAGATGATGAATTCCTTGATCACCCTATTGCCTTTTTCAGCAAGACATTGAGGGATGCTGAACTAAAATATGATCCCATTGAAAAGCAGGCTTATGCTCTCATCAAGTCATTGACATCCTTTAGGGTTTACATTCTACATTCCAAGGTCCTTGCCTACGTCCCTTCAGCTGCTAAAAAGGATGTATTAACCCATCTTGACANAAAGCAGGATTATGCTCTCATCAAGTCATTGACATCCTTTAGGGTTTACATTCTACATTCCAAGGTCCTTGCCTACGTCCCTTCAGCTGCTAAAAAGGATGTATTAACCCATCTTGACA
>LPNX011099412.1:98397-139158 GCA_001517045.1 Pseudotsuga menziesii
TTAACATGTGTGAGTCAATGGGAATTCAGTTGGTGCATTCCACTTCCTATTACCCCCAAGGCAATGGCCTTGTTGAGTCCTCTAATTAGAGCCTAGTCAGGATCATCAAAAAACTACTGGAGAATAATTAGAAAATCTGGGATTTTAAGCTAAAGTTTTCTCTATGGGCTGATAGAGTGACTGACAAGAGATCCATAGGGACTTCTCCTTTCAAGTTGGTTTATGTTATTGCGACAATTTTTCCCATTCACATGATTCTTCCAGTTGAAAAATTCTTTCAGGAAGAATAGGATGAACCAAATGACATGGTGAGGAGGATGCTTGATTTAGTGGAGTTGCAGCAAGTCAGGGAATAGGTGATAGAAAGGTCAGAAGCTCATCAAAAGAAGATCAATATTATTTTTGACAAAAGGAAAAAGGTGGACAACTTTTAGGTTGGAGATTGGGTCCTCAAATGTGATACTATCAGGAAAGACAAGGGAAAGCATGGAAAGTTTGACTCTCTGTGGATAGGCCCTTTTGTGATAGCTTAGGTGTAGCAGAACAACACCTTCAAATTGCAAAATATGGAAGGAGAGGAGGTGTTTGATGGCCCAGTAATGGGCAATTTCTGAAACTCTATTTCATCTAAGACTTNTTAGGTGCAGCAGAACAACACCTTCAAATTGCAAAATATGGAAGGAGAGGAGGTGTTTGATGGCCCAGTAATGGGCAATTTCTGAAACTCTATTTCATCTAAGACTTTAAGGCCTTGTTATTGTAAAATATTATTTCGTTGATTGTTTTTGCTTACAAAATAAACTCCATGCCCAATGGAACAATAGAAGATAGGTTTAATTCTTATTTTTTCAGGAAAGTCATTTTGGTTTGGGGTTCTTGGGACCTCACAGGGAGGTTCCCATCCTTGAGTAGGAGCCATATGTTATCTCCTAATAAATTAATTTTCAATAGGTCAAAATCAGACAATTTATTTTTCGTAGTAGTGAAGATTTCAGGGTATATTATGAAATATTTTTTAATGATTAACAAAATTGGAATATCTGGTGTTCTATTTTTCAATAAATTTGAAATTTTTAGCTTTCGGTGGCTTAGGAGAAATTTCCCACAGTTCATTAGCCATCGAAAAGCCTAGATTTCGGGAGCTAACGGTTTCGACTCAGGACCACGTTAACCACGGAAAGCATGTTGATCACGTTTTTAATAAAATTTTGGAAAGGGAAATTTCGGTGGCTTAGGCGAACTTTCCAATAGTTCATTAGCCACCGAAAATCCCACCTTTCGGCAGCTAAATAATGTGGTCTAGGAAGACATTAACCATCAAAAGCTCATTAACGTCGTTTTTTAATAAATTTTGGAAAGGATACTTTTGGTGGCTTAGGTGAACGTACCGACAGTTCATTAGCCACTGAAAAGCCTAGCTTTTGGTAGCTTGCAAATTAGACCCTAGATTCCCTTAACCGCCAAAAAGGCCAAAAAAGGAAAAAACGGTTAGCTATCCATCAAAATAAAACACTGTCGGCATGGGGCACGTCATGATCTAGCACTTAACCACCAAAAAGACTGGGGGATTGCAGTAAATCAAAAATTGGTGGATAAAAGGTCGTTATTGATCTGAAGTCACTGATAGAGATCAAAACCCTAGCCTGCCCTCCACCTGTCCCACGACTGTAGTTAAACCTCCATGAAGCATCAAGTTCCAGTTAAAAATGATTGCTATGCTGGCTATCTCGTGGTTATCACCAGAATCCACCATCATCTTACTCAAGTACCAATCGAGTTGTTAAACCATCAAAATGAGCACCATATCCTTAGTACACTCCACATTCTATGCATGCATCCTTACTGCTCAAGGCCATCCCTGAAACCAGTGCACTAATCTCCATCACAGAATTCGAATTTTGATTTTTGCAAGTACTAATAAGTACAACCCAGAGATGAAGAAAGGAGGAGGACCCTCCCTCAGACAGGAGCTAGGTGACATCAGCTATCTTGAGTCACATCCAGAAGTTTGCCAGTTCTTCAAAGATGCAGGCTGTTATAGGTTCTGTGAGAAAATCCAAGGTTCACACTAGCAAGTTGCAGAATCATTTGCTCTTTCTTTTGATGGCTCTAAGGCATTGATAGGCAAAGAAGAGTTCCAAGTTGATGAAACCCTAATTGCAGAAGTGGCAGAACTCCTAAAAACTAGGGAGAAATGGTTTAAGACCACCATTACTAAAAATGTGGAATTTAGATCATACTTAAAACCTGAACACAAAGATGTAGTATGGAAGAAAAGCGTTGCATCCACCTGGCTAGAGGAGAGGTGGCAGCAATTATTGAAAGCAATCTTGGTTTACATAACCTATGAAGGCAGGTATAACAGGGTGATGATATACCACTTCAAATTGATGAATCATTTTACAGGCAGAAGCCCTTTAAACCTACCTTTCTACCTCCACAAGAGACTAACCAAGATGGCACACCAGGTCAAGGTCTAGCCCACTAAAATCGCAGGAAGGTTATCTCACCATGGCTTGATACAACTCATGGTATAATAATTGCTACAAAGGAGAAACATAGCATGGGCATATTTCTTATTCTGGAATGAGTTTGAAATAGGTTTACAGCCAGAAGATAAAGGAAAGTACCCTTCAAAGAAGACCACCACTCCCAGGAGTGGCAAGAGGAAGAGGAGGGCCATCTGACCGATGATAGTAGATCAGCCTTCTCCAACTTCTAAAACCAACCAATCCAAAAGAAATCTAGAATTCAGTGAAAAGTTGAAGGAGGCCCTTGCACAAAGTGAAATAATACTTAACCTGCCCTACTCAGACTCAGAAGAAGAAAAGGAGCGGGAAGTTGGCCTAACAAAATAGGTTGCACCAAAACAAGAAGATTTTCCCTTACCAACAGTAAGGGAAGGTCAAGATGAACCAATGGCAGAGACTTCCTCAAGAAAACCTAGGTCTCAGAGAATCAACTAGCTGTTAGGGAAAATACATGAAATGTAGACCTTAGAAAGAGAGATAAAAAGAAATAATGAAATATTAACCAAGAATAATGCTAAGTTGCACAATTCTCTTCTAGAAATGAGGGGGATGTATGTCATGCTGAAGAGAAGGAATATGAGACTAATGAAGGACAACTCTAGACTCTACAAAATGATCAGACTGATGAGGTTGCAGAAGAAAAAATCAAACCCTAGCCCTCAAGCTCATCTTGCACTAGAAACCCTAGCAGAGGTAGCAGCAAGCTTGCAGGGTCCTGAGGCAGCTCATGATGTTGCTACTTTTTCAAACCCTATGCAGGTTGAAGAAGTACCAGAAGAATAGGAGCAAAGCTGAAAAAGGATGATTAAATTTTTGTAGAAATAGAGCTTTCGGTGGCTTAGGTGGACGTAGCATCGGTTCATTAGCCATCGAAAGCAGAGCTTTCGGCAGCTAACAGACCCAGGATTCCGCTTCCTTAACCACCGAAAGCAAAAAAGGGTGCAGAAATATATTTTGACACATAGAACCAGTTTTGGCGGATACAAATACCTTAGGGATGAATTATAAAGATGAAAATTGATGAAAAACACCAGTGGAGGGGGTCTGTTCCAGTTTTGAGGGTGCGATCAAGGAGAAATGGGTCACAAACCCTACCTTTTTTTGACCAACCATGGCTTATCTATCAGATAATAGGTTACAACTCTACTTTAGTAATCACTGGAGTTATCAAAGAGTTCAATAAGTGAAAAAGTGTTAGAGTTAAATAGACTAGTACTTAAATTATGGTTTTTGACCTAATTTTGCAAAAACCATTTATTTTATCTATTTTTAGTAAATCAGATCCAACTTTTCAGGATCTGAATATTTTTGTAAAGGATATAAAGCCTAAGAATTATGTTGAAGCAAGGGTTCGACTTCAGATACTTTTAGACCCTTATTGTTATCAAGCTTCTCATCTTATTCATCATTTAATATAAGCTCTTTTGCCATTATATGTTTAGCTTCCATATCTTTTCTGTTCTATGCTTTTGCTTGAATGTCTGATTCAGGTTCATTCTTTTTATCTAATTCCAAATAGATGTCATCCTATTTATGTGTTGATGATTTGAATTACAAGTATTTTTCCTTGTTATGATTAGCCATTCATATGTGATTGCTTTATGTATGAATCTGCCAGCATAGTAAGTTCTCCATTTATTCACCTTATTATCAACCCTCTGAACATTGGTGGTTAGAAGCCTTATATTTTGATTGAGTTTTATGCATGTCTTGAGTGTGTGAGGTCCTTTAGGTCATTTGAATTTATCCATTTAGAAAAACCATTAAAAACATTTAAGTTACCAGGCATCCTCAAGCTACAACCTAGAGGAGTTTCCTGGAGTGATAACAGACGGTATGTATATAATATATATAGCTTGGTAAAGTCTTAACTTGACATAACAAACTGATAGAGATAATGTACAGTGACACTAGTGCATGGTAATATAGTAATGTACATATATAAGCATACCCAGTGATATATGCATGAGATGTTTCCACAGTGATTTATACATCCATAGTATGTATGACCTTCCCTGGTGACCTACACAGTGATATGACATGCTAGTGATGGTTGATGATGCCTATACGTATCCCAACTTGATTACATAATGATACGATGTTTACACAGTGATAATATGATTAGTAATAGTGATGATGCTCTGTAATGTATTCTAGATATTGATGTATGTTGACTTGACATTAACTGTGAAGTTACCTTGACAGAGACGTATGCACAGTGATAACAATGTTGTATGATTGACAATGCTGATTGATGACAAGTAACAATGATGTGTGGCAATTATCTTAACAGTAAGTGATGATAACGATACTTGAATTAACATCCATTGACATCAGCATCCTTGACTGACATGAACGAGACAGAGCTATATGACTGAGTGATGCTTGATATTCATATTGATGAGCAGCTTGATGACAGTGACAAGATGGTTGAGAAACAATGATTGAGTTTGACATCGGCATCCTTGACTGACATGAACGAGACAGAGCTATATGACTGAGTGATGCTTGATATTCATATTGATGAGCAGCTTGATGACAGTGACAAGATGGTTGAGAAACAATGATTGAGTTGTGATTTTTCTGTGGGAGACTGATACCAAACTTGCAAGCTAAGCCTTGCAACCTTGGGGTTTGGATTCCTCAACCATTCTCAGTTGGACCCGAGAATACTAAGCCGGGTCTTGGATTAGGAGTTGGCGCTTTTTTTATCAGTTGGTGATGATGTAATCACGAAGATTGAAGTCTTCCATCAAAATATAAAACAAGTTTACAATTCAAGTCCCGTGTTCTCTTGTGTTGTGTTACTTGCTTATGATTCACTGATCTAGTTGATAATATGCGTATGATTCACTGTTGGTTAGTTGGTTAATCCGTATGAAACGATAATGTGATTAGTAGTATGAGACATTGATGAAATTTGGTAAATTGATAGAAGTTGAAAAGGGTTTTAATTGCCATTACACTGATTCACCCCCCTCTCAGCGTGACACTAATTGCCATCACAATCTTGTGTTGTATCAAGATTCGAGTCTTGTGTTGTATCAATACTGGTCTTGTGTTGTATCAAGATTCGAGTCTTTTGTTGTATCAATACTGGTCTTGTGTTGTATCAAGACTATATATTTGTGTTGTATCGAGTCTGTACTTGTGTTGTATCAAGTCAAATGATTCTCATACATGATACCCTATAAGATGGATCTCCTTAACTGTAGATGGTCTTGTGTTGTATCAAGACTGGAGACTTGTGTGTATCAAGTCATGAGGATATACTATGTGATATATTGCTAGTCTTGGTCACTAGGTGCTATAAGTATCCTTTAGGGATTAGCTACCCATAGAGTGAATTACTTTAGAATATGACTGTATGACCCGGGGTAATACATATGATCATTAGTAGGGAACAATTCTTCTGAGTACGATATGATAAGAGAGTTAATTAATAAATATACATATGGACCATGCAGTATTTAGCTAATGATAATGAGATATAACATAGAGAAAGAGAATGAATTCGAATTGCACATGTATTCCTCAAGTGAACTCGAATTATGAAGGCCCCATTTAATCCTAAGTTGTAAATAAATAATGTGTCAGTTAAAGAAGGAACATATCCTTGATTCATGCAAAGTGTTTGTGCATGGGTGACATTGATTGTGAAGTACCAAAGAATTTCAGTTAGTCTCCTAAATTTATGGCGATGCATTCAGTTGAAGATTGAGTTCAGTTAGTTCACAAACAATTCAATCAGTTCACATTTGTTGGAATTTGTGCAACTTTAGAAGTTATTCTTATTGTACTTGTATTGTATTTCCTTGTACCTCCTATGAGAGATTATACTTATGTAACTACTCATGTAAACCCTAGAAAGAATCAACGTAAACCTTGGGGAAAGAATACACAAGAAAATAATAAAAAATAAAAATATTATATATTTCCCCAAGATAGGCCGACCCTAGTCAAACTGTCAAGTCGGCCCCAGTAATTTTTCATTTGGAAAATCGGTATAAATAGGAGGTGCCCCTCATTATTTCATTCACACACAACAAGTTGCTCCAACAGAAAAAGGTGCGCTACTACAGTCAAGGATAGTGTTTTCTTGGGTTGTATCTTAGAGAGACATTTTCTCTCTATTTCTTATTTTCTCTGTTCTCACGAGTTATTATCTCTATACAAAGGTTTGCTGGGTTTTTCCTGATTGGGTTTCCCAGGATAAATTCTTGTATTCTTTGTTTCTGTGCTTTTTCTTTCTTCTAGAGATCCTATTGTTTATTTGCAATTGAGTTACACTGCTATAATCTTGTAAAAACTAACATGGTATCAGAGAAGTTCTAGAAGAAACCATTTCCAGAAGCTAGGGCTTGACCTTCCAAGGCCTTCCCTCATTTATTCAACAGAAAAAGATTCGTGGAAACTTCGCTCTAGGGGAGACACATCTTTTGGTGAAAGCATAGTCAAATTTGGAGAAGTTTCAATTTTTTACTATGGGACACTGCGAGAAGAAACTAGGCCATCAAGTTTCAGAGGCTTCCCACCACTATTTTAGCCCGAACTCATCTTCCCTCAGCTCTCCTTTATAGGGCACATCTATCTGTAAGGTCAGTGTCACTAAATTCCAAAATTTATTTTTGACCTAACTCCTGCTAGGGCTTCTGGTTCATATCTGCAAACAAGATGATTGGAATGAAGGTTGAATATTGTATTGATGGGGCTACAAACTTCATATATTGGAATCCTAGCGTTCTTGTCATCTTAGAACAAAACGATCTCTTGAATTTTGTCAATGAGAAAGGTCCAGAACAAGAAGCATAAGAATCCAAGTCCCAATGGAGGAAGTAGGATGCGAAAACAAGAAGGATTCTAGTGGACTTAGTCAAAGATCACTTGGTTCTGGAAATCTTAGAAAAGAAGACAACTAGGAATATGTTCAAGACCTTGAAGAAGTTATTTGAACACAATAGAATCAATGTGACTCTCACATTCAGGAATCGACTGCCAAATATGAAGATGATTAAGTCTGGATCTATTGCCTCATATTTCACGAGGATCACCGAACTTCGGGACAAGATAAGGTCCAATGGATATAACATTGAAGAAAAGCAGCTTGTCATGACCAGTCTAAATGGTCTGCCACCATTTTGGGAATCCTTCATCGAAACCATATGTGGTCGAGCCAACCTACCCAAATTTGACAAGTTATGGGCATAATGCACTCAAGAAGAGACCAAGATTGAAGCAAGGAAAAGAATCCATGGTACTCATGTTGAGGAGAGTCGAGCCTTCATCACTCATTCCAAGAAAGGAACGGGAAAAGGAAGGAAATTTCAGAAACATAAGCACTAGGCTAGGAGACCTAGTTTTTCTACATATCAGAGGTAAAAGAAGAAGGACCTATCACACATACAATGCTATGTGTAAGAAATATGGTCTCTATGCAAGTAAGTGTTTTAGTTCAAACAAGAAGAAGCATGAAGATTCAACACCTAATGTGGAATATGACCATCATCACAAGAAACTAAGAAATGATGATCGTATATAATTCTTCTTCATATCAAGATTATCATGTACGGTTCCCACCANAGAAGCACGAAGATTCAACACCTAATGTGGAATATGACCATCATCACAAGAAACTAAGAAATGATGATCGTATATAATTCTTCTTCATATCAAGATTATCATGTACGGTTCCCACCACTGGTGACACATGGATTATAGATAGTGGTGCTTCCAAGCATATGACTAGTTATAAAGAGAACCTTTCAAAAGTTGTTGAGAAATAATCCCATCTCCGTGTTGTACCTAGAGATGATGCCAATTACTATGTGAAAGGATTTGGATCTACATCTCTTCAGTTGGAATCCAATGACATACTGCATCTAAATGATGTGTTGTATGTACCTAGTATGAAAATAAACCTTGTCTCCATATCCGCCTTAGAAGACAAGGGATATCGAGTTACTTTTGCAGATGGAAATGTGCTTGCATGGCACACGAATTCTAGCATGAACACAACAAAAGTAATTGGTGTAAGGGAGGAAAGCTTGTATCGTTTGAGAACTCTACCAACTCAAGACTTAGTCCATGATTCCACTAATATCAATGAGCTATGGAATAGAATAATAGCTCATCTAAACTATCAAGCTCTCCAAGCATTAAGGAACTTGGTGACATGTCTACCAATAATTCATGTAGACCATGATGGTGTATGTAGAGGATGTGCACTTGGTAAGAATACCAAGGGTTCCTTTAATGAAAAGTGAAAGCAGATCCAAAGGAATATTGGATCTAGTCCACTCTGACTTGTGCAGACCCATGATGATTACTTTATTGGGTGGTTACAACTATTATGTAACATTTATTGATGACCACTCATGAAAGAAGTGGATATACTTTCTCAAGACCAAGAAATCCGAGGAAGTACTCAACGAATTCATGGAATTCAAAGCACAAGTTGAGAATATGTCAAGAAGAAGAATTGAGATCCTGAGATTAGACAATGGTGGAGAATATACCTCTATAGAATTCAATGACTTCTGCAAAGGAAGCAAGAAATAAGAGGGAGCTCACAGTTCCCAACAACCCTCAACAAAATGGGGTTGCGAAAAGGAAGAACCAAACAATTGTGGAGGAATCCAAAGTCATGATACATGACTAGAGTCTACCAATTTCCTTATGGGAAGAGCATCCATAACAACTATTTATGTACAGAATTGATGCCCTCATAAAATATTGGAGAACATGACTATGGAAGAATTCTTCACATGAGTGAAGCCAGAAGTGGGCCACCTTCGTATCTTTGGTTGCCTAGTCTACATTCATGTGCCCAAGGATAAAAATACGAAACTAGAACCTTCATGCAAGAAGGGAACATTCATGGGATACAATGAGTCTTCAAAGGCTTACATAATATACATCCTAGGATTGAGGCAGATCGAAGTCAGTAGGGATGTGACATTTGAAGAAGAGATTGCTATCCAAAAAGGAAGAGGATACGATATGGATATCGATGATGATGAAGATATGTGATCATCTCCCCCTCCAGAAGTTAAGAGGGAGTCTAAAGAAAAGAATGAACTGATTGATCCCATTGATCCACTTGAGCCAGTTGATGCTCCCACAGACATGGAAGTAAGCCGAAAAATACCTAGAGGGCACAACAGACATTGCAGGATGCATAGGGGCACAAACCTTCACATAGAATCCATCCGAAAAGCAAAATACCTCAGAGGTTCTCAAGTTATGTAGCATTGATGAGTCACATCATTGACTCAAAACCTACCTTGTATGAAGAAGAATCCATACACCAAGTTTGGAAGGATTCCGCGATGAAAGAGTTCGAGTCCATCAAGAAGAATGACGCATGGGAGGTTTTACCGAGATCTGAGGGGAAGTCAGCAGTGACCTCCAAATGGATTTTCAAGATTAAACATGGAGCATATGGTAGCATGGAAAACACAAGGCCAGATTTGTTGTGAGAGGATTGTCTTAGAAAGAGGGAATTGACTATGATGAACCATTTTCTCATGTGGCTTGATATACTTCCATAAGAACTACCATTTCTATTGCTTTAGCTATAGGATGGAAGTTGCATCAGATGGATGTAAATACTTCCTTCCTCAATGATATTATGTAAATTAAGAAAGACATTATATGGACTCAAGAAAGCACCTCGTACTTGGTATGGACGGATAGAAAGATACCTGGTAAACTTGGGATTCAATAAGAGTGATGTAGATCCTAATATTTACTACAAGATTATGGATGATGAGACACTGATTTTGGTCCTGTATGTGGATGAATTGTTTCTCATGGGAAATGAGAAACTAATTGGATGGTGTAAGAAGAAGCTTGTATTTGAGTTTGAAATGAAGGACCTCAGATTGATGCATTAATTCTTGGGATTAGAAGTATGCAAGAGGCAGAAGGAAATTTTCCTAATTCAAGGAAAATACACAATTGATATTTTGAAGAGATTCGAGATATTGGACTGCAAGTCCATGGATACCCCAATGGATGAAAATTTCAAGAAACTGAAGGAGTCTTCTTCAAATTCTGATAGCATTGATCCCACCATGAATCACTAGTTGATTGGCTCTCTAATGTATCTGACAAAAACTAGACCAAATATATGTTTTCCCGTGAATACTCTCAACCAACTTATGAGTGATTTAAGGANAACATGAATCACTAGTTGATTGGCTCTCTAATGTATCTGACAAAAACTAGACCAAATATATGTTTTCCCGTGAATACTCTCAACCAACTTATGAGTGATTTAAGGAAGATTCATTAGGTTTCTGCAAAACATGTTCTTAGATACTTACGTGGAAATGTGGCATATGGTCTAAGATATTCTTTAGGATGTGATATGATATTTCAAGGATTTCCTGACTTAGATTTGGGTAGGTGTTTTGTAGATAGGAAGAGTAATTTCGAATGTTGCTTCAGTTTGGGCTATGTAGTGATTTCCTGGTGTAGCAAGAAGCACACCTCAATAGCACTTAGCATCAGAGAGGTCGAGTATATTGATGTCAGTACAACATATCAAGAAGTATTATGGATTCAAAAACTCCTTGTTGGATTATTGGTCACATTTCAGGACAAACTGTGATTCACTATGACAACCAGAGTTGGATACAGATGTGAGTGAATTTTGTATTTAATGATAACATGAAGCATATATAGATTTTATATCACTACATTTGTGATACGGTGTATAAAGGTGCAGTCGAGTTACTGTATGTTTTGATAGATGACCAAATTGCAGATATTCTTACCAAGCCTCTTCTCAGGATAAAGTTTGCATACTTTCATAGAAGACTTGGAGTAGAAGAAAATGCATCCCTCATTGAGAGTGTTTGAATTATTGTGCCATTGATCTACAAGAAATGAGTGCAATTGAATTGTATTATTGTGTAGTGGAATGAAATGAAAAATACACACTGAACAAGAAAAATTTCATAGAAAATAGATAAGAATTGATCAGTAAAATTACAGTATTATCTTCAATAATCCCAACAGTATACAAAAATGTTACATAAAGAAGAATTCAATTCATGTGGATATGATTCGAATATACCAACTCAATCTGACTGACTGGCTAACTACAAGTGTCTAAATCACTATCAAATCTCACTAGTGTAACTCCATATTTCTAACTAAACTGGAGGACATCTAACTGAATGTAACTGGGGCATAACTTAGCTTAACTAGGTACCAATATCCAACAACTGAAGGAGGTTGGTGGTGACACTCTGAGTGGATCCTAAAGTGTAGGTATTGCCACCCAAGTGGCATGCTGATGACACCAATGGGGCACACCAGTGGAACCAATGGCACTAGTGGCTCCAGTGGCACCAAACTCTAGAAAATGACTCCTAAGTTAGGAATATGATCTAATAGACTATATATGGATAGGGGAGGATTATAAATCCTAACACCCCCCCTTAATCCTAACTTGGACAACTGTGAGCCCTGGAAACAAGGAAAAAAGTCACCCATTACAATCTAAAAGAATTAAAAGATGTTTCTTAATACACCAAGGAGATAGGGGGAAACCTCATGGGAACCCCTGCCCCCCCCCCCCCCCCTAAAAATAAGCAGGAACATGAAATACAAGCTATTTTTAGGAGAAAAATATTCCTCTTTGGGAAATAACTCGCAAAAAATCTGCTGCAATTTGTAGCACTATGCAACAACATGGTTCTTCTGTGAAACAAAATCCTAAGGCTGTGCATGTGAACCTCTCAGTGTCTTTCTGATATGATGGATGTAGTATGTGTTTCTTCTTGTTGGAGGAGGAAGGGAATGATCAAGTTTCTTCTTCTATGGGCCAAATGGTTGATCATTCACTATCATCAAGTAGCACTTTCCTGGGACCTTGTTGCACCACTCTGTAAGGAGAGAATTTGTGAGAGAGAGAGCAACATGCTCATTCTGATACTGGGACCTTGTTCTCCTTCTGTCTTTTGGATTCCCAGCATCATCCCTAGCTGCAACAATGATATTTTGGGCCCATTTAGGCTTAAGCCACTGATTTGGGATGGGATCTGGATCTAAAATATCATGAGGTTCAGCTTCAATACCAAGATCATGCCGATATTGTTCCTCTTCATCTGAATCTGAAACATGTGACAAATCATCATCATCAAAAGGTAGTGGAAGAGTTGTTATACCTTCTTGTGCTTCGGATGGTGGTAGATCAAACCACTGATCTTCTTCAAACTAAACATTGCGCTCAATGAAGCATTTCCTTGTTGTAAGCTCCATCAACTTGTATGATTTTGCATCCTTTTCATATCCCAGCAGTATGCATTCGCTACTCCAGGCTTGGAAGGCCTTTCTCTTATCAATGGGTATTTTAGCCCAAGCTTTGGAATAAAAAACTATCAAGTGAGAGACATTGGGATTATTATGCCCATGCAGTGCTTCGAATGGAGTTTCCCCAACCACTAATTACGAGGNTATTCTAGCCCAAGCTTTGGAATAAAAAACTATCAAGTGAGAGACATTGGGATTATTATGCCCATGCAGTGCTTCGAATGGAGTTTCCCCAACCACTAATTACGAGGAACTCTATTTTGTATGTATGAATCACAGTTTACAGCTTCTGTCCAAAGAGGAGGATGATTCCGGGCTTGGAGAAGGCAAGTTTCCATCTCCTTTAATAATCTATTTTTCCTCTCAGCCACACCATTATGTTGTGGTGTGTATGGAACTGAATGTTCCATTCGAATCCCCTATGACTCACAATAATGATGAAAATATATTTTAATGTATTCACCTCCATTATTTGTTCTTATGGACTTGATCTTTTTCCTGAAACTATTCTCAATCAAAGCTTTAAAAACTTTAAAAATTCCAAATACTTGTGATTTCTGTTTCATGAAATATATCCAGCAGAACCTAGAACAATCATCAATAAAAGTAAGGAAATACTTGGAACCATTAATTGATGTTGTAGGCATGGGTCCTGACACATGACTGTGTATCAAATCAAGTGTATAAGCAGCTCTATGTGCCTTCCCAACTTCATACCTCTTCTCTGGATGCTTACCTACCAAGCAACCAAGACATACTCCATCGAAAGATTGGATGAGAGGAAATCCTTCAACCATTTTAGCAGTGTGGAGTTGCTGGAGATATTTGAAATCGATATGCCCGAATCTCTCATGCCATATCTTGCTGGTGTTGTTAGCATGAGTCAATAGAATTGTAGGAGGTGAAATAGGCAAAAAATGAGAGAACTCATAAGCCTTAGTGGCATGATTAGCAATACCTTTTTCTATGAGTTGTCTAGTAGATTTTTCTATGATTTCAACTGAGTCAGAGTTGAATGTAACTCTCTTGGGAGAGCCTGTATGGGTCATTTGATAAATAGACAAGTTTTCTACAAGAGAGGGCACATAGAGAAAATTCTTGAACTCACCATGCTGTATTTTAACTGAACCTCTCCTGAAAACTGGGATTTGGGAGTCATATCCCATGTNATAGACAAGTTTGCTACAAGAGAGGGCACATAGAGAAAATTCTTGAACTCACCATGCTGTATTTTAACTGAACCTCTCCTGAAAACTGGGATTTGGGAGTCATATCCCATGTGAATGCTTGGTCCTTTTGATAGAGTGAGAGTGGAGAAGGATTACTTGGAGGAAACCATGTGGTTGGATGCTCCAAAATCAATCAAGTAAGCTTTCGACTGATTAAGGCCCGCCTTCAAGGCATGGCATCTCTCATGATCTTCTGTCAGTGGTCCAACATTAGACTTCTTTTCTCCTTGTGGAAGGGAAATGTTTTTATGTTCAAGGAGGGATGACAGTTGGTCGATTTGCTTCTTCACGCACTGGATTTTAGGACGAAATCCCTTCATACAATAAGGACACTTAGTATTTTTAAACTTTTTCTTCTTCTTGGAACCCTAGGCTCCTTCAAAATAATTTTGACTCTCTTTTGGATTCAAATCAAATTCTTTATGCTCCTTCCCCTTGTTCTTCCCTTTATCTTTCTCATTGGTTGAATCCGACATCAGAAGATCTTGGTTCTTGGAAGTTTGGAGGACTCCCATTTGGACCAACTTATCCTGCTCTTGTATTAAAGACTCGACAAATCCATCTAATGAAGGCATATTCCAATTGGGGATGGAAGCTATTCCTGAATGGAAGGTAGAGACAAAGATAGAGTACTCAGAACCAAGTTTGCTGAGCACAGAGAGCACAATCTTCTCATCCTTCCTCTTTATTCCGCATTGCTTATATTGTAGTGCTAGAGAATTGAATTTTGTGAGAAACTGCTAGATACTTTTGAAACTGCTCGGATGCAATGCAATTAGACCATTCTCCAATATGTGCGCTCGAAGCTCATCTTGTTTCCTAGACAAGAATTATAGATTCTCCCAATCTTCTTTAGGAGTCTTCAATCCCTCAAGGTGAAAGAGTAGATCCATAGAGATGTGAGTGCAAAGGAAGCCAAATGCTTCATCCAACCGATTCAAGAACTTATTTTTCTTAGTAGGATGATGAGGTTCTATCTCTCTGCCCATAATCATACTAAACATGCCAAGCTTGCACAAGGAGACCCGCATATGTGCCCTCCAATCAACATAGTTGAAGGGTGTAAGGATTCGGGGTACAAGAGCTAAGGAATCCATCAATTTTCCTTCTGAACAATAAATTCTTCAATCAAGCTATGTAGTACCTATAAGAAACACTGCAAAATAAAAAAACAATTTGCAATCATGTCAGAATAAATACTTCCATCTTGACATGTACACTTTCTCAGGGTTCGTCACGCCTGTAGAGACTTCTCTGAACAAATCCAGAGTTAGCAATGCACACTTTGCAGGACTCATTTGGAAACCCAACTACTTCTGGTGTACAATGGAGATTGGACAGACTTGGTGTATGCTTTAATAGGATCTGATACCATGTTTCAATTATTATTCCATTGATCTATAGGAAATGAGTGCAATTGAATTGTATTATTGTGCAGTGGAATGGAATGAAAAATACACACTGAACAAGAAAAATTTCACAGAAAACAGAGAAGAATTGCTAACTAAAATTACAGTATTATCTTCATTAATCCCAGCAATATACAACAGTGTTACATAAAGGAGAGTTCAAATCATGTGGATATGATTCGAATCTTCCAACTCAATCTGATTGACTAGATAACTAGAAGTGTCTAAAACACTATCGGAGCTCAGTAGTCTAACTCCAAATTTCTAATTTGGTCTCTCAATTAGTTAAACCAATTAAATTGATGAGGTAGGTGAGAATAGGCACCTAACCCCATGCAACCATGCAATGCTGGTGCTAATTGAACTAGAGGACATCTAATTGAATGTAAATGGAGCATAACTTATCTTAACTAGGTACCAATTGGCAACAACTGAAGGAGATTGGTGGTGGAACTTCAAGTGGATCCTAAAGTGTAGGGATTAGAACAGGTGGCACCCAAGTGGCACACTTATGGCACCAATGGAACCAGTGCCACCAAAATCATGGTGGCACCAAACTCTAGAAAATGACTCCTAAGTTAGGAATATGATCTAATAGACTATATCTGGACAAGGTAGGGTTATAAATGCTAACAAAGAGGGAAATTCAAGACTGATATCTATGATGCTTTCACACTGGTGCCTCTACTTGTTCTAAATCTCAGTGTGGTATGGGAGAGATTCGATTAGCATTGTGAGACATGCAGGTAGTAGATGGCCATGTACAATGATGACCACTATATGTTTTGATTCTCAATTTGACATTCTTTGGATAATTCCCACCAAATATTGTGATGAACTGGTCGTATATGGTCATGTACACTTGTGGAATCTACTTGTCTTGGTTCTTATCCTAGTATGGGAGAAATCCCATCAACATCTGGATATGAGTAGGACATAGACAACTGTGTGCACTGATGACCACTATACATTTTGATTCTTAATCTAGTGTTCTTCGGAGAATTCTCACCAACGATTTAGATGAAATGGTAGTAGATGGTCACGTACACTGGTGACCTCTACTGGTCCTGGTTATTAACCTGGTGTTTTTGGATAATTCTTACTAGCCCTGGTTCTCAACTTGGTGTAGGAGAATTCCCACCAAGTCTTGAGACGAATTGATAGTAGATGGCCATGTCAAGCATGTCTTGGTTCTTGGGTACAGATGAAATTATAGCAGATGAGATGATGATTGCTGTACTCTCCAAAAAATTGTGTATAGTTGCAGAGCTGATAGATCTACTAATAGACTCAGTGGATTAGATTTTTAATGACACCTCTCGATGGGAAGATACATTTTTGAAAACCTTCAGTATGTATAGAGATAATCGAGACAAATGAGATGTACAGAAGAAGATCCAGATATTCGTGATGATGATGATGACAATATATGAAGAATACCTTGTTGAGAGGGAGTGTTGGAATTTGTGCAACTTCAGAAGTTATTCTTATTGTACTTGTATTGTATTTTCTTGTACCTCCTACAGGAGATAATACTGATGCAACTAATCATGTAAACCCTAGAAATAATCAATGTAAAACGTGGGGAAAGATTACACAAGAAAATAATAAAAATAATATTATTTTGTATTTCCCCAAGATAGGTCGACCCCAGTCAAACTGTCAAGTTGACCTCAGTAAATTTTCACTTGGAAAATTAGTATAAAAAGGAGGCACCTCTCCTCATTATTTTATTCACTGACAACAAGGTGCTCTAGCAGAAAAATGTGCGCTACTACAGTCAAGGAGAGTGTTTTCTGGGGTTGTATCTTAGAGAGACATTTTCTCTCTCTTTCTTCTTCCCTCTATTTTCAGGAGTTATTATCTCTATACGAAGGTTTTTTAGGTTTGGGTTTTTGAGGGTAAATTCTTGTGTTCTTTGTTTCTGTGCTTTGTCTTCTTCTAGAGATCCTATTGTTTATTTGCAATTAAGTTACACTGCTATAATCTTGTAGAAAATAATAACATCCAGTTCAAGAAGTTCACATTCATATTAGTTCAGTTCAGTTCAATTTATTTCAGATCAGTTGACTTCACATTCAGTTCAGATAGATCACATTCAGTTCATGTCAGTTAGCATCCTGTTAAAGATAAATAAAGAAGGAGGGTGCATATCTTGTGCATGCAAGAGAATTTGAAGTGTCTGTTGGGCACTTGAGTTTAGGAGGACGCTAATGTTTGCATGAGAGGAGTTACAATGAATGCTACTCCTAATGAATGCGCTATGTGTTGATCTCAGTTTGTTTACTGAGCCTCCTATTCACCCCCTTGTGCATGCTAGGTGTTTTGGATTGTTATTAATATGCTAGGCATATGGAAAGTTCAATACACAGTTGCATATTGTTGTTTTTGCAGGGTTGCATTGGATCTCTCTTCTCTACTTCTAGGGTGATATCTATTATGGAGAAATCTGCTTATGTGTTGTGAATCATTCTCTGCAAATCTATCTATCATGCTCAAAGAATTACTGGGTTTTTCATCCTCCACGTTTGGATGGTTTTCCCAGGGTACATCTTGTCTCTTATGGTGATTGTTTTATGTGGCTGATTTATTCATGAAGATTCATATATTGTTGATATAAATAATGATATGCAACCGATTTAAAGATTCATCAATGGTTGATATAAAGTTGATTATGTGGCTGATATAAAGTTTCTTATGTGGAGGATTTAAAGTTCATAAAGTGTTGAAATTGTTTGATAGAAGTTTTGAAGTTTAAGCAGCACCAATGTTGCTCAAACATTAATAGATCACATCGACACTTGATGTAGGTATCTTAGTGGCCAAAAACTATTATTTTCACAAGGTGGCATTTGTGGGATGCATTTTCACCTGAAACATATTTTGTTGGTTGCTATAAGTGTGTCCGGTTCTTTTGGGATATAGCATAGTGCCCCTCATTATGATTGATTATATCATGCCTTCATTATACGTCTTTAGTCGATTCACAACTATTTGAAAAGAGATATTTTAGAAGGCCCAATTACCATATTAAGAGGAAGGAAATTTAAGTCAATAGGGACAAATTATTGTTTCTTAATTCCAAGGAAGCTCACATAATTGAGATTACATATCATAAATGAAATTTACACTATATTTGAAAGACATACTTGCATCACACATGCATTTTTCCTCATTATCTCACCATCCCTCGACTTCATAATCATAGCGAAATCACCTCCATTTCAACATTCCCTGAGGTTGGTGTTATCACACAACTTGTAGTTTCCCCACAAAGGTATACTATTTAGGATGGTAGAGGGAATGAACAACTAAAGGGGTGAACCATAAATATCCCAACCCTCAGATAATGGATTGGTTGTCATGCTAGTTGATATATTCTTCACTTTATGCCTCTAAATCCCAAGTGACAAAGGGGGATACCCAGACCTATCCTAAAATAAAATACCTAAAGCTAAGTCACCAAATCAAAATAAAAGCATAGAATACGTAAAGTGAGTAGCAATAAACCCTAGATATAAGGATGAAGCCACAAAAAAGAGGAATACTTGAGTGGAGAAGGGCTACGACAGTTGATAATGTCACTCGAGTCTATTATTAAGTAGCTTTGTGATATTGATTGCAAGATCCAAAATTTGTGTGTTAATCCAAATGATCAAACTTGAAACCCTAGGGGGATTTGGATGTGAAATTAAGGAAATGAATTAGGTAGGGTTTGATTAATGAATTAGGGATTTTAACACACTGGATGAATTTCTTGGATGTTAGGTATGACAATGTATGTGATCCAAACTAAAACAGAAACACATAAATCTCAAAAAAATTCTAAGGAGGGCGATTTTCCTAGGGGATCAATGCCACAAATGAATGGGAAAATGGATTCGAAGGGTGATGCATAGTAGGGAGTTTGGGTTTTATATGATGGACGTAAAAACCCAAATCACAAAATTTTGAATTTCCAAATAAAATATGCCTCATTGAATTTTGCTACTTTCTACAAGAGAGTTTTCAGAATTTGATTAATGGGAAATGCATGAAGAATTAAATAGAGAGAAATTAGCTGAGATACTCACTTGGAATTTGTATATTCATTCCTGGGTGATGATGATTGCTTCCTCATATATCAAATGAGATATATGGACAATTTCTTGGTTGAAACGCTTTTCTCATGAGCTAGAGCATCCTCCTTTCCTGCTACACGAAGTGAAAACAAGTAAGTGAAACAAGAAAGACCGATGTCGAATTGTCTAGAGATCCATAATAAATAATATGTAGGAATTCCCTTTCTATTTCCTCGACCACACAAGCCACATCAATTTCTTCAGTGATTTCCAAAGTTCATTTTAGTGGTACAACCTCTGAAAACAATAAAAACCATTATAACTTTCTTAAGGATAAGGACTAGGGAAAAATGACTACACATAAGTGTCTGAAGACACGATAGAATGGTACATGTGACTACTTATACCCACCGATTCATTAAAATGCCAAAATATCATCATCTCATAATAAAAATAATGGCTAGAGTAAAAAATAATAATAATAAACTCAGGATCTCAATAACTATGACCATCTGATAAAAACCGAGACCGTAGTATTGGTCATGGGCATGTCTGGAGCAAATATAACCACTGCTTATTTTTGTAGTCATTGCATTGGGAACTTTGTTTGACTTGGTCAAATAGGTTAACTAGGTCAAAGTATCGAAATTGATGGTGAGATATGGAACTGAGCTGATCTTGCATGTATCCAAGGTAAGAACTGCTCCAAGATGTATATTTAAACCCAACTTAAATCATGCTAATCAGAATCATGGTGAAAATAATAATAATAATAATCAATAAAATATGCTCGTGTCTTTGAACAATCTTGGAATCTTCTGGAAGTCCCTTGTATATGTCATACTTGCAAAGTTTAATCAATTTGCTAATGCTAGGTGAAGATGGAAAACAAGACTTAGGAAAAAGGGATATGACTTTTAATTGACTTTGACCATGTGATATTTTCGAATGATATCAAATACAAAAAATCACATTGACATATGCATGACAGATAGCAATAAGGAAGGGTGGGGTCTCACAAATGGATGAGTTGATCTGAAAAGAGTCCATTCAAGTTTAACATGTCTACAACTCGCATCCAAGCTAACAATCAAGCTTCGTGATGATCTTTTCTATGACCCTTGCATTGAGTATACAAGAAAATGTAATGAAGAGATCCAAGGGGACACTAGGAATTAACTATCCCTTACTCCATCACACATTGAAACCTGCAGGCCTTGTGAGGAATTAATCTTTACATTTCTAGATAAGATGGCTAGAAGTCTTTAGATTTAGCATTAATTTATCCACTGCTTTTTTGGGCCTTTCACATTCATTTCTTATCTTTTTTAGATGTGTCTAAAGACAAAATTTGCAACTTGTTCATGGGATTGAATGTAATATCCTTGATCTGATATCATATTATAATACTAACTCTACTGCTGATATAATTAAAATGTGAAATTGAAACTTTACAATAATACCTGTCACTTCTTTGCGTGGGGAAAAATATAAGCAGTATTGACAAATATGGGAATGGTAGTGGGCTAATGGAAGAGACCAAGAAAAAATTTTGGACAAAGAGATTTATTTCCCTAAGCACATGGCTGTTGGTTCCTTTTAGGTTTCAAATCAGCTCGACTGAAGTCTNGAATGGCAGTGGGCTAATGGAAGAGACCAAGAAAAAATTTTGGACAAAGAGATTTATTTCCCTAAGCACATGGCTGTTGGTTCCTTTTAGGTTTCAAATCAGCTCGACTGAAGTCTACTCCCACGTTTCTGAGTATCCCAACCGGTGCAAAATAGGATTGAGAAATAAATTCCAATAAACCAAGGTTTATGGAAGGATCATATAAGTAATCAATCATTTATTAGGCATAAATAACACTTCGACGGGTTTAGAACATATCTGAAACAACTTGAGGAATTTTGGGCAGAGACTAGGATTTTGGCCTTGGGAAAACCTGTGTAGAGGAGGCTACTCAAACATAGTATGAACCCAAAAAATTATCAATATGTGAGTTATAATGGGTTTTAATGTGAACA
Source organism: Pseudotsuga menziesii (assembly GCA_001517045.1). Taxonomy (NCBI): domain Eukaryota; kingdom Viridiplantae; phylum Streptophyta; class Pinopsida; order Pinales; family Pinaceae; genus Pseudotsuga; species Pseudotsuga menziesii. The sequence goes on from LPNX011099412.1 coordinate 119,976, forward strand.
AAAAAACTATAGAAACTTACATAACATCATTTGAGTTTACAGATCTTCCAGAATGCTAAAAATTGTAAAACTAGTCGATATACAAATAGTGATAAATTTCATATCAGACTTTGATCAGACTTGAAACTAATGACCTAAAGAGATTTATATATTATAATTTATCCATGATATCATTCATATATTCTTTTTATTGTCATTACATCAATTTTAATGAAACAAACTGACAAAAGGACCCATTAAATGGATATTAAAAGACTCCTTTCATGAAATTTCTGTATGGTGGATCTCCTGGATAGAAATATTAATGTATTATGGATATCATAACAGAATTATGTAGCTTATAATATTAGAAGAAAAATGGAAGGAATAATCTCCTCAAAAGGTGTCCAAAACTTAGCATTGGAGGCCCGGAACTAGCTCCCAACACCGGTCTTAGAGCATAGGTGAAGTTTCCTTCACTGGATCTCAACTTCAATGGATGAATATCTTCTATTAGAGGTCGATATGAATCTTAGAGGGATTATCCTTAGCTCACTGTAACCTGCACTAAATAATGGAAGGGGAGAGAGGAGAGGGGGATGGAGACTTGGGGCGCATCACCCAAGAGAACTGAGGCTCATCACTCATTACAAAATCCTAGATTTGCTCAACACCAAAATATTCATCAACCAAAACTATGAAATGGAGTTGGAATCCTTCCTTTATAGGTTTGAGTGACTTGTTGAGCAATTCATCCACCTATTGAGCAAGTAACCCACTTGCTAATCCTGTCCCTAAGCCATGAGGGAACCCTCCTTGATGGGATTAGCAAGTTTGGTTTGCAAATTATGTTTTTTAGTTTGTGTCACCCATCCAAAGTGGAAAATGCGCCCCCTTTGAATAAAAGTTTCCTTATGAGGATTGGAGTTGTTTCCTTGCAAATATACTCTCATCAAAATAGAAACTGCGCACTCCTTGAGTTAAGTATCAAGTTTGTGCATAAGGTAATGTTTCCTTGGTTTGCATCCTTACACCAAATTGGAAATTGTGTCCCCCCTTAGCCAAAGTTGTTTGCTTTTGAATGAATAGATTTTCCCATATTTTTGCTTTTGAAACTGTTGGATTTTCCTTGCTTTGGTTAGTTTCTATCCTTTTCTGACTGATTGTTTTTTCCTGCTTTTGCACTATTGCCATTTTTCAATCCTAGGAAAGTTTTCTAATGCGCCCTCCTACCTTGACAACTCATTTCCACCAGTAATTGAATTTTTATAATAATTAACTAATTTCAAATAACCAGAATTTAGAAATTACATGCCTCCATAGTTTTAAATAATCAAAATTATTTATTTAGGAATCCACACCACATTATTTCTCCTCCTTTATTTATCATATAGTTTTAGTCCCAGATATAGGGCAGAGCCAACGTTCATGAACAAATAAAGCACTCCACGCCCCAAAAGAACAAGTGAATCTAAATTTCGTAGTAGTCACTACAATAACCAAGGACATAAACCGAGGACATGCTTTCCCACCCACGTTCTAAATAATTAGTTCTAACCTAAAGCTTCGGTTAGGATTGAAGAAAATAGGTATCGGAAAGGGGTTAACTTGAAGGAAAGATTCTTGTTCACATTGTTTCAAAAGAGGTGGTCAAGGTTGATCCTAATAGAATACAAGGTATTAAATAAATTCCTTTACCTAGAATGTCATGGTTAATTAATTCAATGTTTAACCCATGGGAACTTGACAAGGTCAACACTTTCAGGGTCCCTTCAAGGGAGGGACATGACAATCCTCCCCTCCCAAGTTTTCTTTTCCTCAAGCATAAGCACTCCAGAGTGCTGTAAAATTTGTCCACCATGTTTTTTCTGCACCACTCAAATTATAGTCATTTCCCCAATGACCAATTATTTCAAAAAAATTGTCAACCCAGTTAAGGTAACTGAGTAGAATTCTCGGATCCCACTGCCTCCTTTGCAAGGATCCAAATGTTATTGCCCCTTTTGGAAAATTTTCATTCCAAAGAATGCCAGGGTCCCATGGTATTATTTCCCCCCTTCCAAACATCAGTAACAACAATTTTTTTTATCATTGTAAATGATGAAAATGAAGATGTGAAAATCGTACTGACAATTGATCACTCCCCATGCCGAACTGAATATCTTTGAGACTCTCCCACCAATCATGGAACTTCTTAATGTGGGACCATATCATCTTGAGCCTCTCTAAAGTATGAAAATCCACGTGGAAGATAACACTAGAACTCAGATCGCTGCTGCTATGAAGACACAAGTGGTTATCCCATGCCCCTCCATGTATACTAAGAGCATCATATAGAAACCATACATGCTCATGCCACTACTCATACAATTTTTCTGATGTGTCTAATGTCTCTCAAATAATGCAAGCAAGATGTTTACCCTCTAGTGCACACATCTTAATCATGTATCTATCCACCCAATCAATGTACAAACAAAATTTCATGTTGAATGATTCAGATGGGAATATTTTAGTTACTACTGATGCATTTTTCAAACCACATGGCTTGACCATCAATCCCTCAACTAGAAGAGTGGGAGTATCATGCTCCTCCCATGGCATCAATATAAAAAATCCTTTGATCCAATTTTCATCCCCACATGATATGGCTGAAATAGAAGTGTGGGGTGAATAATTGTGAACCAAATCCCTGCAATACTCATTCATCAAGCTAATGGATGCACAAAATATTCCATTGGTTGGTTTAGTGATAGTGTGATCATGTCCCTCCTCCAAAATTGTACAACATTTTTCTAGAGGCAACTCATAATCTCTTAGGAACCATGCAAGTTCTTGGTCTTCATCTTGCTTGAACTCAAACTCTCAAGCACAAGAAAATTAGAATGCACCTCATGTGCATGTGTATGGGAGGTATCTAATGGCTGCAAAATAAGTATTTTCTATTGTTCACATTTCATAACAATGTCAATCACAACAAAATTTTTATTGCAGAAATACAATTCTTTACTTCCCAAGGTCTTCATTCCAAAGATGTCTCTATCCACCCATTAATGGATGAATAAGGAATTTTATTTATGATCCATATGGAATTTGATCATCCACCTCCTATGGAGAATAATATACAATCCATAAGGTTATGTCATAAGGTGTCTCCTTACAATCATGCATGCTAGACAACCCTCTACCAATGCAAGCAATTCTTGTGCCTCCTTGATCCTCCATTTCAGTGATATATTTATCTACCCAATCCATGTATAGATACTCACCTTTTCTTTATGATTCAATTGGAATGTCCTCAACCATATTTCCCATAGCTAAGAGCACTTCATCCTTACTTTCAATATTAGTAAGTGTTTGGCCAATATTTTCTTCATCATAACTTTTCACAAGCATCCGCAAATATGCTCCTTACCCATATTTATCCTCCACATGAGATTCCTCCAACACATCCAAAGTAGTTCCTACCATGTGCACATGATTCTTTTCCATGCAAGATGGAGGGTGTGGTACATTCAACTCCTTTCTAAGTTGATAAATCTACAACCTAGACCCTTGAAGAGCTTCTTGTGTTCTCTTCAGGGAATCATATGTAGCCTCCCAGTTTCTATAGAGTCTTTAGAATCTTCTTTTTCCTTCTTGAATGCACAATGGTACATTTCAGCGATCATGAGGATATGATCTCTATCAGATAATAAGTTCATATAGCTCTCCTTCATCTTGACCATGCCTTCTTTAAGTGCTATACACTCCTCCATAAAGGCTTGTCCTTCCAACTCTCCTCCAGAATATTTCCAACAACATATTTCCACCAAAGCATTGATATCAAAAAAGTTGTTCATGGCTTCCATAAGATTATTTTTGTCCTCCTTTAGGGACCGACTCAAATGGTGTGGCTCACNCCAGAAGATTTCCAACAACATATTTCCACCAAAGCATTGATATCAAAAAAGTTGTTCATGGCTTCCATAAGATTATTTTTGTCCTCCTTTAGGGACCGACTCAAATGGTGTGGCTCACAAAGAAGGTCCTACACCAAGGTATCTCCTTCCAATAGTTGACATATAATATCATATTTCTTGTGGCATTGATCCACAACACATACTTCATTCTCAACATACCAGTCAACTTTAGATTCATTTGCAAAATCACTTGCATGATATGAAATGGAGGGTGTCTCTGAAGGTTGCAATGAAATGTGACCTTTGCAAAATTCAGAAATTACATCATACTTTGGCATTTCATTTTCATCCTATTCATGTAGGGGCACTATGGTGGCCTGCTCTTCCACCAAATTCTCTGGGTCACACCCAAGTGGTGTGACCTTGTCTTCTTCTTCATTATAGGGGTCAAGAGGTGATTGTAAATCTAATTTATAATATTATTTTGTATCTGATCCAAAATATTTCTCAACATCTTCACATGAACCAACATCCTTTGAAGTGAGATGGAAATCACCCACAAAGAATTTGGAAGTCCATTCATCTTCACTTTCTTCTCACATGCAATCACCTTGTAGTGACTTGCACTCCACCTCATGAATCTCAACCTCTACTTCATTTCCATAATCTTCATCATTAAGGATTAGATTTCCATCCTTTTCAAATTCATTTTGGAGTGCCTTATGCTCCTCCAAAAGTATATCTTCAACTGTGGAATCACCCTTATCTAAATCACTTTCATTGTATGGATGAGAGGGTATTTCAAGGATCTACAATATAGAGCGATTAGTGCATAAATAATAATTTTGATTATACCTTTATGTTTCCTCTTCCACATAAATAAGTGTAGTCATGCTTCAGGCTCTTCATCTATTTGACATTCTTCTTATGATGGATTGCGCTCTTCCTTAGGTATCTCTTCTCCTTTATCTCTTTTGGCTCCAAGTGGAAACCATCTAGTCCCCACTCTCTTGCACACTTCATCAACCATGTGTGAAATCCTTTTCATGTTTGTACCACAGTAGGGATATTTGAATAAATCTGGTAACTCAAGAGTGTAGTACTCTCAAAAAGAAAGGTCATTCATAAGTCCATCACTTAGTCCCTAATAATCTGCAAGGTACATAACTGATTCCTTTGGCCTCCATCTACAAGAGAACCCATCATGAATATATCTCAGCCTCATGAATTCATAATAGGATTAAACATAGAAGTCATCATCTTCATTACTTGGTAGACCTCCATCAACATAGGGTCCTTCTTCTTCTTCATACTGTCTGCAGTACTCTTAATACTTCTCATCTTAGTCTTCATCAGAGTATGACATGGATGCATTTTTCTTCAACTTGAGAGATTACTTTCCATAGGATGGTCCAAGGAAAGAGATCCAATACCACTGTAATATCCCTGATATGATACTAGATCATAATACTATCTCTAATGATTATATAATTGATATGTGAAATTGAAACTTTACAATAATATCAGTCACTTCTTTATGCGGGGAAAAATATAGGAAATACTGACAAATATAGGAATGGCAGTGGGATAATGGAAGAGACCAAGAGACAAATTTGGATAGAGAGCATTCTTTCTTGAAGCACCTGGCTTTTGTTTTCTTTTAGGTTTTGAAATAATATCGGCTGAAGTCTACTCCCACGCTTCTGGGTGTCCCTGCCAGTGCAAACTAGGATTGAACAATCACCTCCAATTAAACAAGATTTATGGAAGGTTTAGATGATTCATAAGTAATTTATTATGCAAATAATACCAATTTTATAGGTTTATAATAGGTCTGAAACAACTTGAGGAAGTTTGGGATGTTTTAGGCAAAGACTAGGATTTTGGCCTAGGGAAAACTTGCGCAGAGGAGGATACTNCTTTTATAGGTTTATAATAGGTCTGAAACAACTTGAGGAAGTTTGGGATGTTTTAGGCAAAGACTAGGATTTTGGCCTAGGGAAAACTTGCGCAGAGGAGGATACTCAAACACAGTACGAAACCAATGAGATATAATTATGTGAGTTAGTATGGGTATTAGGATTAATTTAAAACATACAGAAACTTATATAATATCATTTGAGTTTATAGATCTTCTAGAATGCTAAAACTGTAAAACTAGTCGAAATTGCCTAGTTAATGAGCAAGGGTATACAAATACTGATAAATTTCGTATCCAAATTTGATAAGACCTGAAGCTAATGATATACAGAGAATTATATACCATAATGTATGCATTATATCATTCATATATTATTTTCATGGTCATTACATCGATTTTAATTAATCAAACTGATAGAAGGACCCATTAAATGGGTATTAAAAGACTCCTCTCGTGAAATTTTAGTATGGAAGATATCTTGGACAGAAATATTAATGTAGTTTAGAGATAATAACAGAATTATGGATATTATAATCTAATAATAAGAATGGAATGACTAATCTCCTCAGAAGGTGTCCAAAACTTAGCATTGAAGGTCTAGAACTAGCTCCCGACACTAGTATGAGAGCGTAGGTGAAGTTTCCTTCACTGGAGCTCGACTTCAATGGATGAATAAATGCTATCAGATATTGAGATGAATATTATAGGGATTATCCTTATCTAATTGTAACCTACATTGAATATTGTAAGGGGAGAGAGGAGAGGGGAATGAAGACTTGGGGCGCATCACCCAAGAGAGCTGAGGCTCATCACTCACTATGGATGCCTAGATTCACTCAACACCAAAATATTCATCAACCAAAACTGTGAAATGGAGTTGGAATCCTTCCTTTATAGGCTTGAGTGACTTGTTGAGCAATTCATCCACCTATTGAGCAAGTAACCCATTTTCTAATCCTATCCCTAAGCCATGAGTGCGCCCTCCTTGATGGGATTAGCAAGTTTGGTTTGCAAATGATGTTTCCTTGTTTGTGTCACCCATCCAAAGTGGAAACTACGCCCCCTTTGAATGAAAGGTTCCTTATGAGGATTGGATATGTTTCCTTACAAAGGTACTCTCATCAAAATAGAAATTGTGCTCTCCTTGATTTAATTAGCAAGTTTGTGCACAAGGTAATGTTTCCTTGCTTTGCATCCTTGCACCTAATTGGAAAATCCGCCCTCCTTTAGCCAAAGTTTCCTGCTTTTGAACTGATAGATTTTCCTGCCCTTTCTTCTTTTGAAACTGTTGGGTTTTCCTTTCTTTTGTCAGTTTCTATATTTTTCTGACTGATTGATTTTGCCTGCTTTTTCATTGTTTCCATTTTCCCATCCTAGGCAAGTTTCCCAATGTGCCCTCCTTCCTTGACAACTCATTTCCACCATTAATTTTTTTTATAATAATTAACTAATTACAAATAACCAGAATTTAGAAATTATATTCCTCCATAGTATTAAATAATCAAATTCTTAGTCATGGTTAATTAATTTAATGTCTAACCGCTGGGCACTTGACAAGGTCAACACTTTCAAGGTCCCTTCAAGGGAGGGACATGACATTGCATTTCATAACATAATCATGTGCAACATAATGCATGTAATGATGGTAGTCACATTGATTCAATTTTTAGCTGACAACTTCTTGGGAAACTAGGGGGAATATCCAAGTCAGGACCAAACATCGAGGGAAATATACCAGAGAGGTGAAGGCTTCAAAACCCAACACACCTAAGCTCAGGAACCAATGCCAGTGGGTTCTCCTTCCCATAAGGATCAATGCTTCGGCCATTTTTGTTGCACAACTTAGATCCGAGACACATAAAAACATGAGACCCATCATGCATAGGGGTCAAAGTGAGACCCATCATGCATAGGGGTCAAAGTAGGTAAAATGATCTTCAATATCACATGTTTTAGTCATAATTCATGGGACAAATGAATTATGAATGAGACTGGATGGATGGAGACAAGTGATACATGAAACAAATATAACATTACAGACTAAAGTTTTAATAAATCATGGCGTAAGCAATGGTATTCAACATCGGATTCTCCGATCATTCTCAACACAAGTTAGGCATTAGAAAACATACATATAAGCATAGGTCACCATAATCATCATAACACAATAAGTCAAATGTGTTAGTATACATCAGAGAGAAAAATCCTACCAAGAAGAAAATATTCCTGATCTCACCATTTGCACGTCTCTACCTGATGTGCACATTTGTAACTGTGTACCATCTCTGCTGCTCTTCTCAATTGAACTATGTCATCACCAAAGTCATCTCAATGGAAAAGTAAATCTTAGTCATGGAAAGAAAATACTCTGTTTCTACTATTGACTAAAGGCTTTGAATGTCTCATGCTATGAAAATGATCCATGTTGTATCTCATCTGACTGTCTCGCTCAAAAAAAAAAAAAAAAAAAAAACTGATCAATCTATATTCTTCATGTTGCATCATGGTAGTAGAGCTACTATATATATATGTGATAATATCCAACTCCAACTGGGACAAGTTCTCTAAGGGACTTGAGAACCTGAGAAATCTTTGGTCCACAAGACCATCTCATCAACAAATATCCAACACTTCAACTTTTTGTTAGCATTTTGTAGCTTGGAAGTACTCATGCATCAGGTGTCTTGGTGCAGGAGTCCGAGATGATGTGAAGTCTCATTTAATGTCATCAAAGTGACTTTATTAATTTGCATTTATTAAAGTACATTTTTAATGTGACTTTATGATTTAAAAGTGAGTTGCACTTTATTATGTTTATAATGCGACTTTAAGTCATAAAGTGTACTTTTATGATATTTATGGAAAAGTGACTTTTGGAAAAGAAAATATTTAGTGTATACTTCACTTAGGAAACATAAGTGAACTTGAGATTAAATATCTACCATGGATCTTGAGATCAAGATTTAATCTCAATCGTGGAATTCAAAAGGTCACAAGGAGTTACCCTAATGGGTATATAAAACAAAGCTTGGGACTTCATTTGCACACATCCAAGAAGAGAATTTNTCAATATTTAATCTCAATCGTGGAATTCAAAAGGTCACAAGGAGTTACCCTAATGGGTATATAAAACAAAGCTTGGGACTTCATTTGCACACATCCAAGAAGAGAATTTTTGGAGAGGCACGATTCTCTAGGTGACTTGAGTTCCAAGAGGAGAGGATAGAAATAAAGAAATATTTCCTAGAAGAAGGTTCAGTGTGCAGTAGAGAAGAGTGTGACAACAGCAAAGGGTAACACATTTCCCAAGGCGTGGGATCATTTATGAGCACAAAAATCGAGATAGCCAGCCCACATTTTGAGGAGAGAGACTGGGTGTGATTTTCGAGGAGGCCATACTACAATAAGTGAATGCACAAAAAATGAGGTAGTCATGGGCATGTTTTTTGAGAAGAAAAACATAGGCACTCAATTCTAGGAAGCAACACATTTAATTTTTTTTTTCCAAAATTTGTACAGTCCGTACAGTGGCACAATTTTCAAAATCTGTACAGTCCGTACAGTGGCACAAAGTTCAAGGTATATTTTATGCTTAGATTTTGAAAAATTTTCTGCACAGTATAGGAGAATAATTATGTATTTACCTACTGATGTAACTCTGAGAAAAAATGTTGCTCATGAATAAAATTCTAGGATTGGTTTTCCCCAAAGTGTGGTTTTTCCAGGTGTCATTTTTTTACCAAAATATTGTGTATTATTTCAATTTACAGCCTGCTGATATCTTTTATTTTTCGCTGCAAATTACATTTATGAACAATATATCAACCTCTAGATAAGGTTATTTATGCTTGGGTGAAGTATAATGTGGGTGGCTTATCTTCATTAGCTTATAACAGTGGTTCATAAATCATTTGACGAAAATCCTTGGTGGTTATTATGTGAACAAAGATTTGAATTTTCTCAAATTATTAACATGATATCAGAGCTAGGGCTCTGAGTTTCAGTGGACTGTTGGAACAACTGAGAATGCAAGTTATGTTGAGAAGTGTTGGTGTAGTGCAGCTGCATATGGAAGATATTTGCTGGGTGTGACAACTGAGAAGTGAACTTTTTATAGGTGAGCAGAGGTTTTTTTTTTTGTGAGTAGTTTGTGTATTTTCATACTCTCTGAGAAATGGACACCAGTTTAAGGTTGGAAGATAGGCTAGATGGAACAGGTAATTTTTTTCCATGGAAGGCTAGGATAGTGCTTATTTTGGAGGAGAATGAACTACGGGATGAATTTATGTGTCCTTTAACAAAAAGGACGCCAAGGCTAGGAGAATCATCCTTGATGCAGTAAAGGATGATGTTATCCCACATATCTCAGGTACAAACTATGCATTTAATATGTGGGATGCTTTGACTAGCTCATACGAGAATTCAAATGAGAATAGAAAGATGGTTTTGAGGAAGAAAAAAGAGAAACCAAAATGAACAAGAATAAGCATCAGGTTCGTGATGAGTTGGGTGTTGTTGGTGAGAAAGTGGATGATGCAGAGTTGGTGAGAGTAGCCTTAAATGGTTTCTCTCAACCTTGGCATGATTTCATATGTGCAGTTGTATCCAGAGAGAATTTTCCTTCATGGGATATACTTTGGGATGACTTCACTCATGAGGATCTAAGATCTAGCTCCACTTCCACATGCTAGGAGAAATAAGTTGATGAAGAGAATGTGGCTCTTGTAGCAAAGGGAAATAAGAAGAAAGATGACTCGAGTGGTGGAGCCAACTTTGAGAAAGACATGAGAAAAGTGAAATTCCTTGCTTGCCAGGGATATGGACACTATCTTGGGTAGTGTCCTCATAAGAAGAAGAACAAGGAGAAAGAAGAGTATGAGGTTTCCGCTTCAGGTGACTGGAAGAGTTTGCAAGGAAGTTCGAGAAGGATTTATCGCTAGTGTCAGTTGTTTCAGGTACCATCATGGCCGAGTGTGAGGACAATGGAACATGGTACATTGATGGTAGAGAAACATGCCATATGACAGGGACATGAGCTATGTTCCTGGAGTTGACAGAGATGGAAAAAATTATTCTTACTATGGATGGGTATAATGGAAGCCATGCAGTAGAGGGAGTTGAAGAGTCCTATTCCAACTCAAGTTTGGCGGTTATCTGGAGATCGAAGATGTGCTTTTTGTCCTAGAGATGAGAAGGGAATTTATCTCTGTATCAACTTTGGAAGATGGAAGATATGCAGTCCTTCATGTGCAGGGATGAGTTATTATTTATCCGACGAGTGAGGGCATGGATGTAGCACAAGTGATTGGCACTCGAGAGGGAAATGTATAGAGGTTGAGAGGAAAACTTGTAGATGATGAGTATGATGGGAGGTCAAACTCAGTGGCAGCAGTGATTACAAATAGTAGAGAGGATTCTTGCATATTTGTGAGGAGACCAAGCTGGTGTGAGATGAGTCTAGAGGATGAGCAGGAGATTGAGCAAAACTCTTTGTTTGGAGTGGTCTAGCACACACCTTTAGCTGTTGATCCAGTACATTCATATGAGGAGATTTCAGATCCAAAGGAAGAAACTTCAAATGTTGGAGGGAGTATACCAGAGAGTGATCCAGGTGGAGCTGATGTCAGCAGTACCTCCCTCGCTAAGAGGGATTGTTATCATCTTGTAGCTTGAAGGTACTCCTACATCAAGTGCCTAGGTGTAGGAGTCCAAGGTGATGTGAAGTCTCATTTAATGCCAATAAAGTGACTTTATTAATGTGAATTTATTAAAGTACACTTTTTTATGTGACTTTATGATTTAAAATTGGGTTGCACTTTATTATGTTTATAAAGTGACTTAAAGTCATAAAGTGTACTTTTATGATATTTATGGAAAAGTGACTTTTAGAAAATAAATGATTTAGTGTATAGTTCACTTAGGAAACTTAAGTGAACTTGAGATTAGATATCAACCATGGATATTGGGATCAAGATTTAATCTCAACCATGGAATTTCAAAAGGTCATGAGGATTTACACTAATGGGTAAATAAAAGAAAGTCCAATAATTCATTTGCATACACCCAAGAAGATGAACTTTGGAGAGGAACGATTCTCATGGTGGCTTGAGTTTCAAGAGGAGAGGAGAGAAAGAAGGAAAGATTTCCTAGAAGATGGTTCAATGAGAAGCAGAGAAAAGTGTGAAAAATACAGAGGGTAGGACATTTCCCAAGGCATGGGATCACTAATGAGCACAAAAATTGAGACAACCAACCCAAATTTCGAGGAAAGAGACTAGTGTGAGACCAACGAAATGATCTCAGTCCACAAAAGGTGTTATGTATTTGAAATGTGACAATTTTGTGTATTAATATACGTTGAGAGAGAGGGTTAATTAAAAATGCTTCTAATAATATGGGGCCGACCTCTTTTGAGGGTCAAATAATTTTTTTATTAATTTAAATTTAATTTATTTATTAAAGCATTTTTAATACTTAAACATTTAAATGTTATATTAAAAATTGTTTTAACACGCCACTTAAAGGGGCTGACTTCAACTTAGGGGTACTTAAACACTCTATAGGGTTTAAAAGGATTTTGCCATGGTCCCAAGGGATCCAAGGGATTCATACTTGGGCTTGGACAAGGTCAAAAGGTCTCCTTAGACACTGAAAACTACTTAACCCTTAGTGGATCCTCAAGGGGCACCAAGACACACTTATTGGCATCAATGAACAGATGTTGTTGGCATCAATGACATCTTAATCAACATGATTCACATATGAAATTGCTAGAAATTGGGAACAAAGAGCTATGAAAGTGTTGATTATTTCAAACTCTACTGCTAATTTATCAATAACTAATTTCCCTGATAAATATTGGCTCATATCATCAAATTTCCCGTGGTCTAATATGCATTTCACCAACAAAGCCTGATATTCAACTTGCGACGAAAGTCTACCATTTTCATCCCAAAAGGAAGGTAAACCTTTTTGAAAAAGTGACACAAATTATCCTTTAAAATTCTTCACTTGATGATTCATTATGTCAATTTTGGCCTGCACAGTGTCTATGTGTTGATGTTTTCCTTCTACCTTCTTAACACAAGTGATCACTGTGATTCTATCTTTTATCCCCATGGTCCTTAAATCTTCCCTGATAAAGTATCAAGGAAATTGATTGTATTATTAGTTGTATCCACATGCTTCTTATTTAAGGCTTCTTTTATTGTAGTGCAACTCTTACTGGAATCATTTATAACCATCTCTTTGTCCAAAATGTAGTTCAAATATGGTCTGAGCTTAGTAGCCTCAACAATGATCATATCGCAGTGAGGTGTCTTGCTCCCTGTATGGGCAATTTTCCAGTCAGGTGCTTCACTAATTTATCATTTTTATCCAGCAGCTCTTTGTATTTGTTTTCAAGTAATTTTTTTTCCTCTTCCTTCTTTAACACTACATCAGCCAAATTTTTATTTTGGATTTTCAAGCCAACAATTTCCAAGTCCTTCAAACTTACATGGGACATAACATGCACAATAGATTCTGTACTTGTCTGTGCAATAGGTTGAATTACCTATACCTCATCTTCTTTACTTTTATCCTCTATCTCTTTTTCCAGAACATATTGTTTTTCTTTTAAAACATTAACTTTTTCAACCAAAAGAGCTTTCTCTTTTTCCCGTTCTTTCTTCTCATCAACAAGCTTCCGCAATTTTTCTTTGTTGTCACTTAGCTCATTAGATAGTAGCTCTTTTTCCCTCGAATTCAGTCAATTATGAAGCTTGAATCAATTGTGTAGCATGTATCTTCAATTTCCTTTTCAACAATTGAATTGTATTCTCCTTATTTGGAAGGATTTTTTTGTAACTTCTCCATTATTGGATTCATTATTAATGGATATCAGATCTCCTTGAAGCTTCTTGATCTGCTGCTGATGCACCTTGTTCTCTACCTTTTTTTCCTTAGCTGATTTTCAATCTTAGTCTATGTAGATTGCAATTTAGATACTTTCAAGGTAGCCTTCAACAAATCACTATAAATTACCTCTCCATTCTGGTTGTGTAAATGTATCATGTCAGGAACTAGAATATCCTTTAGGTAGCAACTACCAAGTTCAAAGTATTCTTAGCATGGTCCTTAACAATCAACAAAGAAACCTCTTTACTGGAAATTTTTCTAACATCTGCATATAGTTTTAGAGATTCATCTAAGGATGGACCCCTATGATTCTTGGATGTCTTAGGAACCTCTGAAAATTCAAACTGATGCATTTCAAAAGATGGTCCCTTAATCTTTACCTACTTTTTCTTACTTTCAGTCTTGACAATTTCAACCAATTCTCGCTCAGCTTCAACTTTCTTCCTTTTAGATGTATCTGAACTTCCTTCTTCTTCTATTTCCATTGCATAGGAAAATGTTCTTTTCCCTGTCACCTCTGAACTAGTTGCAATGGGAGTGACTACCTCTGTGGCGTTTAGGACTACCAATGGATTTTCTTGTGGAACTTCTACATTCTCCATTGGTGCTGGATAATCTGACCAATTTTATTTTTCAACCAACCCTTCAACCTCCTGGTGTTCAAAATGTTTATTCTTATTCACTTGTAATGTTATTGAGATAACATGGAGTGGATCATAGTTCACTGCAAAATATGTTTTTGAATCCATCTATTTTAGAAAACTCTCCACTACAGGAAGTGCAACTTTATTCTTTATAATAAAAGGTCCAATTACCCAGAGGAATTTGATTTCTGAATCTTTCTTGAAGCTGATGAAATGTTAATTTTCCATTATCAATTTCTGTCTTATCAGCTCCAAAGAAAATACTCTAAGAGTGAGGAAAGCTAGTAAAATATAAGGCTCATGAGTAAATCCATACACTCTCCTATTCTCATATCTGGGGAAAATTGCAAAGCTTCTTTCATTTGTGGTAGTACTCTGGGTAATTTATTTTGAAAGAAAACTCTGTAGTCCTTTGCCATCAACAAATTCATGTACTTGAAGAAGTTGCTACTGATTTCTACTGTAAGAGCCATTTCTGTAACTTGTAAATTTTCCTCATTAAAGAATAAGTACATTCTGATAAAATAAGAATGAAATATAAAATGTCTGATACTATGGAAATTTGTTATATTTTTATCATTTTAAGCTAGCATTAACTTAGGATCTTAACTAAGAGAATAACATGCACATCAATCAAACACATGAGACAATGAACACAAAATTTTTCCTCGGGGAAACCATAAAGGAGAAAACGCCACAAATTCCTTATAGATAGAATCAACACCAAAAGGAAAACCCAAAAACAGTAAGATGATCTTTCGATAGNACAAAAATTTTCCTCGGGGAAACCATAAAGGAGAAAACGCCACAAATTCCTTATAGATAGAATCAACACCAAAAGGAAAACCCAAAAACAGTAAGATGATCTTTCGATAGCAGTAGCCTCTCTCTTTCTAGCCCCATCAACTTCTTCTTCCTCAGCTATGCGCTACAACTGAGTGCGAGTGATTGTTTGATAAATAGAGAGGCTCACTCTCTATTTATATTAATTCCTTACTTGAAAATGACTCACTAGTGCTGACTAATCTAGGAGAGTCTAACAACCCTAGGGCCCTGCAACTACGGGGACTTTAACCCTTGAACAATAGGAGGGTTACCCACAATGACTTGACATGACTTGTTTACATTATAGAAACTCCCGATAGGAACATCGGGGCATGACATGACTCAATTAGATTACATATACTTCCCATAATAAACATCGGGGTACAATACATGAAATATGCAAGTGAATACATTTCGAAGTTACAAATACATCAACACTCCCTCTTAACTAGGAAGGTATTCTTTCGACACAATTTTCAGCACTGGTCTTCTTCTCTGTATCGATTGGATCATCTCGTCATCTTCATCTTCAAGTTGTCTTCATCTTCAAGTCATCTTCATATTCAAGTCTTCTTCATCTTCAAGTCATCTTCATCTTCAAGTATTCTTCATCACGTGATCTGGGTCATCACTAGATATGGATCATCATCAAATCTGGATCATCATCAAGTCTGGATCATCACTTGATCTGGATCATCATCAAGTCTGGATCATCATCATCGGTGCCATCTCTTGATTCTTCTCGTCACAGGAATTTTTACAGAGCCAGCCCTTTTTCATGCTGGTTGTAGGCCTAGACTTGAAGTAGTTCTTCTTCAGCGCTTATATCTGACCCTAAGTTAGAATGGTCCACCTAGCTCTTACATCTGACCTCATCTTGTTAGAAAGGCACTCCCAGCACTCACATCTGACCTCATCTTGTTAGAAAGGCCCAGCACTCACATCTGACCATGTGTAAACACATCGCACTAGAATGGCTCAGCACTTATATCCGACCATGTGCGAACACACTTCATCAGAAGGGTTCTGCACTTACATCCGACCATGTGCGAACACACCGCATCAGAAGGGATATGCACTTACATCCGACCATGTGCGAACAAACCGCATTGGAAGGGATATACACTTACATCCGACCATGTGTGAACACACCACATTGGAAGGGCACTGTACTTACATCTAACCATGTGCGAACACACCACATCAGAATGGCTCCCAGTCCCAAACTGAGGATTCCTAGTAACTGACCAGGTGCCTCCATTCTCCCAGAGAATGGCATTAGCCCTTATATTTGATCAAGTGGGAACACATCCCTCAATCACATCAGAATGGCCCTGCACTTATATCTGATCATGTGAGACTACTGTAACTAGGAATATTTCATCTTCTACGGACAGAAGCGGTTCCTCTGGTTTGAATGGTTCAGATCGAGAACAAATGAGTGAACGACAAAGGATGAAGACCCTCCCTGGATGTCGTAGACACCTGGAATGCTGCTTTGATAGTGAACCTATGTACCTGCAACTAGATCAAACGTACAAACACATCAAAGCTACCGAAACATCATCTACTTATCCATGTTAGTGACTAAGGAATCTAACAACATGTACATGCAAAATCAAAACAACGGTAATGTGAGATGGAAATCAGATTTGCATTAATATGAATGGAGAAGTTTACAACCAATTAAGCCTTAATGTCAACATGCATCTCCATGAGACAAACACTTCATCCCCATAAGCTCCAACTTTGCTCTCTATGCTCTCCAATGGATTGGGCCAAGTGGTCAATCCAACAACATAAAAATACCTCTATAGTTATCCTCCTCAACTATGGACATGAGCTTGTATTTATAAGGCTCAATGGATAGGGATAGTTGAGAGATTTGTGGATGAGGTGGCTCCAAGATCCTATGGTGGAGATCTCGAGCTCAACTGACCCACAATGATAGGGATAAGGGAGGACACGAGGCTCATGATCTAGAAGCCTCGAGAAACTTCTCTTTTTCCCATTTTACCTAGGCTACCGCTTTTCTCCTCTTATGACAGAGTGGTTTAGATGAGAAATGCTTATGGACCAAAGTCCACAGGCGGTGGCACCACTTATGGAAAATAGGATGAAGGCGGTGTGAGCAAGGTACCGCTCATGGTTCACAAGGAAAGCATGGTTCTGAGTATTCTCATGTAGAATTGACAAACAACATGGGTTTCCACTCCAAGTGCTAGGATTAAGGGAAATTATGTAAGTCAAAGGTATTATCACATGGTGGTGATAGGATTTTGGTATAACAGGATGCCCCCCAAAGCATGAGTCTTAGAGGGATACGATAAACGAGAGCTTTGAGAGAAAAAGTTGTCGCTTCGAGGTGAGAATGTCAGCTCGATCAGAGCATGTCGTCAAGTAGGCATGTAGTACATCAATATTTTTGACTCATAGACACAAGTAACCAACTCATGGCTGTAGACCAATCCAAGGCAGATCCATGGGAGGAATAAACAAGCATGGCTACTAGAATATAGTGTAGATCCATGNATATTTTTTACTCATAGACACAAGTAACCAACTCATGGCTGTAGACCAATCCAAGGCAGATCCATGGGAGGAATAAACAAGCATGGCTACTAGAATATAGTGTAGATCCATGCGATAGAGGACTCAAACTTGGACATAGTTACCAGACATACAATGTAGATCTATGTCATACAGATGCAAATTTGAGCATATCCACGGCCATACAAATGTGTATCCATGCTATATATACAAAACTCCATCGCNGAGGACTCAAACATGGACATAGTTACCAGACATACAATGTAGATCTATGTCATACAGATGCAAATTTGAGCATATCCACGGCCATACAAATGTGTATCCATGCTATATATACAAAACTCCATCGCAACCTGGGGAAAAGCAATGAGCGCTTTAAACAAATACCCAGGGTCTTTGTCTCATCTTCCGCAAAGTACGATTCTATCCATGTGATTACAATGATCTGAAGTCGAACATGGAATAAACCACTTTATTACCGACCAATGATGTGAACCATTAACAAGTGCGAGGGAGATCACCATTGATGTCAATGATTTCCAAGGTACCCTAGTACAATCTACTGAGTGTGAATAGATGTCCTGATGTCGAACACCCATTTGATTCTATCTATAAAAGGTCAATGATGTGAACCTATGTCGAGAGAAAGAGAATCTGTCATTAAGGCATACAGATATAAAGGTACTAAGTTTTTGTTTCTAAGACTATTTCTCAGATGATGAGCTGATGTCGATGGGAATAGTCTTGCGAAGGAGGGCCATGATGAATCCCACATTGACAACATGAAACTTAGAACATAGTTCTGGAATGATGTGAATGTAGTAACCACAAGACTGACTCAAAAGTACTGACACAGAGAATGTTTTGACTGTAGAGGTAAACTTCTTCAACTTCCCTTTGAACATCGGGAGACATGACACAAGACTTGGCAGCATGATCGAATGGGACAAACTCACGACGCGACAGTGGACAATGCATTCTTTTGAAAGACTCATAGGAGTGACATGACTCATGAAAGCGGATCGTCACAGAGATCAGATGAATACCCAATTGACTGAAATGATATGCTGACAAGTGCCATGTTCAAAGGTAACAACAAACTACTGCCTTTTATTTGCAAAAATGATTCCCTTCCCATTTTCCCCATCATGATCGATGAGTGCCTCTTTTTGGTTTTACGAGTTCAAAGAGGGTAAAAAACACTCGATATAGCTTGTTTGAAGACAAGTCCAAACTCATATGTTTTACGAACCTGAGAGAGGAGGGGTTCATTTCCAAAAATGGGTCTCTCAATGTTTAATTTAACGAGTCCAATGAAAGAAAACTCGGTATCATTCATGCTTAGAGAGTCTGAACGATTACAGAGGAAGACTCCAAAGGGTCCTTTTTCGTATGATTTAGTCCCTAAGGCCTGAAAAAGTATAAAATAATACCTTAGAGAACTCTTCCAGTCATGATTGGCTGGA
>LPNX011099412.1:146678-162086 GCA_001517045.1 Pseudotsuga menziesii
TAAACTAGAACACATTCATAACAAGAACATAGGTTCAAAGAGTTAGAACGATCTCACAGTTAATGAATAACAACTGAAAACGAAATAGTTCACATTCAACAAATCCATAGCATAGCATTTGAAACCTTCCACAAAGCTTTCTCCAACAGGAAACTTGTAATTTCTTTACACAAAAGGGAATAGTTCTTCTTACATCATACTCTCACAAATCTATCTGGTAAAAAGTCCTCTTAACTACATCTAACTCTCCTATACTTATACAAAAAGGCAAAACTTTTGGGCTGCCCCAAAGTGACTTTTGGGATTCCCCAACGTTTCAATCCAAAATTTTGTCCCGTAGTGAGTGCTCATACATTCTACAATATATTACATTTAAAACACAAATTTAATAAAGCACTTTTAAGAAGAGGGGCCCACTTGATCATTAATGAAATTTTTCCACGCCTGGGCCTCCGCTGCTATGCTTTCAAAGTTTGAAGGTTCAAGAAAATGGATGTTGATTTCATATTTTGCAGCCTGATTCTTAACCACCTCTATTCTTACTGGACTCAAACGTAGCTGATCTTCAAGTAAATGGATGCTGACTAATGAATGAGCTACTGCATTCTTTAGGATCTGCTCATCTAAATCCTTAACTTGTTGTATCTTCTGTTCATCCTCCTAGTACCTGCTCTGTATGATCCTGTGCTTCTTGTGCATCTATCTGTTCAGTAGTTTGCTGGTCTTTCTTAGCTCCTGCTAACCTCATACCTTTACTCTCTTCTTGTTTTTTCTCATCTCTTCATCTTCCTTCTTTTTCCTTTCTTCCTCTTCATTCTTTAACGAAATCTTAGCCTCTTGTGCTAGCCTCCTAGCATCCTCTTCCCTCTTCTTGGCTTCCTCTTCTTCAACTTTCTTTTGTGCAGTTTTTCTCTTACCGCCCACAATGGTGATTTTCTGTTTAAACCTTTTCTTCAATGCAGTCATGTTCTTTGCATTTCTGAATATTTCTTCATCCTTGTCCCAGAAGTTTGTATATTCAAAATGAACATTTGCTTCTTTGCAATGCTCTTGAACCTTATTCTGGGAGTCATTCCTATGGAAGTTCATCTCCCCAAAATGAAAATGCTCCATCTCTTATACAAATTCAGCAGTTTGTTTGACCTTTGAAAATTTGTAACTTCCCAGCCGGAAAGATATGGCAGGATATGCTTCCTTCTTATGTTCAAATAGGAATCTTCCTATACCATATAGATATACTTGCCTAACTGATTCTTTGTGTACCACATAATCAGTGGCATACTTAGGGAGTAAAGAAGGTGCCCTAGAGAAACCATACATTCTAATGTACATCCCCTCTTCAGTCAAATAATATCTCCCATTTTCCTCAATGAATTGGAATGCCTCCTTGGACATACAGTTGCATTCTTTCAGGAAGATAAAGTGTACAAAGGCATAATCAAATGTTCACATATCTCTTTATAGTGGCTATAATATTTGTGTTCCCAAAATAGTTTGTATGCAGTGTACACAGGGGTTCTGTCCCTGTCCCAATTGCACCTTAAGGATGGAAATGTCTGGGCACACAATATATAGTCCACTAAGATGGAGCTCATATAGAAATCATAATTCTTCTGGGATACCCCTCCCAAAGATGAAGATATACAGGTTGAGAGGTTGTTAGACACTATGTTTTCCCTGTTGAATATGGTCCCTTGGGTGGCCACATAGAAAATAATGGGTATCCATCCCAACTTGAAACTTCTACCATGAGCTCTTCCAAACACTCTATTCAGCATTAGTGCTATAAACCTGTAAGGAGTTTGGAGAGTGGCTGTATCATACTCTCCTAATGGTCTGGTTTGAAATTTCTTCCCAGGTATCACCATTCTCTTAACCATTCGACCAGGTCCAAATTTATCTCCTTCAACCAACTTTTAGTTAAGTATACTTGAGCAGGAGGTAGATGATATGCCAGTGAGACATAACCAGGACTGTATGCAACATAGCCCTGTTTGGCGGTCTTTTCTAAAAACATTGTGGTCACATCTGCCCTAGGTAGGATCCGGCCAATTACCTCAGAGCATGGGAATAGCTCAGGTCTAGTGGCTACCTTCATTAGAGCATATTTTTCGATATTGGCATATATGGTCAGTTCTTCGAATCCTACGTCAGGCACATCCTGATTTGAGATCATCCAATATATCTCACCCCATTTTTAGTTTGGCTCTACCCGGGTGGTAGCTCTACTGTCTTCATAGATATATTCCNATCCTACATCAGGCACATCCTGATTTGAGATCATCCAATATATCTCACCCCATTTTTAGTTTGGCTCTACCCGGGTGGTAGCTCTACTGTCTTCATAGATATATTCCACCTTAGTAATGATCTCCACATCTGGTTCTCCCTTAGCAACAGGAGCCTTCTTCTTTTGTCTTTTAGACATATCTCCTTTGAAGAAGTTTCCCTGTCATAGACCAAACATGCTCTTAGGCTATTGGAGCTTTCAAACAGTGTTCTAAAAATAAAGAAAAACTGTATAAAAACATTTACCTCTTCCATATGCATTTTCAACAGATAAACTATCAGAAAATTAATGCATAATAGAAAATAACCAGCAAGAAGGACTTCTGCAAGCTAGGTCTAAAAATTTGTAAGTCCATCTGCAACTAAAAATGACCCAGATAGCACATACATCATTTAAACCGAGATGCATTCTAACTCTTCACCAAAATGAAAAACACCTATCAGTGAGGCTAGTCATCGAAAGTGTGGCCCTATACGGAACACACAGGAATCCCAATCTAACTGCAAATCAAACCCTCTGGCGTCCCAGAAAAATACGGTAAATCCACGACGAAAAGAGAACCGAAAAATCCCTACCTGGATGGCCATAAGCAAACCCACAAAAAATGGTGCAGACAACATAACGCTTGTCTGTACCAGCTTCCTAAACCTTCGAACCGGGATTGAGCTTCCATAACGGTTCAAAACAAGCTCAAGAAAAGAAACTCCCCACTGCAAAACTGTCAATCTGACCAATACCTCATGCCGTAAGGGTAAACCATTAAATCTAGACATCTAACTACACCACTGTGGGAAATCCCAACCAAGGAAAACCCTAGTTCCCAAAACGACTCATAAAATCAAGAGGAATGAGGAACCATGGTTGGCCTACCTAGCAAGCAAACTGCAGTTGACAGGATGGTATGAAAAGTCCAAGGTAGCACTTCAAATGAACGAAATCCCGACAGCTAAGTACGGATGGACAGTTTGACTCGACAGGGATAGAGCAAGCATGAGTTCACAAGGGTAATAATAAAATAATAACCCACTCCAATATATAGACCTTCTGATGAAAAATGTCGGCGATAAAAAGACTTCATCGGTGAGCAGAAAAATTAAGCATCGGGCGATTAGTTCACCAAGGAGCCGCAATGGCGAGAGCCATACAGCCTAAGGGTTCCACGACAAAATAAAAAATCGGTGACATAAACACTAAAAACTACAGCATCAGACCTCGGAACCACTACAACATCGGATGACTAGTTCAATGAGGAGCCGTAACGGTGGAAGTCACATGGACTAAGTGTTCCGCAGACCAGAAAACATCAACAAAAATCAGAACAAACCATTGGCGAATGGAACAACTATATGTTGGATGGTTAGTTTGCTAAGGAGGTACGATGGTGGAAAATAATCAGACTAAGGCTTTCGATCAAAGTCATGAAATGTTTCGATAGCGCAGAGAAAACAAAAAGAAATGAAAGAGCAATAAAACACGGAATTAGCAAGGGTAAGAACTAACCCGTCAGAACGTTTGCCATCTGTTCTCTGAAACAGCGACAACTTAGAAGAATAATGCTCCGACAGTGATAAGCAAAATGACGCCGAAAACCAAAAATAAAAGAGATAAACCATCAGCGAAAAATATGATTCCCATCGGGACGTTCATTAGTTAGCTTCCACAATGGCGGCTGTGTAGAGAACTACAGCCTCGATTCACTGTTCAATAAACTTCCGACAGCGAAAAAGGAAACTATCGACAAACCAAAACTTCAAGTTCAAGTCAAACAAAGATAGTCATTAAAATTCCGAAAATGGTAAACAATGTACCTCAATTCAAACTCAAAAGATCCAAATTTGTAACAGAGGACAACAAAGTTCAGCAATCCAAAACAAATCTAGGCAAGATAAAATTTAAAAGGAGGGTCCAAAATTTTAAGAAATTTGGGAAATAGTTGTAGCTGCAACAATTGGTGACTACCTGGTGAACCCAGAGAGTCTAGACAACTTCTTCCTTAAGTAACAGACTGATTGATGATAAAACCAACATGTTGAATTCTTCTAGATGTATGGATTTCCCAAATGGAAAATGTATGTACTTTTAACCATTGATGATAGTCCAATTTAGGAAAATGGAAACCAAGATTTCAAAGTCAAGATAACTCTTTTGAGGCCAGGCATATGAGTTACATTTTTTACCTCTGTCTTCGAGTAGATTCCAGCTTGGCCACCACAGGATTGTAATATATGGTAAACAAAAATATTCATTTGTTCCTCATTCCCATGCCATTTTGCACTTTTGTGCTTTTGGAATTTTGACCTTTCTTTTGAGTCCTCCTGCATGCCTTTCTTTCTGAATTTTTTATTCAAGCTCCTCTATCCATAGTGTCCTTTTGTGTGAGAGATGTATTTAATTTTCAGCTCACGGACGGAGAAGAACTTTGGAAATTTTGTACTCATATGATTTAGTACTTTGTTTTGATACATATTGCTTTGTCAGGATATTCTTGACTCTTATTTGCCTTTTGGGTTTCGATTCTTGGCATGGGATCATTTATATATAATATAATGTTTACCTTGCTTCCTTTCCATGGGTCTTTTGGTGTCACTCCCTAGGACATTTCTTAAATGTGAGATGGATGGAGCCTCGAAATAGTATTCCAGACCTTTTGATCCCGAGTTATTTTACAAGGATTAAGTAGGACTTCAATGTGTTCATAGCCATTCAGGAAAACTATTAAACTAGAAGAAATTATTTCAGATAACACAATAGTACACAGTCTTATAATCAAGGATTTTAGTTAATCCAGAATTCTGATGCTCTCCATGCAACCAAAAGTTTGCCTCTTTTTATTGAAATCAATCAAAATCTAAACTAAAAATAGACAGAAATAAAGTAAATCAAAATAAACAACCAAATCAATTTATTTATGTACAAGATAATCCAGAAACAAAAATCAAGAAAAATAAAGTTTGAGAACTAAACAACTAATTGGTCAGTCCTTTGCCCACCCCTATAAATATGGCAACTTGTAAGTTAAGGGGCTAGGATTGACTGCAAAATGGAAAAGAACTAACCATTATCTAATTCCACTGTACTTGAAAAAAAAACTACATCTACTATTTTACAATCAATCTCATCAGCTCATGAAAATCGAAGGAAATCGGGCTGGGTGTCGGATGTACTGCTAACTTCTTCTACTTGGTAGTCTCCCGGTTCTAGCTCAATTAGATGATTTACCAACATCGAATTCACTGGTTCATTTTTTTGTTCTAATTGAGTAACATTGTGCTTCATGTGGGGCTCTCTTAATATTTTAATCTGGTTTGGACTTCCCTTCTGAGGCAACCAAAAGTGTGACCAATCTGAAGCAAAATACCCATTTAGTCTTGCTGACCAGTCTTGATTCAAAATCAATCCATAGCCATTAGGTATGTCTGCTACTACAATATCAATGTACTGACATATCTTTTCATTTGCAGATAAGAGAATCATAACATCTTCCATTTCCCCGACTACTTTCACATTGGTCCTGTCTAACTGAGTAACCTCCCAAGTAGTAGGTTTAGGTTGTCCATTAATCTTTTTGCAGATTGAAAGTGGCATCGCATTGACTGATGACCCCGAGTCTACTAAACAATTGTGCACATTATGGTTTAAAATCTCAAGGGTCAGGAGGAATGGTGGGGTTTTAAACCTAGTCTTACCTCCCACACTTGCTTCAACAATATCCTCTACAGGTTGGTTGTTAGTGGGAAGCTCCTCCTCTGGTACTTCAAGTGATTTTAACAATTCGTACCCCATCTCAGGTGCTTTGATATTTTCCTTGTCATTATCAGCTTTGTCTTCAATAGTCCTAAAAGGCATGTTGACTTGTTTTGGATCTTGACTGCTGATAGTAAGTTCAGGTATTTTATCATCTGTGTTGTTCTTCTGTATTTTCTTCATCTTCTCTTGAAATTTCTTAATCTTTGGAAGTATTGAATTGTCTTTACTTAACAAACCTTGAATTCTTGTTGTTACATTTGTTTCTGATATTTCTTCCTGTTTCAGTGAATTTTCATCTTCTGTATCAAAAAGTGAGACACAGTCCCATAAAACCAGAGCATCATCCTCTTGTTTTTCTGTGGATTTATTACCCTTTTCCTCCTCCTCATCAGCTTCTGTTCGTTTAGAGTCCAATAGCTGATTCATTACTAATGTCATCAAATTGATCCATTGAGGGCAATTTTTTTCAGAATGAGGCTGCTGATGAAAGGTGCAAAAATTATCCATCCCTACCTCCATTAAATTCATTGATGCAAGACTATGTGGAGGAGGCTTAGATTGATTGTTGTCCTCTCTCCTTTTATAGTAAGGCTTATAATATTTCTGAGATTATTTTTCCTTTTCCAAATCTATTATTCTTTTAGATAGTTTCTGCATCATTTTCAACATTCCTTCAAAGTCATGTGACTGCTCCTCCTTAGGCTTAGACAGTAATAAGGCTTTCTTACCAAAAGTTTTTTCTCCTAACTGCTCAGGATAATCTTCTATGCTCTCTTTTTCAGCTTCTACTCTCTTAGCTTCTTCATAAGTTTTTGATAACATAGGTTTGACTTGCATCTTGGCAAACATGGCCAAGTCAAGCCCTAGAGCTGAAGTATAGTATTCGATCGAAACTTTATTAGAAGGCATATCAGCTGCAGAATTTTTTTTAAGATAAGCAACAAACCTTTGGGTGAAGCTATGCACTTTCTCTTTTCTTTCTTTCTTCAAAGAGCATAACCCTTTCATTAGAGTTGCATGAGTTTTCTGGGCTGCATATTTACTTCTGAATATCCTTTCAAATGTGTCCCATTTTGGGATTGAGTTTGCAGGCAGAGCAAAATACCATGAGGCTGTTGCTCCTTTCAGGGTATGTGGAAATAATCTACAAACTACATCTTCATTTTCTCCAGCCCTTAGTCCTTCTACAGCCAAGTAAAAGCTTGCAAATGATCATCTACCAAAATCTTTTCACTTGGGTCAAACTTGGGCAGCATTTTCTCAAAATCCTGAGGTAAGTCATGTAAAGGGGGTTCCAGCTTTATCGGTGACCTAGCCCTTCAAGCAGGTGGTGGATTTGGTGGGTTGGGTGGCTGATTTGCGTTCACATTTTCCATGAGTCTGTGTGGAGAATGAGGTGGTGAGTGAGTAGGGGTATGAACAGGTGAATAGTAAGGTGTATCCGGGCCCACTTGATTCAAAGGTTGAACAACGTCCTGTAAGGCTGTTTCTACCAATTCTTCAAAATCTCCAACCAACACTGCGTCTTCCAATATAGGACAATATTTCTTCTTATATTGTCTTCTGGGTAAGGCAGGGATAATCGGTAATCCTCCGATCTTCTTCGCATATGCCCTAGTAAACCTTCTCAAATCGTCAACTACTTCGTTATCGACAGGAAACAAAAACTCTTTACCCTTTTCTTCAGGAATTGGATTGGGAAACAAACTGCTTTTAGAACTGTCACCGGTGGAATAATCTCAGGGGTTTCCTCAGCCAGCCATGCATTGGCTGCCCTCCTTCTAGCGCCAAAAATTATTAAGGCTTGGAAAATCGCAGGTAACAACAGTTAGGGATTCTCCCCAGTAAACTTTCCCAACTAGCCCGTTACTATTTGGTATGGGGAATCCATCTGGTTTATGGTCCGACTACCGTAGGTCAAGTAAAAATAAAAGGTTTTACCGGTTACGGCCCGGTCCACCGTGTATGTTTTTAGTTTTTTGTATTTAAGTATGAGATGCAAGTGCCTATCTAAAAAATGGATATTGATAGAGAATACGAGGAGCGGTCATAATGTGATGCGCAGGTTCTTACCTTTCGTCTTAACTCTCTCGCATCTAAATCACACACAACAAGAAAAAATAAAACTAACTATCTAACCTATCCCTAGGAAGAAATATTATTATTCATTAAAGAGTAATGCATTTTGTGCATGCATTAAGAAAAATCACAGATAGCTGTTACTTATTCAAAACACATGAACATTTATAGATATATGAACAACCAGATAGCTAATTGTTTATGAACAACATTCATTACTCACAGTGGAAATTTCATAAAATAAACTAGAGCACATTCATAAAAAGAATATTGGTTCAAAGAGTTAGAATGATCTCACAATTAATGGATAACAGCTGAAAAAAAAATAGTTCACATTCAACAAATCCATAGCATAGCATTTGAAACATTCCACAAAGCTTTCTCCAACAGGAAACTTGTAATTTTTTTATGAAAAAGGAAATAGTTCTTCTTACATCATACTCTCACAAATATATCTGGGAAAAATTCCTCTTAACTACATCTAACTATCCTATACTTATACAAAAAGGCAAAACTTTTGGGCTGCCCCAAAGTGAGTTTTGGGATTCCCCAATGTTTCAATCCAAAATTTTGTCTCGTAGTGAGTGCTCATACATTGTACAATATATTACATTTAAAACACAAATTTAATTTTGGGCTGCCCCAAAGTGACTTTTGGGATTCCCCAATGTTTCAATCCAAAATTTTGTCTCGTAGTGAGTGCTCATACATTGTACAATATATTACATTTAAAACACAAATTTAATAGAGCACTTTTAAGAAGAGGGCCCCGCTTGATCATTAATGAAATTTTTCAACGCCTGGGCCTCTGCTGCTATGCTTTCAATGTCTGAAGGTTCAAGAAAATGGATTTTGATTTCATATTTTGCAGCCTAATTCTTAACCACCTCTATTCTTGCTGGACTCAAATGTAGCTGATCTTCAAGTAAATGGATGCTCACTGCTGAATGAGCTACTGCATTCTTCAGGATCTACTCATCTAAATCCTTGACTTGTTGTATCTTTTGTTCATCCTCCTGGTACCTGCTTTGTATGATCCTGTGTTTCTTATGCATCTGTCTGTTCAGTAGTTTGCTGGTCTTTCTTAGCTCCTGCTAACCTCAGACTTTTACTCTCTTCTTGTTTTTTCTTCATCTCTTCATCTTCCTTCTTTTTCCTTTCTTCTTCTTCATTCTTTAACCAACTCTCAGCCTCTTGTGCTAGCCTCCTAGCATCCTCTTCCCTCTTCTTGGATTCCTCTTCTTCAGCTTTCTTTTGTGCGGTTTTTCCCTTACCGCCCACTATGGTGATTTTATATTTAAACCTTTTCTTCAATGCAGTCATGTTCTTTGCATTTCTGAAGATTTCTTCATCCTTGTCCTAGAATTTTGAATATTCAAAATGAACATTTGCTTCTTTGCAATGCTTTGCAACCTTATTTTGGGAGTCATTCCTATGGAAGTTCATCTTCCCAAAATGAAAATGCTCCAACTCTTGTAAATATTCAACAGTTTGTTTGACCTTTGAAAATTTGTAACTTCCCAGCCGGAAAGGTATGGCAGGATAGGATGCCTTCTTATGTTCAAACAGGAAGCTTCCTATACCATCTAGATATACTTTCCTAACTGCTTCTTTATGTACCACATAATCAGTGGCATACTTAGGGAGTAAAGAAGGTGCCCTGGAGCAACCATACATTATAATGTACATCCCCTCTTCAGTCAAATAATAGCTCCCATGTTCCTCAATGACTTTGAATGCCTCCTTGGACATACAGTTGCATTATGTCAGGAATATTAAAGTGTACAAAGGAATAATCAAATGTTCACATATCTTTTTATAGTGGCTATAATATTTGTGTGCCCAATATAGTTTGTATGCAGTGTACACAGGGGTTCTGTCCCTGTCTCAATTGCACCTTAAGGCTGGAAATGACTGGGTACACAATATACAATCCACTAAGATGGAGCTCATATAGAAATTAGACTTCTTCTGGGACACCCCTCCCAAAGCTGAAGATATACAGGCTAAGAGGCTGTTAGACACTATGTTTTCCCAGTTGAATATGGTCCCCTAGGTGGCCACATAGAAAATAATGGGTATCCCTCCCAACTTGAAACTTTTACCATGAGCTCTTCCAAACACTCTATTCAACATTAGTGCTATAAACCTGTAAGGAGTTTGGAGAGTGGCTGTATCATACTCTCCTGATGGTCTGGTTCGAAAGTTCTTCCCAGGTATCATCATTCTCTTAACCGTTTCGACTAGGTCCAAATTTATCTCCTTCAATGAACTTTCAGTTAAGCATACTTGAGTAGGAGGTAGGTGATATGCCAGTGAGACATAACCAGGACTGTATGCAACATAGCCCTGTTTGGCAGTATTTTCTAAAAACATCGTGGTCACATCTACCCTAGGCAGGATGCAGCCAATTACCTCAGATCATGGGAACAACTCAGGTCTAGTGGCTACCTTCATCAGAGTAGATTTTTCAATATTGGAATATATGGTCAGTTCTTTGAATCCTGCATTAGGCACATCCTGATTTGAGATCATCCGATATATCTCACCCCATTTGTAGTCTGGCTCTACCCCGATGGTAGTTCTAGTGTCTTCGTACGTATATTCCACCTTAGTAATGATCTCCACATCTGGTTCTCCCTCAGCAACAGGAGCCTTCTTCTTTTGTCTTTTAGACATATCTCCTTTGAAGAAGTTTCCCTGTCATAGACCAAACATGCTCTTAGGCTATTGGAGCTTTCAAACAGTGTTCTAAGAATGAAGAGAAACTGTATAAAAACATTTACCTCTTCCATATGCATTTTCAACAGATAAACTATCAGAAAATTAATGCATAATAGAAAATAACCAGCAAGAAGAACTTCTGCAAGCTAGGTCTAAAAATTTCTAAGTCCATTTGCAACTAAAAATGACCCAGATAGCACATACATCATTTAAACCGAAATGCATTCTAACTCTTCACCAAAATGAAAAACCCCTATCAGTGAGGCTATTCATCGAAAGTGTGGCCCTATCCAGAACACATGGGAATCCCAATCTAACTGCAAATCAAACCCTCCAGCGTCCCAGAAAAATAGGGTAAACCCACGACGACAAGAGAACTGAAAAATCCCTCCCTGGATGGCCATAAGAACACCCACAAAAAACGGTACAGACAGTGTAATGCTTATCTGCACCAACTTCCTAAACCTTCGGACCGGGATTGAGCTTCCATAACGGTTCAAAACAAGGTCAAGAAAAGAAACTCCCCATTACAAAACTGTCAATCTGACCGATACCTCATGCCGTAAGGATAAACCATTCAATCTAGACATCTAACTACACCACAACAGGAAAAGCCCTAGTTCCCAACATGACTCATAAAATCATGAGGAAGGAGAAACCATGGTTGGCCTACTTGGCAAGCAAACTACAGTCGATGGGATGGTCTAAAAAATTCACGCCAACACTTTGAACGAACGAAATCCCAACAGCTAAGCACGGATGCACATTTCGACTCGACAGGGACAAAGCAAGCGTGATTTCACAAGGGTAATAATAAAATAATAACCCACCCCAATATATAGACCTTCTGGTGAAAAATGTCGACGGGAAAAAACCTTCATCGGTGAGCAGAAAAATTAAGCATCGGGTGATTAGTTCACCAAGGAGCCGCAACGGCGAGAGCCATACAGCCTCAGGGTTCTGCGGTAAAATAAAACGTTGACGATATAAACACTAAAAACTGTAGCATCAGACCTCGAAACCACTACAACATCGAATGACTAGTTCAAAGAGGACTCGTAACGGCAGACCAGAAAACATCGACGAAAATCAGAACAAACCATCGGTGAACGGAACAACTATATGTTGGATGGTTAGCTTTCTAGGGAGCTGCGATGGCGAAAAATAATCAGACTAGGGATTTCAATAAAAGTCATGAAATGTTTCAATAGCGCAAATAAAACAAAAAGAAATGAAAGAGCAATAAAACATGGAATCGGCAAGGGTAAGAACTAACCCGTCAGAACGTTTGGCATCTGTTCNTTTCAATCAAAGTCATGAAATGTTTCAATAGCGCAAATAAAACAAAAAGAAATGAAAGAGCAATAAAACATGGAATCGGCAAGGGTAAGAACTAACCCGTCAGAACGTTTGGCATCTGTTCTCCGAAATGACGACGACTTAGAATCCTAATGCTCCGACAGTGATAAGCAAAACGATGCTGAAAACCAAAAATGAAAGAGATAAAACATCAGCAAAAAACATGATTCCCATCGGGACGTTCATTAGTTAGCTTCCGCAACGGCGACTGTGTAGAGAACTACAGACCCGATTCGCTGTTCAATAAAATTTCGACAGTGAAAAAGGTAACTATCCACAATCCAAAACTTCAAATTCAAGTCAAACAAATATAGTCATTCAAATTCCGAAAATGGTAAACAATGTATCTCAATTCAAACTTAAAAGATCCAAATTTGCAACAGAGGACAACAAAGTTCAGCAAGCCAAAACAAATCCAGGAAAAATAAAATTTAAAAGGAGGGTCCAAAATTTTAAAAAATTTGGGAAATAGTTGTAGTTGCAACACGTCCATAGTCACATATCGGGAAATTGGAGGAAAAAAATATTTGGTAAACCAATCAACTAATATCCGATCCAGAATAGGGGCCTTAATAAGCCTTCTCCTCCTTCTCCACTCATGGATATGATCGGATATGTGGGTGGAGGTGTTCTGTCGTAGAGAAGTTAAGAGATCAGTACCCATTTCATAACAGACAGGGTACTGAAAGTGTGTAAGCAACACGGTCGCCAAGGAGCCAAAATCCACAAACGAATGTTGTGGAAGTTTAGTGTACCACTTTGTGGCTATACCAGTCAAAGTTCACTGAAAGAGTTGTAACTGAACTGAATCATCGACGAGCGAGTTTGAAGAACACCACATATGGAATGTCATGACATGGTTTTTCGAATCATCTCCCTACTTCCCATTGAACTTTGGAATGTCCGATGGTAAATTTACCGGAATGGGAGGCCACAAGGGATTGTGTCAAATGGGGTCATTAATCAACTTGGACAAGTCAGGCAAGTCCAAAGTTTCTAGGAACGGTAACTGATGGTTAGGTTGCACATACTGGTAATATTGATATGGCATATAATTACCAGTAGGACCATAAGTAGACTGATAGATAGGTTGTTGTGACAAAGAACTACCAGAAAATTTTCCTGTAGGGGGTTGATTTCCGACATCAGGACCATTAGGACCACCAGGGCCTCCGAAAGGAGGACCACCAGGGCCTCTGGGACCACCAGGACCATTGGGACCACTAGTACCACTGAGACCACTAGGAGGTNGTACCATTAGGACCACCAGGGCCTCCGAAAGGAGGACCACCAGGGCCTCTGGGACCACCAGGACCATTGGGACCACTAGTACCACTGAGACCACTAGGAGGTGTACCACCAGACCCTCCAAGGGCTCTAGGAGATAAACCTCTAGAGCCTCTGGAACCAATAGGAGGAGGGCCACCAGACCCTCTAGGGCCATTAGGGGGAAAGCCACTAGGACCCCCAAGACCACCAAGACCATTAGGACCATAAGGAGGAAAGCCACCAGGCCCTCTAGGACCATTAGGTCCCCCAGGGAGAGGACCTACATAAGGCGGTCCTCCGACACTTCCCACAGTATGTATGGGTATCCCCCCCATAGCTAGCATGTAGGACCAGTTAGGTTGCCCCCATGGCCTGAAAGTATTACTAGGATATGGAATTCTGGAATAAGGCATTCCTATAGGATTGGGTGGATAATTCATGTTCCCTATAGGTATTTGATTTGCTATATAACCATAACCCTAAGAGGTTTGACTGGTTACAGGTTGTGCCCCCAAGGGCTGACCTGAACTAGATGGGGGAATAACCACATTAGTGTGGGTGGGAGGGACATAAACTATAGATTTTTCTATACCAAAGGTCTGTCCTTGACTAGATACAATTTCGGTGCCAGATGACATAGGTCGTGCCAGGGGTTTCCCCCCGACACTAGAAGGTAATGGAGAAATGGGAATTGAAGGTTGGGACCCAGGTGCAGAAGACCTAGGAGGATTGAGAACAGACATAATATGGGAGGTGGTGGAGTTGGTAGTTTGACTTGGGTTGTGTGGTGTTACTGTGTGATCTATAATTGGTTTAATGGGTCTCATAGAATCGACAAGTGAATGATATCCCACAGGAATGGCTGTGGAACGTGATGGTGGTGTGCCCAATATGTCATATTCTTTCCTTTCAATCTCTTGTGCATGGAAAATTGCTGCATGGTATTGTCTACATTCTTCTTCATCTAGAGAAACTTCTTCAGAAAAGTTTAAATGGGTGCCAAATGAGGCAATGGCCTATCCTATAGAGGTATCCCAAAATGGAGCATTGGGACCATAATCCGGATGGGTAGTATCATCAACATGACCTTCTGTGGGAGAATGGAATGAAGTGTTACCCCGAGAAGGTTGTTGTACCAAGGGAGGCGAGTGTGAAGGATATGGTCCTCTGCTTTCTGCAACCACATTATCTCCCACTTGGGAGGTGGTAGCAGCTACTTGGTCGATAGCTTCCATTGGATTTTCTCCTGAACCAGAAATAAAATTGGGTGGCAAGCCCCGTACTCTTCTGGACTGTCTTAGCTCAACTAGTTTGTACAGTTCCTATCTAACCTAGGGGCTGAAAAACTAGAAAACACACCAAAAATGTCCCTACTCAAGTTATAGGTCAAAAAAGAAAACTTAAAATGACAGGAGATGTTTAGATAGTCAGGTCTCTCACCAGGATTGTCAAGAAGGTTCCACTCATGATATACCTCAAGGGCACGTGCGTAGTAATCTCCTCGAACACTGTTTTTGATGTATAGCTCCAAGCAAGACAGCCAAAGGGCTTTCCTCAGATGGATAAGGTATACTAGTGGG
The DNA here is from genome assembly GCA_001517045.1 of Pseudotsuga menziesii. Taxonomy (NCBI): domain Eukaryota; kingdom Viridiplantae; phylum Streptophyta; class Pinopsida; order Pinales; family Pinaceae; genus Pseudotsuga; species Pseudotsuga menziesii. The sequence continues at coordinate 161,727 of LPNX011099412.1, forward strand.
GTCTCCTGATATACTCAAGGTATGTGGGAGCTCAAATAGGTAGTAGTGCTGTCTAATGCATAACCGTACACAAGGGCCCTTCTAATATACAATTGATTACGTGAAGTAACTTTCTATATACGTCAAGGGTACGTGAAAGGCCTTTTGATATACTGACGGTATGTGGAAGAACCACGCGAGTCCCGGGATGTAATGCGGACGAGTAATGACAACTCTTATGCTTAATGATGCCCAAACACGTCTCTAACCTATCACTCTAATATGTAAATTTTAACCTATAACTACTGTTAATTTTAAAGTGGATGGTTAGGTGAATGCATGGAGTTTTGACAGAAAAAGTAAAACCATGCAATATGCATA
>LPNX011099412.1:162298-176036 GCA_001517045.1 Pseudotsuga menziesii
TACCACAAAATTTCAAACTTACAGCATCAGATTCTAACACACAAGCCTGACAGTGCAGGTCTGAAACTAAATCAACTCAATTTTTTTTCAAAAAATGAGAAAAAAATGGTCTTGGAATAAGGCCTACCCGACACCGCGCTGTAGGGGTCTTGAAAAAGCGATTCTAGCCTAGCATCACTTCTGGATAACAGTACTTAGCGGTGGCACCGTGTGCTGCTAACTGGGTTCAGGCGGTGGCACCGCTTCTCACCAACAAAATAAGAGCGGTTTCCTGTATAAATCCAAAACACAAAGGAGAACAACAAACCAAGTTAGAAGAATATCAGATCAAGGTAAAACTGATATATTGAGAGTAAAAGAGAGCATAAAAGGTCGAAATAATTCAGATCTCGACAGATCAGGAAGTTTCACACCAAAATGCACCGATTCAGATAGCAGATCTGACTGAAGAGAGTTGGAGATGGAGCCTGGATTTGGACAAGAGTTGAAGAATTGAGGAAGATTAGATCAACTGATACATGTATCTATTCCCCAGCGGAGTCACCAAATTTGTAACCAGGAATATTTCATCTTCTGCAGACAGAAGCTGTTCCTCTGGTGTGAATGGTTCAGATCCAGAACAAATGAGTGAATGACAAAGGATGAAGACTCTCCCTGGATGTCATAGACACCTAGAATACTGCTTCGATAGTGAACTTGTGTACTTGCAACCAGATCAAACATGCAAACACTTAAAAGCTACCATAACATCATCTACTTATCCATGTTAGTGACTAAGGAATCTAACAACATGTACATGTGAAATCAAAACAACAGTAATGTGGGACAGAAATCAGCTTTGCATTAAGATGAATGGAGAAGTTTACAACCAATTAAGCCTTAGTGTCAACATGCATCTCCATGAGACAAACACATCATCCCCATAAGCTCCAACTTTGCTCTCTATGCTCTCCAATGGCTTGGGCCAAGTGGTCAATTGAACATCATAACAACACCTCTATAGTTCTCCCCCTCAACTATGGACATGAGCTTGTATTTATAAGGCTCAATGGATAGGGATAGTTGAGAGATTTGTGGATGAGGTGGCTCCAAGATTCTATGGTGGTGGATCTCGAGCTCAATTGACCCACAATGATAGGGATAAGGGAGGACACGAGGCTCATGATCTAGAAGCCTTGAGAAACTTCTCTTTTCCCATTTTACCCAGGGTACCACTTTTCTCGTCTTATGACAGAGCGGTTTAGATGAGAAACGCTTATGGAACAAAGGCCACAGGCGGTGGCATAGCTTATGGAAAATAGGATGAAGGCAGTGCAATCAAGGTACCGCTCATGATTGACAGGGAAAGTGCGATGCTGAGTATTTTCATGTAGAATTGACAAAAAACATGGGTTTCCACTCCAAGTGCTAGGATTAAGGGCAAGTATGTAAGTCAAAGGTCTTATCACATGGTGGTGACAAGATTTTGGTATAACAACTACATCCCTCAGTCATATCAGAATGGCCCTTAGTACCAGACTGAGTATTCCTGGTAACTGACCAGGTGCCTCCATTCCAAGAATGACATTCAACACTTATATTTGATCATGTAGGAACCAATCCTACAGTCACATCAGAATGGATTAGCACTCACATCTGACATGGAAGGAACCAATCCTCTCACCATGAAAGAATGGCTCAGCCATTACATCTGACCATGGAAGGAACCTAATCCTCTCACCATGTCAGAATGGTTCTCAGAATCATCATTTCCCCTTGGAGGGAACCTCGATCTGGAGAACACCAAGATTCTCCCTGAAGTACTCAAACTTCACTCTAGCCAATGGCTTCATCAACACATCAGCTATCTGTTCGTTCGTCACAACATATTGGAGCTTCACTGCTCCTCTCTGCACCATATCCCTGATATAGTGATACTTGATCTCGATATGCTTCAACTTGTCATGGAACACCAGGTTCTCCAACAACTTCACACAACTCTAGTTTTTGCAATATATACAAGTAGCATCCAACTGGAGATCAAATAAATTAGACAGTAGCTTTCTCAGCCACATTGCCTCACAACAAGCTGGACAAGATGTGATATACTCTACTTCAGCTATACTCAGTGCCACACAGGACTGCTTCCTGCTAAACCAAGAGATCACACCTGATCCCATACTGAAGCAACATCCTGAAGTGCTCTTCCTATCGATGGCAATGCCTACCCAATCTAAATCAACATAACCCTCCAGTTTAATCTTCTGATTTTCCTCGTACTTGAGCCCATAAACAACTGTACCCTTCAGGTACCTCAGAATATGCTTTGCAGCAATCAAGTGAACATGTCTCGGATTTGTCAGGAACTGGCTCAAGGTGTTCACAACAAAGAAAATATTTAGTATCGTGTTTGCTAGGTACATCAAGGACCTAATCATCTGATGATACATCATAGCATTAACTGCATATGATGAAGCATCACTCAATAGCTTCAGGTTCGATGCCATAGGTGTGGTTATGGCCTTGCAGTCCATCATCCCAAACCTCTTTAGGATCTCTATTGCATACTTCCCTTGTCCGAGGAATATTCCATCCACATTCTACCACACCTCCATGCCTAGGAAATAGTGCATCATACCCAAGTATTTCATTTCAAACTCAGCAGCAAGATTCCTCTTCGTATCAGGAATCAACCCATCCATACCTGTTACAAACAGATCATCTACATAGAGAAGGAATATCACTGGGTTACCATCTTCAACCTTGTAATAAAGGTTGGAATCTGCTTTACTTTTGGTAAAGCCCAAACTGGATAGAAAGCCATCAATTCTGTCATACCATGTCTTGGGTTCCTGTTTCAAATCCTACAGGGATTTATTCAATCTACACACATGAGACTCTCTGTCATGTGTCTCAAAACTGAGTGGATGCTCCACATACACTTCCACTTCTACCACACCATTCAAGAAAGTAGTCTTGACATCCATCTGGTGTATCTTCCATTTCATCAGAGCAAGTACTAATCTGATGGAAGTGTATCTGGCTACAGGTGCAAAAGTTTCTTCATAGTCTATTCCTTCTTTCTGGGAGAAGCCACGAGCCACAAATATTGATTTATATTTCTCTATGCTGCCATCTGCAACATGCTTGATCTTGTAGATCCATTTGGAAGTTACAATGGACTTCCCTTCTGGTATTGAAACAAAATCCCAAACATCATTCTTCATGATCGATTGATACTCTTCGATCATAGCATCCTTCCATTCTTTTCTTTCTGCTGCTTCTTCATGGTTGGAAGGTTCTTTATCAATAATGTCACATAGCAGGGCTACATAACTGGAGCATGAACTAGTTCTCTTCCTTCCTCTGTGTGTTTCTTCTGAAGCTCCATATCTTTCTGCACCTTGGATAATTTCGCGTACCTTTCCTCTTGTGAGGATTCTTCTCCTAAGGTGGATCCACAAGTTCTTGAGGTTCTTTTAATTCTTGATCCCTTTCTTGAATTTCTTTGTTCATGGTTGTATCATGAATTCTGGGTGCTTCTGTTTCTTCAGGTTCTTCAACCGGTCTCTTCCTGGATTTGATGTAGGCTGAATCTTCGTCAAATGTTACATCTTTGATGATGTCGATCTTCTTAAATCCTGGGAAGTATATTCTGTAAGCCTTCGATCTTTCATAGTATCCCAGAAATATACCCTTCTTTCCTGAAGGATCTAACTTTGTCCTCTTTTCTTTCGGAATGTGTATGTATACAGGACAACCGAATATTTTGAGATGGCTGACTTCTGGTTTCTTACCGAAGAAGACTTCTTCAGGTGTCTTGTTCTCGAGTACTCTGTGTGTAGTACGGTTCTATACATATACCACTGTGCTGGCAGCTTCTTCCCATAGATGCATGGGAAGATCTTGATCATGAAGCATGGCCCTTGCTGCTTCCATGATCGTTCTATTCTTTCTTTCTGCAATCCCATTATGTTGTGGATTATATGGAGTGGATAACTCCCTCTTAAACCCTGAGTCTTTGCACAGTGCTTTGAATTGATTTGATGTGAATTCTCCACAATTATCTGATCAAAAGGTCTTGATATTATTTTCAATGTGGTTCTCAATCAAGGCTTTGAATTCCTTGAACTTGCTAAATACTTCATCTTTTTTCTTCATAAAGTATANTCTCCACCATTATCTGATCAAAAGGTCTTGATATTATTTTCAATGTGGTTCTCAATCAAGGCTTTGAATTCCTTGAACTTGCTAAATACTTCATCTTTTTTCTTCATAAAGTATATCCATGTCTTTCTGGAAAAATCATCAATAAAAGAAACATAGTATACATACCTGCTTAATGAACTGGATGACATTGGATTGCACACATCGGAGTGGATGATTTCCAAGATTCCTTTTGCCTTTCTCCCACTACTTGGAAATGTCTTCTTTGTGTTCTTCCCTTTCGCACATCCTTTGCACATACCTTCATGTTTTGTTTGCATTTCTGGGAGACCTTCAACAACTTTGCTTGCAAGTGGTAGTTCTCTGTAATGCACATGTGCAAGCCTTATATGCCAAAGCTCATTTTGTTCTATCAAGTGATGAACCAAAGCTTGTTCTAGTTGGCCCTTCAATTTGTATAGTCCTCCTTCTTGTTCCCCAATCACTACTGCATCATCAATAGACTTTTCCTTTGGCCACATGAGAACTTGGCCATCTAAAAATGCAACCCTCATTCCTTTTGCATCCAATGCAGATATGGAGAGGAGGTTCTTCTTTAGTCCAGGTACAAACAATACATCTTTCATCTTGATAGACTTTCCAGAGTCTAGCTTATATGAGGATTCACCACTACCTTTTATTGGATAATGGTAGTCATCTCCAAGTTTCACCTTGTGAGGTGATTCATATTCAAATAGTTTCACAAAGGATTCCTTGAATCTTTTCATATGTTTGGAAGCACCACTATCTATAAGCCAATCATTTCTGCCATGTGTGATAGTTCCTGTGAGAGCAGAAATCAGAACATATTCTTCATCACTTGAAGAATCATCACTGTCTTGTTTGGTTCTCTTTGTGGAAGGTTCATCATACTCCGCAGCATGAGCATGATGTCTTCTCTTGTTTCCCTTCTTCTTGTGCGAGCCACTTTTGTTTCTAGGACAATCTCTAGCAAAGTGTCCTCTTTCATCACATGTATAGCAAATGTACTTAGACATATCTCTAGGATTTCTAAAGTTACTCTTCTGGTGAGAGTGCTTACATCTGTGGTGGATAGTTCTGGTTTTCTTGGATTGTACTGTGAGAGCTTGATCTTCACTTCCCATATTTTCTTCTTGAGTTGCTATCTGAGCTTCTTCTTGAGAGCATTCTTCCCATAGTTTGCTGAACTTGACTAGCTTCTTTCTGGCACAGATCCCTTGAATGAAAGAATCCCATGTCCTAGGGGGACCATTAAGGTGGTCATTGCAATATCTGCATTATCCACTTCTTCATCCACTACTTCAAGTTGTTCTTTGATCTGGGAGACCCTTGTGAAGTATGATTGTATGGTCTCCGCATTCTGGATCTTCACATCCTTCAATTGGTTCCTCAAGGTCATCTTCCGGTTTATGTTCTTTCCTTCGAACAGTTTGGTTAGGGAATCAAACATAGATTTAGGTGTCTTTAGGGAGGACACCTATGGTATGAGGTGATCCTTGATTGAATTAGTAATAATCCTCTTAGCCATGACCAATTTCTTCTTATGTAAGGCCTTAGCCTCATCTCCCTCTGGAACTAGAACCTCCTTATTGATGTAGGAGTCCAACTTATTTTCTCCCAGGACCAGGGAGGTCCTATACTTCCAGGCTCGAAAGTTATTAGCTCCCTCAAGATTTTCATCAAGATTGTTATGATGAGATATCTTAACTGAGAACCTCAAATGGAAATAAAAAAGATTTAGATCTTACCAAGTCAATATGTCGGATCTGGATCTGGAGCTGAATTTCTGCAGAGCTGGTTCAGAAGTAGATTAGGGTTTGAATTTCCTGGAGTTATGTCCAACCAAAAGCTCTGATCTTTATCTCTAAACTTTGATTTTGAGGAGGAGATCAATACAGGCCTATGATCACTCAAAAATTCCACTTCTGTGGAAAGCCCTAATTTTTGGAAGTAGTGTCAGGTCAAAAATTGAAAATGCTTAGAATCAGATTCTGCTTCAACAGAAAGATGCGCCCTGGGGAGGAGAGTCAGCCCAAACTTCTTTTGTTAAAAATCTATGGAGAGAGATCCAAAAAATAGGAAACCCTAGTTTTCGTAGCTGCACAATGTCTTCTTCTCAGGTTAGCTCTGATACCATGTTATATTTTTATCATTTTAAGCTAGCATTACCTTAGGATCTTAACTAAGAGAATAACAAGCACAACAATCAAACACATGAGAAGATGAACAAAAAGTTTTTCCTCGGGGAAACCATAAAGGAGAAAACCCCGCAACTTGCTCAGAGATAGAATCAACACCAAAAGAAAAACCCAAAAAAAAAATATGATCTCCCGACAGCAGTAGCCTCTTTCTTTCTAGCCCNACTGAGAGAATAACAAGCACAACAATCAAACACATGAGAAGATGAACAAAAAGTTTTTCCTCGGGGAAACCATAAAGGATAAAACCCCGCAACTTGCTCAGAGATAGAATCAACACCAAAAGAAAAACCCAAAAAAAAAATATGATCTCCCGACAGCAGTAGCCTCTTTCTTTCTAGCCCCAGTAACTTCTTCTTCCTTAGCTATGCGCTACAACTGAGTGTAAGTGAGTGTGTGATAAGTAGAGAGGCTCACTCTATATTTATACTAATTCCTAACTTGACAATGAATCACTAGGCATGACTTCTCTAGGAGAGTCTAATAACCCTAGGGCCCCGGAACTGCGGGGACTTTAACCCTTGAACAATAGGAGGGTTACCCATAATGACTTGACATGACTTGTTTACATTATAGAACCTCCTGATAGGAACATTGGGGCATGACATGACTCAATTACATTACAGATACTTCTCGGAATAAACATCGGGGTACAATACATGAAATATACAAGCGAATACATTCCAAAGTTACAAATACATCAACAAAATTCACTAGCTGAGAGTGTATACTTTCATCTAGGAATTCATCAAATTGAAGGCATGGAGGTGGAAGATATTGGGAGTCAAGCTGACTCATACTGAATCTGAACAACAAAATCATAAAAAATTAGGAACATACCTGTCTGTTTCCAAACCTATCCTAAGAACCGACTCATCATTGAAACAATATTCTTTGTTTCTTCATTAAACAGGTTTACATATAAGGTAAATGACTGGTTATCAAGGGATGCATATGACCCAAAACACTTTGAAAATAAGGGTTGTTTTTGCTCAATGGTAGCATGTATGAAATACTCAATTAGGTATTCTTCACTGAAATATTCATGGTTTTGGGTGAAGGTAGGAGGGATAGTAAGAGAGTCTCAGAAAACAAGTGTATTAACATAACATATAATCTCACCCTCTCATAAGAGGAATAATTCGACGCACACCAGTCAATGAAATATGGAAATTTAAGGGGTTGGTATGGATAGAAATAGTAGAAATGAGACTCGAAGATGATGTGAAAATCAATACCCTAGTCTTTAAATGAATCCAACCTTGTTTTTAACTGGTGAATGGGGCCTAAATATAGAATGGTATCAAATATATCACCATCCCTATCTTCTAAGACTTCATCAATTTTATGAAATTCCAGGGCCTAAGCCTCTACTTCTCCTCCACTATCCATGTTTAAATACTAGTAGGTGGGTAAAAAAATGACCTATCTAGCAAGCTAATGTCTGGATGGGTATTTTTCTAACTTGTATTTTTCCATGCAAAACAATTCTTTCTTCTCCCAATGCATAAAAGACAAATAGTCTTCCACCACGTGCCTTTACTCTTTATAATATTCTTCATAGTGGTTTTTGGATCAAAGGAAGTGGTTTATTTTCCACTAGTAGAATTCTATGTTAATCTCCATGTATGTTCTGATACCAGATCCTTCTGTGTCTGTAGATTCAATCTAACTTTCTTCTCAACTATCGATATTGATCCCCCATTAGCCTTCTCCTTTACTTATTCCGCTACCCGACCTGTTTCCTATTTTCCTTGCAATTTTCCATAGCGAACCCTCTCATCACCGTAGATCTATCAGATCTTTATTTACCACTGTGTTGAGGCCTGGAAATTCGCAGGCGGCAACAGTAAGGGATTCTCCCCAATCAGCGTTCCCAACTAGCCCGCTGACTGTTTGGTATAGGGAATCCATCCGGTTTGCGGTCCGGCTACCGTAGGTCAAAGTAACAAACAAAGGCTTTACCGGTTGCGGCCTGGCCCACCGAGTTTTTTTTTATTTTGACTGAAAGGAAATGATATGCACGTGTCTAATTAAATGCAGGCTGGTTTAAATGCAGGGGGGCGGTCACAAAGTGCTGCGCAGGTTCTTACCTCTCGTCTTATGCTCACAAGCAAACAAACCAGATGCGAACAGAAACGACTAGCTATCTAAACTATCGCTAGGGAGCGAGGCTATCATCTTAAATGAGCAATAAAGGATCACATACTGTAAGAAAGCTACAGATAGCTGATACTTTTCCCAAAGCACATGAAAACTACAAATATTCGAATAACCAGTTAACCGATCATTCTGAAACAACAATTATTACTCACAGTGCAAATGTATCCCAGAAAAGACTGCAGAATAATTAACAAGAACTTAGGTTCGAAACATCAAATATCCTCACAGCGCATGAAATACAGCTGAACACGAAATAGTTCTTCTTCAGCATTATTCATTGAATAGCATTGGTACATTTCACTTCTTTACTCTTTCCGGCAGACAAAATTGCAGTTCACTTCGAAAAACGAAATAGTTCCTCTTCCGAGTCAACAGTTACCAAATTTTCTAAGGGAAAAAGCCCCCATTTCATAGGGATTCCCATTATTTAAACAACAACTGATGTCCCCTGGGTTCCCTCGGCGCGTGACCTTTCAGCGCTCTTGGCGATTCAGTTTCCTTCCTGGCCGTTTCGTTTTCTTCAATCATTTGAATAAACTTTTTACCTTCTGATAGTAACTGCTGAAACGCTTCAGTGGCGCCTTTGTCATCTGTTTGGGTTGTCTCTTTTCTTGCCGCATGCCGCCTTCGTGACCCCTGTGATTCTCCCTGCACGTAATTTATGCGCATTATCCACTAACTTGAGACATCGACCATCAAAATTTTATAACCCTAGTGAAAGATTCACAAAGAAATTGGCCTGGCTTTAAGGGCGAAAACTTATGAAGAGAAACGGCTGTCGGGTGGGCTAATAATCAGGCATCGGATGGGTAAGTTTCGGGGAGACTCCACGGCGGGCGAGCACGGGAAGAGAGGAAGTGGAAAATGAGCGTCGTAGGTGATCGGGCGGCGGAGGATAGTGGATCGGCGGGTGGACTACTCCGCCACCTGCAACGGCGGATGGGATGCAAGCTACGGACAGGCGACGGAAACTGCAAAGGCGGTAGTTCGGGCGTCGCGTGAAACTCAAGTCGGGACCCGACTTTATCTCCCCAGCCGCAACGTCGGGTGAACAGGAAATCTGGGGTAAGCGATTCACAACTCGGATCGGGCGTCGGAGAGAAGTGGGTCGGGCGGAGACTTTGTTCTGCGGGCTGCAACGGCGGGTGGGATAAGACTCTTCTTCCTCCAAAAGAGGCCCGATCCAGAGAGAGAAAAACATCATAGCTAGAAATAACTTGCATCCAAAAAACCGTCTTTTCCCTTGTTCATGCAAAAATTTCAAACTTTGACGGGTACCAGGAAAAACGCACGACTCAAACTAACTTGGCCAAACACTTAAAAGTCGAGCAATCGACTTCAAACACAAGATAAGCTCCAAGATGCCAAATTTTCAACAGTAGGTTCGAGCAACTAATGACAAGGAGGGGTCCCTGAGTTTAAGTAAAAAACTAAAATCGGGGAAACAGGTTGCGGTAGCAACAACTGGCGATTCCCTGGTGAACCTAGATCTCTGGGTGGTTTCTTCCTTGAAACGCCGACTGTCTTACAACAAAATGTATTCCTTGGATCCTTCCAGCTAGATAGATTTCTTAATGATAGAAATGTGTCCCTTTATCATTGATATCAGTCCACTTTGGGCGATGAAAGTCAATATTCTAGAGTCCGGATAACTCTGCTGAGGCTAGAAAATTGAGTTCATTATTAATTTCTCTTCAAGGTAGCTGGTAACATTGGACACCACAGGATTGTAGCAGGTGATGAACAGAAACGTTCCTTTGTTCCTCATTCCCATGCCGCCTTAGCAATTTTTTTGTGCTTTTTCGGATTTTATCCCTTTTTATGAGAGTTTTCATGTATGCCCTTCTTACTGAATTTTCATTCAGGATCCTCTATCCCATAGTGCCCTTTTGTGTGAGTGATGTGTTTGAGGTTTCAGCTCACGGACGGAGAGGATCATTGGCAATTTAGTACTTTATGATCTGGATTTAACCTTGGAGCATGATGCTTTTATAGGAATTCTGACTCTTGTCTGCCTTTTGGCAACTATTATCCGGCATGGGAGCATTTAGATTTAACACCCTGTTCATCTTGCTATTCTCCATGGGTCCCCTGTCATCGCCCTTTAGATTTTTTTTTTTTTTTTAGTGTAAAGTGCGCGGAACCTCAGCATAGTATTCTAGACTTTTGAGTCTGATTGACCATACAGGAGTTTAAGTAGGACTTCAATGCACACAAAGATTTTGAAAACTTGCTAGCGGAAAGAATCCACATGGAAAACCACAGTCTAACTATTCAACAAATGTTTACCATTCCCAGAAATGTGGGGTTCTCCACAAATAACCACGAGTTAACCACCTTTATTGAAACAAACTCACTTAAAGCAAATGAAAACAAAACCCAGCAATAGTTTATTTATGTACAAGTTAGAAAGCTCAAAAACAGCTTAGGAAAAATAAGGTTTAAGGACCAGCCCATTAACTGGCAAGTTTTCCTCCCATCCCTGTAAATCTCGTAACATATAGGTAGCAGGGCCAATTTTAGCGGTAATCTGAAATGGACCCACCCATAACTGTTGGAACTTAGTGTGTTTCCCTTTCTCGTCATGGGGATGATCCCATTTGAGGACCAGGTCTCCTACTTCTAAGTCCTTCTTCCCGGCTTTGTGTTTGTCAAACCATCTTTTCACTACCTCCTGCTGCTGTTGGAAACGTTCTCTAGCTTTGGATCTGGCCTCTTCTGCTTTCATAAGATTGTATATTCTGACTTGGAGAACTTCATCATCCGATCCCCTAGACTCCTGAGCTAGTATGGAAGATGGGAGCAGGATGTTGGGGGGAAGAATGGCTTCTTTTCCGTATACTAGGGTGAAGGGCGATGCTCCCGTGGCAGACTTAGGGGTAACTCTATCAGCCCACAGGGCATTGGGTAAGGCTGAGTGCCAACTTCGTTGGTTCTCTATGATGGTCTTCTTAAGGATTCTGATGAGGTTTTTATTTGAGGATTCAGCCAGGCCATTCCCTTGTGGGTAATAGTTAGCAGAATAGTGTAACTTTATACCTTTCTCATGAGCAAAAACAGTAATCTTAATGGATGAAAAGTACTTTGCATTATCGAAAAATAATGAGATTGGAACCCCAAACCTGGTCATGATGTGGTCTTGTAGAAAATTGATGACTTCGTCTTCATTTACTTTGCGCAAGGGGACTGCTTCAACCCATCGGGTGAAATAATCGGTTGCTGTAAGAATATACTTGTGTAGCAGAGAGGAATTTGGCTTGATCTCTCCAATGACGTCTATTCCCCATTGCTCGAAAGGCTCTGTGATCATTACAGGCTTTAGAGGTGCTGCTGCTCTAGGTAGTCTTCCACCGCATCTTTGACAAGTATCACATTTTCGGACGTGCGCATGGGCATCTCTGAAAAGTGTTGGCCAATAGTAACCAGCCCTAAGGATTTTATGGGCTGTAGTGTCTCCTGAATAATGTCCACTGGCCGGTCCATCATGTAATTCAGTCATTACTTTCTCAGCGTCTGCCTTCTCCAAACATCTTAAAAGGACCCCATCATAATTTTTTCTGAATAGTACGCCTTCTACGAGTTGGTAGGAAGCTGATTTTAGACGTAAAGCTCTTCTCTGTTTGGAAATCCAATGTTCAGGAAATACCCCAGACTGTAGGTAATGTACAAGGTCTCTATACCAAGATTCGGGAGCTGTGAATAAAGGACAAACATCCATTACCTGCAACTCAGCTTCATGATTCCATGCTTGTTCTTCATTATTACTGCTTCCAGTCATTAGCCTGCATAGCCCCTGACCTTTCTCTATAGTGGCTGGTTTGAATTCTAAATCGTATTCTTGAAGGGCTGTGACCCAATTTCCTCTTCTTTCTCCTAATTCCTTTTGAATGAGAAGGGACCTTACAGCTGGGTAAGGGACTATTACCTTGGTTCGATTCTTTAGTATATAGGGTCTGAACTGCTTGACCGCTTTAAATACTGCATATGCCTGTTTGTCAATGGCTGGGTAGTTTAACTCAGCCCCTTGTAGCCTAGTGCTCATAAAAGAGATTGGAAATTCGTCACCTCCTTCTTCCTTTTGCGTGAGTACAACGGCTAGTGAATCATCGGACGCAAACGTATACATAATGAAGTTTTTTATCAAAATCTGGACTTTTAAGAGAGGGCGCATGTGCAACAGCAGTCTTGATTTTGCTGAAAGCATTCTTTTCAGTCTCAGTCCATTTAAACTGTGCCTTTTGCTTGACCATTTGTTGCAAGGGTTTGACAGTTTGGGCGAAATCAGGCACGAATCTCCTTACAAAGCCTATTGTTCCCATGAAGGATTGCATTCCCTTCTTGTTATGAGGCATGGGAATTTGTTCAATAGCCTTAATCCTTTCTGGGTCTATAGATACACCTCCTTTTGAAATTATGTGTCCCAGCAACTTGCCTTCAGTGACCGCAAACACGCATTTTTTTGGATTTAGGGAGATGCCATACTTTCTGCAGCGCTCAAAGATTTGTTTCAAATGAAAAGCATGCTCCCCTCTTTTCTTCGAAAATATAGTGATGTCATCAAGGTAGACCACTACACTTCGCCCAATCAATCCGCGAAAATCTATGTCCATAGCTCTCTGGAATGTGGCTCCGGCATTAATCAGGCCAAAGGGCATTCTTCTATACGTGAACGTTCCCCATTTAGTTCTGAATGTCGTCTTCAATCTATCTTCCTCGGCCACCAACACTTGATTGTAGCCAGAGAACCCATCTAATAATGAAAACATTTCAGAGCCGGAGACCATTTGTAGCAATTGCTCCATGGGCGGTACCGGGTAATTGTCTTTGTCTGAGGCACGATTTAGATTTCTGAAATCTACGCACAGCCTGATTTCTCCCGATTTTTTCCTGACAGGTACCAGGTTTGACACCCATTCAGACTGTCTGACTTTGAAGATAATCCTAGCGTCCAGCAATTTCTTCACCTGACTTTGAATCAACGGTTCCAGCTTTGGGTGCATTCTCCTCAAAGGTTGCTGATATGGTTTGACGCCTACTTTTATAGGAATGATATGTTTGATGATATTGGTATCATAAGTCTTTAAATCAGCATATGTCCATGCGAAGAAATCTTTGTACTACTTGAACAAACTCAGGAACTTGTCTCTTTCTGCTGGTGAACAGCACTTGCCAAGGTTCACAAACTTGGGCTCTGCCTCGGTCCCTAAATT
>LPNX011099443.1:909-18176 GCA_001517045.1 Pseudotsuga menziesii
AATATGTAAATCAATGATCACAAGATATGTGAAATTACAAATGAGAGTTGTGTATATATATTGTATACACAACTTAATCCTAGGGTGTTTTTTCCAAGAGGGTTTATGGGCCCATATTGACTAGATCAGAGTTAATTAATCCTAGAAAATGTTAACTAGGTCCACCCTTAGCCAATCCTGGAAATGCATACAAAAATGATTACAGGATGATGTTGGTCGTGGCTTACAGTGAAGCTTACACCATTCTCAGCAGTTAACCTGCACTCAAAGGGGAATATTGTCCACTCTCTCATGTGATGCACCCTTTCTATCTATTTCCCAGCCCTGAAATAAACTGGAAAATTTATGTAAAAAGCACCGAGGATAAGATCTCAAAAAAACACTGCAGAAAAGATGATTATATCAAAAAATATCTCACAGATAGGATGACCTCTCTGTCAAAAGACAACAATTGGAAAAGATGGAAATTAAGGAAAAAAGTACCCTCATCTGAGATGCTCCAACTGGTCAATAGTAGTAACTTGCTTATTGGTCAAGCAAGCTCCAAATATTTAAACATTGGCCTTTAGAAAAAGAAAAGGTAGCATCCCAGTTTTCAACTTGGAAAGATATATAATTCATTAGAACCGCGTAGTAAAACAACAACAGTAATCTACTAAATTCAGGTAGGACCGTGTAGTTGTTGGTTGATGGTTCAATTCCAATCCAACTTGAAAAATGTAATTAGTAAAACTACAAAATTACAATACCCAAACAATAGTCGTTGAACAGTCAATCCTAGTTCGATTTCCCAAGAAGATGACTATTTTTAATATGAGTAGGAAACACAAAATACAACTTCTAATCTCCAGATGGAGTACTCAACCCTCCGATTTAGTCTACTTCAAACCAACAATCCAGGCTCGGTATAGTGGTTTAGAAGGAACCTAATCAACACTAAGAGATACAGAGCTCCCTATCAATTAGATACAGACCTCCCTATCAATTAGGGAAAAAAATAAGAAACTTTTGATGCCAATCAGAGGTCCCTAGTTCAATTCCAGCAGAAACCATGCCCGCCCCGCTAGTTCAATTCCAGTAGAAACCATGTCTGTCACAAAGTGTAGAAGAGAACGTGTTCCATGGATTCCAAAGAAAAATATCTTGTTGGGGTTCCAGGGCAGTGAAGCACTACAATTTAAACTGATGTTTTTGTTTATATATGAAAAAGGTGAAATTAGATTCAAACGCCAATTTCTTTGCAACAATATGGATTTAACAGAAAGACCAAGAAACACAGTGTCATCAAATAACAACAAAGAACCAAATCATAAATGATACGAACAAAGCCAACTCGGAAGTGGATGTTAAGCCGGGCATGCTGGGCTTTCTTTCCTACATTGGGATAGTTGCGAAGATTAGGCAATGTCCAGACTCATTGATGTAATACATGATGTATTCCAATTTTCAACAGGTTTGCGATGGAGCATAAGATGCACTTTCTCAAGGAAAAAATAACAGCACTAAATTATTTTGGATGAAGCAATTACAAGGCCACTATTCCTTTACAATAAATCCCAAAGTCCTTATGTTTAAAATGGCCAAGAACACCCAGAGAAAACCTTATTTGGAGGTGCTGAGTGATCTACCAATTTATCAGCGATCCAAATTGAGCGATCTACCAATTTATCAGCAATCCACACCAACAATCTGCGATATGAGCCGATCTTCAGTATCCATAGCGTTTTGGTGCTGCGATGAAATCGTGATCTGCCATCTGAAATCGTGATCTATTATTTTGAGATCTAACCTGTAATCTGAACTAGCAATCTCCTCTGCGTCGTCTTCTCCGCGATCAACGATAATCCTAAAGAGCACTAGAATGGGAACAAATTACAGAGTTCCATAAATGCTCAGTTTTTAAAAACATGAAAATCTTCAACGCAATATCTTCTCAGAGTATCGTTTATCATGATGAGAAATGACCAAGAAATAGGGATAGAGGACGGGTTTGGTAGATAATTAATGGAGGACGCGGCGGGGTGGCAGCAGGACGACAGTGGCGGTGGCGAGACGGAGGCGGACGAGGCTGCTAGATTATTGTAAAATTCTGTCAATGCACCAAGTTGACCGGCCGTGGGGCCTAGGGAAGGTGGCTTATCCAGCATGAATGTACATGCTGGATAAGATCAGCCTCGATTGGTAGGCCGGAAGGGGGCAGATTGAGAGGCCACGCAGCTAATATGGTCACGCCAGGAGCGATGATGTCGAGCTTGAGGATTCCCGGATTCACAGAGCTCGGACCCCAAGTCCCTGGGTTGAAAACGAAGCAACGGCCAGCGCACGGGAGCTCCCATATGGCTGAGCTTATCCAGCATGTACGTTCATGCTGGATAAGCCACCTGCCCGTTGGGGTCAATTACAAAGAAGTGTTTGTATAGGGAGTGATTTACAAGGCCTTCCAAGGTACAAGTAAGAATTTTCTTTGACAGATATGGGATTTTATTCAATTGAAAATGTAGTGCCTTTTCAAGGAAGATGAATTAGAAAGAAAATTTATGCATTGATTTCATATGGTTGGTAAGCTCCTCTCTTCATTCATTTAGTGGCTTCTAGCATTGCTTGATGCTTTGGTAATGCTTGTGCTTTGGAAACTTTGGTGTAAATGTGTTTTTAAAAATGAAGTTAGATTTTTGCTTGCATTTTTTCAACTATACAAAAAAAATGTAAGCATGAAAGTGTTAATTAAAGGTTTTTTTTGTTGTTGTAAGAGATGCCAAAAGATTGAATTAATTTTTTAGTGTTTTAATTTCTTTAAAAAAAGAAGATGTAAATACTTTTTGTATATTCTTTTATTTGTATTTCTTTAAGATGATGATGTAATATTAATTATATCTACATATTATATAGAAAAATATATTGAAAAATAACCTCTTACCTATATATTTTTAAAATTAATATAATATATACAAATATTTTAAAAACAAAGGAAAAAACATCACCTTAACATAAAATTATGTATTATCTTTCTTACAATATTCTTTTTAAGATAACAATAAATACTCCAACAAAATAAAATTTCATTTTTAAAATATAATTACATATTTTTCATTTTTACATTATGATTTTAATTTTTAATACTAATAATTTTTCATCAAATTTATTTAATTTTGCATAATTTATAAACCAGAAATAATAATTAGTAAAAAATAATCATGATTCTATCTATACAATCAATTATATTGAACGTTGTGACTATATTTCCTCTGCAAGTAAAAGGTGCTTTAAAGCTCAATATGGAGGAGATGTTGTCACATATGTAAAATGACACTATTAAAAATGATAACTAGTTAAAAAAATAAATGAGTTATCAACATGTACAAAAGTGAAAAATTAAGATAAAAATATTTAAAATTGGATCCCTCTGGGTGGTAGATCAAATAAATATAGAATCAGTCACTTCCTATAATTTTGAGGCCATTTTCCTATATTCAATATCTATCCAAAATCATAAATGTCATTTTTATGTGGATAGAGGTTTTTATAAATGAGATTTCTTTTTTCATCTACTAAGGAGGATGATACAAGTTTACTCTCTAGATTAATTTTATGGCACTAGTTCAAAATTTGAAATATACAATTATTAAAAAATGGTGACTTTATAATGCAACTTGGTCGATAGTTGAAGCTTGCTTGTTGGTGTATGACATTGTGATTGGACATATATCATGAATGATGAATCATGATTTATATGAATATGAAAAGAGTAACTTGAATTTCCACTTTGTTTATGTCTTATGATTATCATGTTTATACTTAAGATTTATATGTAATTTCCACTTTTTTTTTCTTTTTTAAATTTTTTTTTTTTCAAGAAGAAAAAAGCCTGTCCTTGTTATTCTATTAAGAATCAAATGGCATCTAAAGTGTCGTCCCATACATGGGTTACATCCAAGAGAGTATACAACTCATACAAGAATAAGTCACTACCAGAAGCGGCCGGGGGGACAATAGCGGATCAACAGAGAAAGAGTTCCCATCAGTATACTGTCTCATCATATAGTGGATCTGTCTCATCAAACCATATCTACCGTGGGCCAAAGAGACTAATATGCAGAAGAATAGGGGATGTATGCTCCCCATACATGCATCAAAAGAGCTGGAAAGTATCATGAGTGACCAAATGATCCTCAGTAAATTCAGAGAAACAACAAAAAAAGCCATGTAATTTCCACTTTATATCAATGATTTATGAACTTTGAAGTAATATGTAGTTACTTGTTGAAATTAAATATTAATGAAGATGATTTAATTTTTTATTTCCTATACATATATATATATTGTACACTGATGTACTATATATATATACCCAAATCTCCTGTTTCAAAAAGTGATTTCTCTATTTTCCTCCTAAGTTTTCTGGTAACTTAAATGATATATTACAAAGTAAAGTAGGCTTAACTTTTTATAAAAAAATATAACTAAAAATCGATCCATAAATGAAAGTGAAATTCTAATATCAATAATAATATATATTAGGATCTTTGTTGAATATCACTCATTATGATCACAACTGTTTCCGTTTTTTCATTTTCTAAAACTTACCTAACCTTAAACTAAATAAACAGGAATTTTAAATGTAAAGTTGTGATAGGTTATATGCATATTCAAGAAAAAAAAACTTGAAAGTTAATTAAGTTTTTGAGAAATTTCAAAATGTTAAAAAAGATATTGCGGACAACCATTTAAAAAACATTTTGCGGACAACCATTTAAAAGAAGATATATGCTTTGAGCATTATATTTTGAGTTCATATTTTAAATATATAACAATCATGTTTAATCATAAGAGTTAAAATATACATTTTGTGGACAATCATTTATATTTATTATTATTTATTCATAGAATGTTTAAGTAATATATTTTAGATTTATATTTTAAGTATATCATAATGATGTTTAACCATGAAAGTTAATGTCTTTTAGGGATTTAATAAAAAAAATATAAAAAAAAATTTTAGTACTAAAATATAAAATATGGAAATAGACATCTTTTAAATACAAAATATACATTTTTTAAATATAAGAAAATAGTAAAAAAATGTGTACTTAAAAATAGAATTGTATAGGTAAGTATGGGTACATAGCCTCAATGTATCTATTTTTTTTTAATGTTGATCAAATAGCACGGGTGATATTTTTTTTTGCATGTATATAGGCACATTTTACTTTATTTTACTTTCCAAAATCATTTATGTCAATGTACAACATGAGTGGGCCTAATGGTTAAGAGCATGTGTTTCCTCTTAGGAGGTCAAAGGTTCAAATCCAGAGGGGGATAGAGTGTTATTAATTTTAGCGGAATAATACATGTAGGCAATATGGTTGTTTTTGTGTTATGATGAAATTATAAATAATATGTGGCTTGAGTTATCATTGGAAATGTTGTTATTATAGTTCCACTTTTATATTGATAATTAATGAACAATTGGATTCTTAATTTAAGCTAAACTATATCATATCCATTAACTACTCTAGTTGAAGTTTCCCTTTTATCTTAACAATTAAATTTTAATAGTACCACTTTGTGAATCTTTGAACCCTAAAATTTGTATATATATTTAATCATTTAGTCAACTTTTCACTTATTAAGTTGAATATTAAAAAAAATTCAAGTTAATTTCTCACCAACTCTCAATATGCCCTCATCTTGCTACTATACTTTAAAATCCCAAGCACTTTCACTATGTTCATTGCAGTCTCCTTAGAAAAGAAGCCACAGTAAACCTTGAGACATTTGTTGAAGGGTAATAATTCTATCAAAACACTATAAGAGCCATGAAAAGAGTCTATTTTCTTTATATAAGGCATCTAAGAAGATACTAAGATGTTGATGATTTTGGAACTTCCTAAGATTCATACACGTATAAAGGTAAAAGACATTATTCACCAATACCATCAAGTATGTTATTCTACTTAAAGATATTGATTGTTCACTTTACCTTCCTAAAATCCACACAAAAACATAGAACCTAAGGACTATTTTTATCAAAACCAACAAGTATGTTATTCTCATTCAGGATATTGAATTTTCACTTTATTTGTCAAACTATGCAAAATTGCATGCCATACTTTTTAAATATAATCCATAATGAATGTAAATTTGATGATAACAACCATTATGTTAATATTCATAACTTGCTTAAAAATGTCACCTAATTATCAAAAGTATTGCTACAAACATTAATTAAGCAAATATCAATATGTCTCATAGATCTTAGACTTAAAGCACGTAAATAACATTATGGGTTATTCTCAAAATATTTGACATATAACTTAAAGTAGCATTGATATCATTGTCCTAGACTTAAAGCACGCAAATAACATTATGGGTTATTCTCAAAATATTTGACATATAACTTAAAGTAGCATTGATATCATTGTCATTATAAAGAGCACGAAGAAATTAAAATAGTCTAATAGATAGAGATGTTTAGAATTGAGAAAAGGTGAATGATTAATCTAAGAACAAATAAATGAGGGTTTTATGGTTGTGATCCAATTTTGGTTTTGTAATGTTGACCAGCTTTATTTGTGTAAATTCTTACTTAAAATTAATGAAAACCATTCAAGTTAGAAAATCTCACTTAGCTTAATATATATTTTTATCATAAAAAAATTCATTAATACACTTTTATAAAACAAAGAAAACTATGCATCATCTTTCCAATGAGCTTGGCCATTGTTATAAGCATGCCATCAATGATAACAAAGACCAAAACTTTACAATTGCAACAAAATATCTATGAACCAATATGTTAGATATCTTTAGAAATATGGAATATGTGAACATGAAGAAAGATATGCAAACACATTTCCTTGGGTACTAGCCATGTCTATTATTTGGTCTCACTAATATTATTGAACCATATATTTATAATTAATCTTACTAATAAGTTTTTAATATCATTAAATTTACAGCCATGACCCATGACTAATTGTTTTGGTGTTTTGCAAAGCTAATAACCCACCCAAAAAATTAAATAATAGTATGGCTAGAGCTAGATTTGAACATATAACGGTGTATGCTATTCAAATTCCCATATTGACAATAACAATGCTCATAACACTTTTCAAGAAGTTTTCATTAAGTGACATTTAAAATAGTGGATATGATAATATGGTTATTAAGTGACATTTAAAATAATGGATATGATAATATGGTTATTAAGTGACATTTAAAATAGTGGATATGATAATATGGTGGTAAGATTATGTGAATGTAGGTTATGTGATAGATTTACTCTTGTGAAAATATACATCTTATTAAAGAATAGATAAAAGCCAATAAAAATAAAAAATATTTAGATCTTTAGAAACAGATAACAATTAATGGGAATCCAAATCTAAATTTTGATCACTACTTACATTTATCATCTTATCACCTTCAAATAATGTTCAGATATGACTATTATTATTATTTTCACAGAGGAGTTTCATGGATTGTTAAAATAAACTATGTTATTCATTAGAAATAACAATGAATTCAACAAATTAAATATTTTTGAAGGATATTTTTAAATGGAGTTCACTAGTGAACCAACGATATGCACCGATCGGACGACCGGCCGCGCGTGACCGGTCACGTCCGATGCGGCCGGTCGTCCGATCAGTGCATATCGTCAGGCAAATAGGTCCCGGCTTTTTAATTTAGTTTCTAAAAAAACTTTTGAATTAATTAAAAGTATTTAGATTTTTAGGTAATCAATATCCAGTTTGTTGCATAGGTTTTAATGTGGTGGATGCTGCTAGCAGGCTGATGGATTTAATGCTACTTGAGATCTAACGACCTGTTAAACAGAGGCCTTGGCATTAAAACCTGTGCAGCAAGCTAATTAATTTTTGACTAATTTTTATGTGAGTTGGCTAAACAGGGGACTTTTTGACCTCTGTTTCCGGCTGGTTTTTATCAGTTTTTGGTTATGAATCTTCAGAGAATTTCAAAACATCCAAAAAACATTGCTAGATTTTACAGAGTGTGGGCGTTGGAGGTTTTCCATTCACCTGATTTCATTTTTGAGCTTAAAATCACCCAACAAACAACAGAAATTACAGATTTTGTGGATTAAATTCACTGAATTCCAGCAAAAAAAATCAGCCCGAAAGTCAAAAAGTCCCCTTGTTATGTCCTTATTTTTTTTCAACAGTTGGAAATAAGATAGTTCTATTTCACGTGAGTCGTGACTATGGACATTATTATCAGGTGTCCCTCGTGGTAAGGAGTCTATAACGCTTCAAATATTATTGACAGAAAACATAATCTCCCGTGACTCCGTGAGTGATAGTACTCTAAAGCGTGCCAATTACTTTTACCAGTAGTTGAATTAAATGTTGCTTGACTTTTACTGGCTTTTTGAAGTTGTACTTGTGGCGTTGTCCAGTTTTGGCAGAAAATGTTTGGATACCGTACTTTAGGGAGACGAATTCAAACCGTACTTTGCATACTGTAGGCAATTAATATACCAGCATGGGTAGCCAATCACTGATATATTGCATCTATAGCAAGTTGGGATTTTGATTGGGTCTGATATACAGAGGGTGTTTTGGGATTTGTTTTGAATTATTGGAATGTTCAGCTTTGTACATGAATATACCAGTATGGGTAGTCAATCAGTGATAGATATAGCAAGTTGGGATTTTGATTGGGTATGATATTTATTGTCCATTGGTTATAGCTTGGGTGGTTGGGACAAATGAATGTTATCCTCCCCACCCAGGTTCAATTCTTATAAGTGACATGTATGCTTTTGTTGAGCCACTATGAATATATGAATGTAATCTCGATTCTAGTGCTGATGTGACATTATGACAGGTGGATTAACCCTCTAACAAATGATGAACCACCTCTTATCCCTTAAAAAAAAAATGATATTTATTGAGAAGGTGTTTTGGGATTTGTCCTAAACTATGGGAATGTTTAGCTTTGTGCATGATTCATGTTTTTTAGTTTTTTTTTTAAATAAATTTGATTTGTTTTTAATAATATATATAAAAGATGTTGAAGAATACATTTTAAAATTTAATAATTTTTATTTAAGGTTAAAATAAATTACATCATAAAATTAGATTTAGATATTTTTTTATAAAATGTATATTTTAATTTTATTTATTAATATGTGTAGATTAAGTGGTGATAAAGTGTATTTTTAAACTATTCTAGTTGTTAATTTCCCTAGTTTAAAAACTAAAATAAACTAGCAATTGCCCCTAAAAGTGTAAAGAAACTCCCAAAGAAAATGAAAAAAAAAGTGATTAGATATGTGAAGGAGCTCCACCACAAAACATACTTTCTTCAAATAAGGCAACAAGTGGGATATCCATTACATAAAAATTTCAGAGTACTTTCACACCTAATTCTTTTTGAAACTTATGCCATACAGGTTGTGTGACAATGCCCTCAACCAATGCCCATGTTGGAAAATGGGCAATTTTTGGCTCTTGCATGTATTGTTTTTGGCGTTATGTTTAGATGCATATAATCTTGAACAATAAGTTTGTCAAATATAATTCAGAGTTTTTATCCTTACTCTAGACATCAACCTATTTGTCAAAAAGTCTTGCAAGCATGCGAAAACTTGTTTCATTAAAAAATTAGATAAATTAACATATTACATCATCCACATTGGTAAAGTAAATATGCAGACAATGTATAATGTTTATAGTAGACAAAGATCAAGCATATTTTCATATAATGTTAGCATAGCCACAATTGAAGTGGTAGTAAAGAGTGAGCCACTTGTGAAGACAAGTGGTTGTTAAATAAATGCTAAACATGAAACTAAATACAATATTGTTATAGTTATCCATTTATGGTAAACATAAACATTAAACTAATTATATAATATAAACATAAAACAAATACTATTTAATAAACAAAAAAAAACTAAAATGAAAAAAAAAACAAAAAACAAAAATTGATATCCACTTAGTTGAAGCTTATTTAAATCTTAATCAAGAAGCATTTAAGCACACAATATACAACAACCATGAAAATAATCTCTGTACACTTGCTACACTCGGGTGAATCTTGTTGATCCGCTCAAGGAAGTCCAAAATCTCAAATAATATCTAAACGCCTATTGGCGTAATTAACTGAGATAAAAAAATATGAAATAATGGATACAAATGATAGCTTGTAAAACTAAAGCCACTTACTAAAACAAAGTGAGCATTGGGACACTAAATATTTCACATAATACACGAAGAATAAGAGATTACTCACCATAGGCTACAACACTCTTCTCTCCCTCTAAAGCTATATACAACTAGTGACTAAGTGAATCCAAGTTTGAAGCCTCTTAAAATCTAACTAAATGCACACTAAATGAAAACCTACTCAAATTCAAATATAAGTGCAAAGGTACGCAAAAAGGAAAAAATGGAAAGTAAAGTATATGTAATGAAGTAGAATAATCACTGGTATGGTTACTAGTGAATAAATGATATAATCCATGCATCATATGATGTAAACATTCACCCAGATCAAAGAAACATGATTAAAATCTATAACAATTACCATACCTATCAAATCCATACTGACATGGTTTACTAATAATCCCCACATGAACAAATCCATTCTTGAAATGCTGGAAATGATTCACATATGATTATTTTTCATTCAACAAACTTGCAAATGACCAAGTAGCAACAATGTAGAAATCACCACGTACAAAAGGATATAAAATAATGTGATTAGGTGTCCCATTTGGTGTGTTGAGAATCCTAAACACAATAGCCAAATTCTCACTATCATAACTAAGATGGTGTAGTTTATGATCGTCCTCCATATCATGTAATGAAAAAATAGTGTCAGGCACATAACCAATATCCTTCATTTTCTCTATCAAGGTCTCCAAAATTGAATAGATCAACTATGCTTATGAGTGTGGCTTGTCATCTACAAAATCACACACAACATTCTTGACCTCAAGCTAGCAACATCATGACTATTGTTTAACTCCCCCCTCTCTCATCAATTGTATAATGTTTGTAACACTAGGACATCATTTCCTTATCACACATAACATTCATGACTTCAATCTAGATACATTCTAGCAATGTTTTAACTCCCCCCATCTCTCATCAATTTTTTAATGTTTGCAACACTAGCCCATCATTGCCTTATCAAAAAATAGTGAGATCATACCATATACTTATTAAAAAATATTAAATATGTTGTCATTGTAATGTACAAACCAATGGAAATGAAGAGAAGGGTGTTTAGCAGCACCCATGACTTCAAGAGAAAGGACCTCATGACCATAATTATGCATTCAATATGCAAATATTATTACATTCCAAGCTCACATATCTTGGATTCAATTTATATAACACTTTATATATAGTCTTTTAATGTTCAAGGTGTTGAAGCTCCATGCTTAAGCATAATTTCATTCTTATTAGGCAACCACATTCTTGCAATACCTTAAGATGGCTTAAGAGGCCAACAATATCTCCAAGATCAAGACTTCCAAATTGTGTACTATATATGTTAACAATGGTAGTTCTCATAAAAACATCCAACTCAAATCCACTTCTCATTATATAGATATTCATTTAATTGCTCTGTTGCAACGCTGCTAAATTGAGACAGGTTGGAAAAACACCCAATATGGTCGGTGGGTTTGGTTTCATTCTTTGTAGTGGCAAACTTTTTTAATGTCAAGGCATTGCTACCATGTCCATTTTATGTTGTCGTTATCCAACAATCATTGCATTCCATGAAGCCACGTAGATTTTAGGCATTTTGTTAAAAACAAATGTGCAATTTCTAACCTACTAGACTAGGTTAGCTGGACTCTATGAAACCACATTCAAATATTCTATGCTACCAAACTTTGCATACATGACATTGTGTCAATGAGATTAGTGCACACACCTTGATTAATAATCCAAGCATGGAATTACTTCCTTGATTGCATATAATACAAATGGGAACATTTGCAAGAATGCTATGAAATCAGGTTGCAGTCTCATTTCATGAGAGATCCAAGGTTGCATTGGCATATTTGTTATGGGCATAACCATAAATGAGATTAGTGCACACACCTTGCTTAATAATCTAAGCATGGAATTACTTCCCTGATTGCATATAATACAAATGGGAACATTTGCAAGAATGCTAAGAAATTGGGTTGCAGTCTCATTTCATGAGAGATCCAAGGTTGCATTGGCATATTTGTTCTGGGCATAACCATAAATCATTGCATTCCATGAAAGCACATTTCTTTCAAGAATTTTGTCAAACAAATAATGTGCAAGCTTTATATCTCCACATTTAGCATATATGATGCATGGCTCCCCGAAAGGACATAAGAATCGAACCCAATTCTACTTTTATTATCATGAATTTCGATGCACTCTTGGAGAATTGATAACCCCTTGCATTTCTTGATGACAAAGTTAAAAGTAAAATTGGTTTACATGCCTTCCCATTTCTTACATTACAATTTATCATAGGATTCCATAAGAAGACATTTTGCATGCATGTTTTTTCCAAAATTATTCCTACATTAACCATACTAGCCAAGAGGGCATGGGATCTAATAAATATAATGAGTAAATACATGGGTTAGTCAATTCTAGTTGAAGGTCAATCCTTTAGTAGATTTTTTTCCCAACATAAACCTTGCATTTAATAGCTAACATGACACCTTCAAAAATCATCTTATCTTAGCTATATTTCATAAGCATACATTGATCATCATTTGTATTCTATACTAAGAGAAATTCATCCATCGTAGTAGTAACTCTACTCCAAAACAATATATATGAACAATGGAAATAATGTGAATATACATTATTTTTTTATGCTGTAGTTCACAAACCCTCAATCATAGTTGTTGCGTTCACGAGAAGAAATCAAAGAGGGTATGGCCAAAGGGTCTTCACCTTGTTTGCTCTGATTACGGAGCTAACCTGATGGGGACATCAAGTGAGGCCCTTATATAACAATGTATAGGCACCCAAGGATTTGACCCTGAGACCTTTTTCTCACAATTTATGACACTCAACCACTTGAGCTAACCCACTGGTATAATGTGAACACACATTTAATTTAAAAAACAATTAATTGAATAATAATGAATATATTAATTACTTTGCATAGAAAGGCATATCTCAAAAAAAGTTATATTGAAATGTCACACCAAATATTATATTCAAATGTCGCTTTAGTATGTTTAAACTATTTCTTAGTATTGTAGAATATAACACAAACTAACAAAACACTAGATGGTTTACAAGAACTAGAAGCATATGTTAGATAAACATACATAGAGGATTTTCATGGACTAGTGGCCTTTATATATGCATAGTTTCTTGAAGATATGCAAACTCTTTTGAAATTGAATAAAAATATTTACAATGTTTTACCACATGTTTCAAATTTTTGAAACCAACATTAATATTGTTGCTTGGAAGATGAAGACGCATTGAGTTTTATCTTTTTTTTCTATCACTTCGACTTGATTGTCCTTCATAGCTTCGTTGACCTACTTGTTGGTTATTTGTTGGAGATTAATAAATTTTTAGCTTATTTTAGCTGACAAGAGGTTAATACATAAAGTATTTATTATCTTATTTTAGCTGACAAGAGGTTAATACATAAAGTATTTATGCACCTAGAGGTTTTCCACAAACAAGTATTTAATTGAAAAATAAATACCCAAACGTGATTTAACTAGATGATATTAGCATTTAATCCTAGAAAAATATTACCACATAATACATGGAAAAATATCAACTAAATCAAAGTATAGGTGATATCCACATATTTACCTTTTTCCCCACATTCGTGAATTATAAGTGACCTAAAATGCACATATTTGCATACAAGGAATATGTAAAACATAAACAATCTTACTTGCAATGCATACAAGCTCTCTTGACATCATTGTATATGGATCAAATAAACACATGCAAATAAAATACAAAAATTATTTTATAACAAGTTGTCTGGCATGAAACTCGATGGTCCATGGGAGATTATTGCAATGAATATTAAACTTCTAAGGAATAATAGAATAATTGTGGGAAGAAACTAACAACATAATGCGAAGGTCCATTCTATGTTTTTGGGCCTCTTCTTTATGAACAAAGAGGCTATTGGAGTGAGTCACTTCCACATAGTAGAGTGTTGGTTGAGAGTTGAGTTTTCCAAAATCAAAGATCATGCAAAAAACTCTTTCTTCAATTCAATGTAAAATAGTACAATGTATCACTACAGTACAATGCCAAAGTGAAAATCAAGGATTAAGCAAAAAACTATTTCTTCAATTGAATGTAAATCAATACAATGTATCACTACAGTACAATGCCAAAGTGAAAATCTATACAACCACATATTTTTTTTAAGAAATTTCAAGATGGGAAATCATCTTTGTTGTGGTGACCCATTGTAGTTGTTGTGCCCTCTCTTTCTATTGATTGTGTGGGATAGCTCTCACGTACCATAATTCTGGTACGCCGAATAACAGGGCATGGATATCGCTGGAGAGGGGCATCATCTACAAAAACCAAGTCATTTATATAGATATAATAAATGCATAGTTATTATTGAGAAACATATTTCATTATTTCCAATATCATTAAAATAGTCTTTACTTGTTGGATAATTAGCTAAGACAACTTGAGTGTTCATTGGTTCTGTAATTTGTTCCTCTTCCAGTTGAGCATGAGTAGGTACATGCTCTGCAATTCACAGAAGAAAATTTATTAGTACACGTCATCAACTATATATTTAAAATCATAGTAAATATTTATGCTTTATAGAATACATACCTAAATGGCTAGGATGCTTGGGCCACCATCATGAGGAAGCTTCCCACCTTCATGTGGTACCTGTTCGGTACTGCTACCCACGTTGCTTTTGTTGCTCTCACCCTGAAAAAAAAATACATTTTTTTTTTTTTAAATGTAATCATTAATGAATAGATTACACAAGTACATTATAATGATGGTCTAATTGGTTTTATTTACCCCTATCTGCGTTAGTGGGGAAATTGAGGTTTGCCCCAATATTTTTCGACGTTCCAACAAATGTTGAAAACTGTACTTGAAGTTGAGCCTCAAGTATTCTTTAGTGGATGCCTCTTGAAAATAATTTCCCTGCAATGCATAACACCATGAAAATTGCTTGTGATAAATCAATTATTTGTTCGGTATATTTAGAAAAAAATTTCCTACAAATAATGATCGTTTGATTCTTACAATTCGTTCTTTTAGTTTTAGATATCCATCCTAGCCCAGTTTGTGCTACCCATGTTTTTCTACTCTTGCCTTTGTCACTTTAGAGGTGTTGGGGAGCCTATGAAAGGTTTCTGTTAGAATAATCCTTCGGGATTATTGTAAATAAATAATAAATAGGAATATGATTAGACAGGAAGCCAAATAGGCTGAGCGGAAGGTGAAATCCAACCGCCATGTACTTTGTATAAATATAGGCATTTGCATTGGAAATGAAACTGAATCGGGAGTTATTACCAACAAGTGGTATCAGAGCAGGGCTGTCTGCCATAACTCCTGGCTGTCATTCTGTTTGCCAGTCCATTGCCAGACTGCTCCATCAGTCTGCCAGTGGAGTCGCATGCAGTGTATGCGTTACTCCTCCTGCCTGCGTTTTCTGCTCATACTTTGGTGTATACCTATCAGTGTATACCTAACCCTAATTTCTTAGCTGAATGAATCGCCCTCCTCCTCTTGCACGTTGAGAGAGAAATAATACTATGAAGACTGATATTGGTATTATTTCTCTGATATTAAAGACTGAAGACTGCAACCTTGCCTGAAGAATGCGACCTGTGATTGTTTTGAAATTTTCTCCATTGATTTTCTCTAGTCTGCGTTGTGCTGGAGTTTGAGACTGCGCTGTGACTGCGCTGAAGACTGATAATGTATATTGAGAGTCGTGGCCTTCAAAAGTGAGCGACCTCCCTTTGCTGTACTGAAAACCCTAAATTTACCCATTGTAAATTCTGCAAACATTTTTCAAAGTGGCTCGTGAATGCTGTGCGTGGAGCTGTAAAGACTACATTGGCGACCACAGTGGGAGACTGCCTGCGTGAAGCTCATATATATATGGTGTAAGAGCTTCCACTGCATTTCTGCTCGCTGCGTGCTCTCTTTTTTTCTGAGCCTCCCAGTTATCGATTTGCGTCCTGGCAGAGTGAAGGACGAGTTGAAGGGCGTAGACTACAACCTCATCAAATGAAACCTTGAAGACTGACTCCTCCAGTTCGTGAAAAGACTAGCGAATTGGTGTGAAGACTAGCGTGGAGAATGCTGGTATTGATCAGCTGAAGACCAGCTCGTCTTGGTGTGAAGACTAGCGTGGAGAATGTTGAAGTATTGATCAGCTGCGAGCCTGCGTTGTAGTGTTGATCAGCTGAACACGCTGGAGACTTCCTGGTGGGGTGATAATGTATATAATACTTGCTGCGTGATGGTATATGACACTTGCTGCGTGATAATGGCTGCGTGATGGTATATAATACATTGTTTATATATATCTGTACATTGATACTTGCTGCGTGATAATCTGCAAGCTTGTCTAATTTCGTGGAGAACGTTGTGCGTGGAGTTGTGCCATCATATATAAGTATCTGATATATATCTGCGTTGAATGGTGAAGCTGCCTAAATATTTTGATATATTTTGATATTTTTTGAGCAAACCCTAATTTTCTGAGTGAAGCTGCCTAGTGCTGCCTGAGTGGAGCTACTTGTAGAAACTGACTGTGTTGATGGTGCTGTCAATGAGAGCGTGGAGTACGACTCCCCTCTTATCTTCGTGAAACCAGCGTTGAATACCTATCAGTGCTGACTGATATATAAAAATTGCTGCCTGCTGCGTGTGGCTGGAGCCAGCGTGGAGAGTTGAGAATAATGCTGCGTTTGTGAGAAGACTGCTGCGACTTGAAGCTTGCATTCTTCGTCAGAGAATTAAGAGTACTGCCTTGAATTCAAGAAGCTACGTGAAGAATTGATTGAAGACTGCTTGGTTGAAAACAATTGCTGATGTGATTACTCCTCTTTGGTGAGTCGTGCTATTTTTAATATAAGCTGCGACATCTAAAAGGAAATTTTTGCTGCAAAGGAATGTGAAGGTATATAGACAACCAATACATATGAGGAAATCATTCTCATATGTTCCTTTGAAAACTAGCACTGTCATGAAAATATTGTTGTAAACGGTTACAAAGCTTATTATTTTTAGGTTTTGAACAGCACC
>LPNX011099459.1:0-17393 GCA_001517045.1 Pseudotsuga menziesii
CACTCTGTGCTTAGGGTCGCGACTACCGAAAAACCTGACCTCGACCGAATGACTGCAGCCGACTTCCCTACTACATTTTCACAGTTCCAGGAAGGAAGTCGACCGATCAATGAATCTAAAGCCCCAGAATGGTTAGATGCCAAAGTAAAAACCAAAGAGGTCGACATTTCAAATGACGACCGACCAAAACTAGCTAAGATTGGTGATTATTGGAATGAGCAACAAACTGCTGAAATAGTAACTTTACTTAGAGAATTCCAAGATGTCTTTGCAAGAGACTACAAAGATTTGAAAGGGTTAGTTCAAGAAATGGGAGAAATGAAAATCGACACTAAACCTGATGTCCGACCTGTTAAGAAACGACCCTATAAACTAGCTCATAAATATAAGGAAATAGTTAAAAACGAGATCGACAACATGTTGGAAGCAGGGATTATTTACCCCATCGACCAGTCGGAATGGGCAAGTCCCATGGTCGTCCAGCCTAAGAAACACGACCCGACCAGACTGAGAATCTGTGTCAACTTTAGGGAACTTAATAAAGTCACACTGACAGATCCCTTTCCCACACCTTATGCTGATGAAATCTTGAATGAAGTGGCAGGCCATGAATGCTACTCATTCACAGATGGATTTTCCGGATACAATCAAGTGCCTATAGCAAAGGAAGATCAGAAGAAAACCACATTTGTTTGTGAATTTGGCTCTTTTGCTTATAGGGTTATGCCTTTTGGACTAAAGAATGCACCTGCAGTCTTTTCCAGAATTGTTGTAAAAACTTTTCAAGAGTACATCTTTAAAACTATGGCATTCTACTTCGACGACTGGACCATATATTCCACCTTAAAAGATCACTGCACATGGCTCCGACTTATGCTAGAAAGATGTCGGCAGATTCAACTTTCCCTCAACATTAAGAAATGCATCTTTATGACCCCCATAGGGATACTACTAGGACATGTTGTTTGTAAAGATGGTATTAAGGTTGACTTTGCCAAAATTAAAATTATCCTTGAATTGAAGCCTCCAATAAACCCTAAACAGGTTCGGGTGTTATTAGGACATACAGGGTACTATAGGAAGTTTATCCGACATTACTCAGACATGACCTACCCCCTCGAAGAACTACTCAAGGATGATATAGAGTTTAAATGGACGGAGGAATGCCAAATCTCCTTCGACAAACTGAAGAGAAAACTGGTCGAAGCCCCCATACTTAATTTTCCAAATTGGTCGATCAAATTCCATGTGCATATCGATGCATCAGGAATAGCAATTGGAGCTATCCTGACTCAACCAGGAGACGATGGAATGGACTACCCTATAGTTTACAGTAGTCGGAAACTAAATAAGGTTGAAAGGAACTATTCGACCACCGAACAGGAAGCCCTAGGAATGGTCTTTGCACTTCAGAAATATCGACACTATCTATTAGCTAACCCCTTCATATTTTACACCGACCATCAAGCTTTGAAGTACCTCGTAAACAAACCCCTTCACCATGGTAGAATCTGTCGATGGCTCTTACTGTTCCAAGAATTTGAATTTGAAGTAGTTGTCCGACCAGGGAAGCTAAATGTCGGACCCGACCACCTATCCCGAATCGACACAGGAGAGGAACCGAATGGAATCGACGACGACCTCCCAGATGCACATCTATTTCGTATAGAAGCAGTACCAGAAGAACTGGAGGAAATTGCTCAGTTCCTAGAAACAGGTCAGGCACCAGAAGGTCTGAACACTAAAAAGAAGCAAATCCTAGCTATGAAGGTTGCCCCCTACAGCCTCATCAATGGATTTCTATACAAAATGGGGTTAGACGATGTTCTTAGAAGATGTGTCCTTGCCCATGAACGAGAGCAAATCATGCACGAAGCACACTACGGACCAGCAGGAGGACACTTTCAGGCCGACACAACTGCTAAGAAAATTCAACAGTCTGGATTATGGTGGCCGACGCTTCATAAGGATTGTAAAACCTTTGTTAGTCGATGTGACCGATGCCAACGACTTGGTCGACCACTACCGAGTACAGAAATGCCCCTGATCTCTGTCAACCCTAGTCTTACATTTGAAATCTGAGCTATAGACTTCATAGGACCATTCCCTGTCCCAGCCCGACGATCAGGTGCAAGATATATCATCACTGCAGTAGAATATGTGACTAAATGGGCAGAAGCTGAACCTGTCGACACATGCTCAAGTGAAGTAGCTGCAAAGTTCATCTATGAAAATATTATTACTCGATTTGGATGTCCCCTCACCTTGATCAACGACCAAGGATCACACTTTGTTAACAAAACTATCAAAAATCTAACCGACAAGTTTCACATCGACCACCGACGTAGTACAGCATACCACCCTCAGTCGAATGGTGCAATTGAAGATTTCAATAAAACACTGACAAAAGGACTGACTAAAATATGCAGTGCTGAAAAAGATGACTGGGATGAGAAGATTCCTGCAGTTTTATGGGCATACAGGACAGCCTACAAACGGTCGACTGATCAAACCCCATTTCGACTGGTATATGGACAAGAAGCAGTCGTACCTCTGCACTTCAGACAACAGGCACCTATCATTGCACAGATACTACATGTCGACGTCGAACAGGCCAAGAAAGATCGGCTACTTCAACTTAATAAATTGGAAGTACATAGACTTATGGCCATCCAGCACCAGGAAATACAAAAACAACAGCAGAAAGCTTGGCACGACCGTAATATCAGGAACAAAAATCTGTCAGTCGGTGACCTTGCCCTACTGTATAACAGTCGAGTCAAAGGCAAGCCTAAGAAACTTCACACCGAATGGATGGGCCCGTACATGGTCGAAGAAATACATCCCAATGGGTCGGTCCGACTAAAAACATTGCAGGGCCTAGTATTTCGGAAGCTTGTTAATGGAGCCCGACTTAAACGATACAAAAATTGGAGGAAAAAAAAATCATATAACGGTATTAACTAACACTAAAAACCTATAAAAAAAGATACAAAATTCCAAAAATCAAAAACCGTACATTCAGAAACCACCATCATGACAGCCACTCACCCCTTCGACAACCGACTTCATTTCCATCGCCCATCTTCATCGACCGACCATGTCGACCGTTCTCACCACCGATACCGACCGCCGACCTGGAGCATCCCATCCCGCATTAATGGCCTCGAGCCCCACCCCAGATTCACGAAATCGCACTCGAGTGTTGCAGTTGGACTATCAAGTCCGCCATTAATTCACCCAGTTCGACACTCCACCCCACCCGCGCCTATAAATAATGGACATTCCACAGTTCATTCACCACACCACGTACCTACAGAGCATTCGAACTCCCAGTCGACTGAAATCTGCGAACCTTGTAAGAATTCCGACCAGTCTGTTCAGTCAGAACCCATGGCACCCAAACGCACCAGAGCTGCGGCTAAGGCCCAAGAACTTCAGGCAGCAGACTCACCCTTACTCCAGCGACTAAAGCGAATCCAAAACGCGAAAGTACAGGAGGGTCCGTTTCAAAAGCTATGGACGGATATTCAAGAATGGGCATTTGAAGACCGACGACTCACCCAGGAGGCTGAGAAAGTTAGGCATAGCACCATATATGCTTATGCCAACGCACCTCTCATGGCCAGCTTCACTAGTACGAAGGAAGCCGCGGTCAAATTCATTATCAGTCGTTACCACAACGGCCGATTTTACTTTGACCGACCGGTCGACATCACTGGAGATGTTATCTCCCAACTTACTGGTTTGTCAAACCAGGGTGACCCGGTCCCCATTGGGATCAAGGAAGGGCTAGTCGAACGCCTTACAGGTTCAGCGTCGGGTAAAAACTCCAAGGGTTTGATGATCAGTCAGATCGACGAACGAACACCACAGATCGTGGCGAAAATCATCGCTATTACTCTCACCTTGGCTGGTCGCAGCAGTGACCTCAAACTGGAAATGCTGGACGGCGTCGACAAGATTGCAACTGACGGAAAAATCTTCAGATGGGCAGACTACCTCGCAGACTTGGTCAAAACCATATGCGAGCGCTGTCAGGAAACAGGAGGTATTATCAAATTCCCCTCCTTAATCATTTGGATTGCTATGTACTATATATGCCCGGAAGGTAGTCCCGTCTTCCGAGAGCCGACTAGATTCGAGATGCACAGGTACAAACCCTTTTCCCACAAAGGAACTGTGCATGAACTAAACCAAGGCAAGGTATTTCTGGAAAACTGGTTCCAGCAGCTTAAGCTGCGAACGACAAGGTGGAGGGTGCCCCAGAACATCCGACGACACCTCCCAGCCGACTCACACATCTAGCTGGAGCTCGACCATACATCAGTATGGTCCTCAAACACTCAGGATTCAAATGCCAGGGACCTCGACTACTATCCCACAGTCGACCAGATCTTTCGGGAGCTGTCTAGACAAGCAAAAACCAAAATTCAAGTCCCGGAGGCTGCAAAACAAGTCGACTTCTCTATAATCGAACCTCTGACCGACCAGGAGAAGGAGGAAGATTACGAGCTGCACTTGTATATTAGCACCTTTGTGACGCAGGATACTCCGACCGGAACTCCTGGTCGGGTGCACATAACAGTGAAGCATCCGACTGCACCAGTAGTGGACCCCCCGACAGAGCAACATCAGACACCACCACCAGCACAACAACCAGTACAACAAACAACTCCTCCGGCTACTCAGACTGTCGACCCAGCTCAGGCCCCGATAGGGGAAGTCGAGGAAGACAACCCTGAATATGCTGTGTCTCGGAGCATTCTCAAGAAACTGGCGAAGGAGATAGCCATTGCCAGAAGGAACATCAAGCTGCAGAAACGTCAGCAAGGCAAAGGTAAGCGTAAGCTTGTCCTTGCTGACTCCACCGACGACGACGACGAACTGGCAGCATCAGCACTCTATATTGTCAAGGATGCCCGAGCAAATAAGGTAACTATTGAAACCCAGTTTCAATGTTTTGTTGAAGCAGGAGCACCGGAAGGTCGGCCAAAGAAGGCCAAAACAACACCACTGTCCGAAGATGTGGTCGACCTGGTGATGACTCCTCCTCCTCCATCTCCGACTAAAATAGTCGAGGAGCAAGCACCAGTGCAGCAGGCCGACGTTTCCCCCGAAGACTTTGAAAGAGTTATCCCTGAGGCACTCAGAGCTAAGGTAAGCTCGGACCAGGAGCTTAAAGCCTTCTTTGCAACACTGCCTGCACTGCTCAAATCGGCGGAGACAATCAAGACAACAACCCCCCTAAAAGCAAGCAAAAAGACATATGCCCACCAAACAAAAGTATTTACAAGGGTTCGAGAAGGTGGCGATGTATCAGGCATTGAACAGACCTTCACTGACTACCGACCAGAAGAAGACATTATTTCTTCCGACCACATTTCTTCCCCTTCACCACCAGGATCAGGACACCATCCATCCCCACCTCCACCACCATCATCTCCACCACCTCCACCACCATCATCTCCACCACCTCCACCACCGCCTGATTCACAACCGAAACTACCATCATCATCACAGCCGGAGGTGGACATACCACCTCCCCAAACACAAAAACCCTCGACCACTGAACCAACCCCTCCGACACAAACCCCTTCGACCTCTGATCCACCTTCCACTTCTGCAGGTCCTCACGACAAACCAACAGAGAAAGCAAAGGAGACAACAGAACCTCTTCCTAGACCCGCTCAGCTCAGGATTAGCTTAATGGATGTAAGCTCATTGACCGACTCAGAGGTCGGCCACTTACTCAACACCCTAGCAAAAGAGTCGAAGAGGAGGACGACCCGACTAAGGAAACAACTCAAGGATAAGGAGACAGAAGAAGTCGAGTTCCTCGACAAATGCAGGTCTCTTGTTCAATCCATTGTTCCAGGCCCTGTCGAAGCTGCTACCGACCGACCGCTGGAAAGAGCATATCAGTTGTTTGAAGGTTTGGTGTCGACCATACAGACCCACCTCCAAGAGACTAAGGCCGGGCAAAAAGAAGAAACTGCCCGACTGCTCCTGGCTCAGCACACAGCATTCTCGGAGGCTCACAAACTTCTACAAGACCACATGGAGGAATCCATTGTAACTGAGGAAGTACTCGGAGATTGGCCTACTCATTATGGGCAGGTCTATACTCAGACGAGGCAGACAAGACAAGGCATTCAGGCCTTGGAAAGAAGGAAGTCGACTGAGACAGAACTGAGGAAGACCATCGAAGAACAAATAGTGCTGGAAAACACTAAGCTGCAGAAGTTGGAACGTGAGGCACACCAGTGGATTCAGCAAGCCCTTCCCAACTTGGAGAAAGTCGACAACATCTGTCCGCAGATGAAGAGACTCCTTGATGCTGCGGAAGAACACAATCAGCTGCTGGGCCCCAACATGGAAAATATTGCAGAAATGGCAATGGCAGAGAAGATGTCGGTACTCTCAAATATTACTACTCTGACCATCGACATTCAGAAAGCTTTGCAGACATGGACAGACTTTCAACATCAGCTTGCCATCACAGCCCCAGCAATAGTCGAAGTCTGTGTGCAGAAAATACCAACTATTCGCCTGCACAGCCCACCTCAGTAGCAGTCTCCCTTTGCAATCTATTTTTGTACTTCTAATCTATTTTTACCTCCCTCTTTCTTTGGGACGAAGAAATTTTTTGTTTGTGGGGGAGATGTAGAAGGAGCAAGTCGACATAAGTCGACTTGAACGAAGACCGACTTAGTCGATCAGCCGACTAAGTCGAGGGACCGACTACATTGGTCGGCTGAGTAAACACAGTAGTTAGTCTGTTAACTAATAGTCGTGTCGGTTCGGTGAACCAACAAGTAGTTATGATTGTAACTGTTTGTAACCTGTATATATTAGGCTGTTGAGCCACACAAGAACGAAGTTCAGTTCTTGGCTTTGTATGATCTATTGAGAATAATATAATCTGTTTATCCTATCTATTCTTGTCTCTTGTATCTGTGTATATTCTGTATATTTCTGTATGTATTATTGGTAACCTTATGTGATCTGTGAGATTACAACACTTTCCTTTTCAGCTTCTACTCTCTCCACTTCTTCATAAGTCTCTGTTAGCGTAGGTTTAGCTTTCGTCTTGGCAAACATGGTCAAATCGGGCCCTAGGGATGAAGTATAATATTCAATCAAAACTTTATCTGAGGGCTTATCAGTTTTAGAAAAATTCTTAAGATAAGCTGCAAACCTTTGAGTAAAGCTAAGCACCTTCTCTTTTCTTTATTTCTTTAAAGCATATGGTCCTTTCATGAGGGCTGCATGAGTCTTCTGGGCTGTATATTTGCTTCTGAATATCCTTTCAAAAGTATCCCAGTCTAGGATTGAGTTTGCAGGAAGACCAAAATACCATGAGGCCGCCAATCCTTTAAGGGTATGTGGAAAAGGTCTGCAGACTACATCTTCGTGTTCTCCAGCCTTTAGTCCTTCTATGGCCAAATAGAAACTTTACAAGTGATCATATACTAATATCTTCCCATTTGGGTCAAACTTGGGTAGCATCTTCTCAAAAGCTTGAGGTAATTCGTGCAAAGGAGGTGCTAGGTTTAAAGGTGATCTAGCTTTCCAAGCAGGTGGTGGATTTGGTGGGTTAGGTGGCTGATTTGCATTTATGCCTGCCATGAGTCTGGGTGGAGAGTGAGGTGATGAATGAACAGGAGTATGCACATGTGAACACAAGGGTGTGTTTGGGCCCAC
Source organism: Pseudotsuga menziesii (assembly GCA_001517045.1). Taxonomy (NCBI): domain Eukaryota; kingdom Viridiplantae; phylum Streptophyta; class Pinopsida; order Pinales; family Pinaceae; genus Pseudotsuga; species Pseudotsuga menziesii. The sequence continues at coordinate 7,708 of LPNX011099459.1, forward strand.
TTGATTCAAAGGCTGAACCACTTCCTATAATGCGATTTCTACCAGTCCTTCCAAATCTCCAACCAACACTGAGTCCTCCAATATAGGACGGTATTTTTTCTTATACTCTCTTCTGGGTAAATCAGGGATAGTAGGTAATCGTCCAATACTCTTCACATATGCTCTGGTATGTCTTCTCAGATCATTAACTACTTCATTGTTCACAGAAAACAAAGGTTCTTTCCACTTCTCTTTAGGATTCGGATTGGAAAATAAATTACTTTCTGAACTATCACCGGTGGAGTAATTTCGATGATATGGGTTTCCTCGGCCAGCCATGCACTGGTGGCCCTCCTTCTAGCGCCAAAAACTGTTGAGGCCTGGAAAATCCCAGGCGACAACAGCAAGGGATTCTCTTCAATCAACGTTCCCAACTAGCCCGTGACTGTTTGGTATGGGGAATCCGTCCGACTTGCGGTCCGGATACCGTAGGTCAAGTAACAAAAATAAAAGGTTTTTTACCGGTTGCGGCCCAGTCCACCGTGTATATTTTTCTATTTTTTAGTTTTAAGTATGAAATGCAAGTGCCTATCTGAAATGCAGATTGATCAAGAGTACAAGGAGCGGTCAGAATGTGATGCGCGGGTTCTTTCCTCTCATCTTAAACTCTCTCGCATCTAAATCACACACAGCATGAAATAAACTAACTAAGTTGTCCCTAGGGAACGATATTATCATTTAATGAGTAATGTATTACTATTCATGCGTTAAGAAAAATCACAGGTAGTTGTTCTTTGATTCAAAACACATAAATATGAATAGGTAGATGAATAATAAGATAGCTCATTGTTTATGAAAACATTTATTACTCATAGTGGAAATTATCATAAAATAAACTAGAGAACATTCATACAAGAATATAGGTTCAACAAGTTAGAACGATCTCACAATTAATGAATAAAAGCTGAAAACGAAATAGTTCCCCTTCAACAACATCCATTTCACAGCATTTGAACATTCCACCAAAGCTTTCTCCAACAGGCAAAATTGTAATTGTCTATCTAAATCTCCTATATTTATACAAAAGGCCTAACTTCTGGGTTGCCCACCAGGCAACCTTAGGGCTCCCCCAACCGTTGAATCTCACAATTTTCTCTTTTTGTGAGTGCTCATGATTCATGCAAATGTTACATTTTAAACGGAGATTAAGATTTAAAGGCATTTCATAAAAGGTAACCGACTTGGTAACTGACGAACTCCCCAAGCCTGGGACTCCGTTCTTAATAATTTAGGCTCGGTCAACCGTTGGTCCTTTCGAGATCCGGTTGATCTCAGACCTTCGCTGTCTTCTTTTCCTTGAGCAACATCTCTACTTCTTCATGCTTTAGCTGCTTCTTTCTTCAGCCAACTTACTTCTGAGTTGTCCTCCAGCTATGTCTTCTTTGCAGCAGTAATCATCAACTGGATATGAGAAAATCTCCCATGTCTGTTTGCGATCAACATGAAAAACTCATCATTAATCCAGACCACTTTTAATGAACGTAAATCATACTACCAATAAAAATGAGCATCAACAGTAAAAACCTGGTACTGCGTTTTCAACGTGAAAACCTCAATCTTGATCAAAAACCAAGAAATCTGTCGCCTAGGGCGAGAAAACCCCACCGACGGGAAAACTAAACCTCTGGCAGATAAAAGCCCTCATTGGCGAATCGGAACACACAACGTCAGACGATTAGTTCACTAAAACACTACAATGGCAGGCGACCCATGATCTAAGGGTTCCAGAGTAAAACAAATTGTCAACGAAATAAAGCATTAGAAGAGGGCGTCGGAGCTCAAAACGACTAAAGCATCAGACCATTAGTATGTTAAAATGTCGTAGCGGCAAAAACTACATAGACCAAAAGCCTGCAAACCAGTCAAAATCGGAGAAAAGTAGAGCCAAACGTTAAGCAAACCATCGACGAGAAATAGAACATAAAACATCGGTGAAAGGAAAAGCTAAAAGGCGAATGGATAGTCCGTTTTGGAGCCGCAACGACGGAACACAAATAAACTAAGGCTTTTGCGAAAACGAAAATGACATCAATCGGACAAACAAAAACTAATTCCCCAATTCAAATGTCAACCATGGCTCTGACAGCGACAAGAACAAAATTACAAAAGCAAACTGCGGGATCGGCAAACGTAAAATATTTTGTCGTAGTGCTTGCAATTTGTCATTTGAAGCGGCGGCAATACAAGGTACTAGTGTTTCGATGGTGATGAAACAAAAAACGTTGAAATAAAAATAAAACAAAAGCGCATCGGCGGAAAACAAGGCTTTAGATCGGGTCATTTGCTATTGAGCTTCCGCAATGGCAGCTGCGTAGGTGGCTACGGCCCCGATTCACAGTTCAAACAATTTTCGACATCGAAATAAGAAATCATCCATCATTCAAAAATTAAGGTCAAATGGCAGCATCAGCATACAAAGATATTCATTCAACAATCAACCTCAAAAAATCAAACTCACAGTAAAGTTAGGCAATCCCAACAACTAAGCAAGACAAAATTTAAAAGGAGGGTCCCAAATTTTTAGAAATTTGGGAAAACGTTCCAGTTGCAACAGGAGGGGTGTCACAAAAAAAGTCAGAGTTCTACATGAGCTCTATCTTAGTGGACTGTATATTCTGTTCCCAGTCATTTCCAGCCTTGAGGTGTAACTGGGATAGGGACAGAACCCCTGTATACGTTGCATACAAATTATTTTGGGCACACAAATATTATAGCCACTATAAAGAGATATGTGAGCACTTCATCATGCCCTTGTACACACTGATTTTCCTGACTAAATGCAACTACATGTCGAAAGAAGCACTCAAAGTCATTGAGGAATATGGAAATTATTACCTGACTGATGAAGGGATGTATATCATAATGTATGGTGGCTCTAGGGAACCTTCTCTACTCCCTAAATACACCACGGATTATGTGCTGCATAAAGAAGCAGTTAGACAAGTATATCGTGATGGTGTAGGGAGTTTCTTGTTTGAAAATAAGAAGGCAGCATATCCTGCCATACCTTTCTGGATGGGGAGTTATAAATTTTCAAAGGTCAAACCAACTGTAGAATTCATGAAGGAGCTGGAGCAATTTCATTTTGGTGAGATGAACTTCCACAGGAATGACTCCCAAAATAAGGTTGCAGAACATTGTAAGGAGAAAAATTTTCATTTTGAATACTCAAATTTCTGGGACAAGGATGAAGAAATATTCAGAAATTCAAAGAATATGACCGCATTAAAGAAGAGATTTAAACAAAAAATCACCATAGTAGGTGGAAAGGGAAAAACCGCAAAGGAGTAACAAAGAAGGAGGAGGAGGAAAGAAAGAAGAAGGAAGATGCAAAGATAAAGAAAAAACAAGAAGAAACTGAAGGTTTAAGATTGACAGGATCTAAAATAGATCAGCAGACTAATGACCCAATAGACACTCAGGGGGCACATGATGATACAGACATAGGGCATGGACAAGATAATCCTGATCCTCAGGATCCTGCTACAACTTCTGGCAGCACTCAAGAACAAGTGGTGTTTTCATAAATGAATTTGATACCTTTCAAGCAGAAAGAAGGAGAAGGGGTCCCTGATTTCAGCACTATCTTCTATGACAAGGAGAAGAAAAGGATTATCAGAAGAACCGAAAAAAGGTTGAAACAGGAAGACAATCAGGTAAGATGACAACTAATAAAACTTTGGTGTATGGCACAGATGCATATCCGATATTGACAGCAAGAAGTGGAGTGGCATTAACCCAAGTGACATAAGATAATGTAGATAGACTGATGACGGATCTGGAGAAATCAAGAAATAACGCAGCTCAGTTAAAAGAAACACTGAAGAAAGAAAGAGATGAAGGCCACAAGCTGAAGAGAAAATTTGAGGACATGCAAAATGTAGTGAAGACTTCAAAGGTAGAGCTCCAGACTCTGCAGGCAAAGAAGATGACTTTAGAAATTGCTGTAGAGAAAAATGCTCAGAACAGCTTGGCAGAATTTGCAGAAACTGCAGTTAGAGCTTCAAGTGCTGAAAACTAAGAAGACTGACCTCCAAGTATCATACGAGACTCTAAGTTCAGAGAAGGTCCAGCTGCAAAACAACGTAATTGAGTTGGAATTAGAAAAGGTTGCCACTAAAGAGAGAGGGAAACCATGTCAAATGTAGATAGCAGCTTTGGAGGGACATAATGCTTCATTAACAGCAGAACTGAAAGATGCTATGGAACAGAAGATGGATGTCCAACCTTTGAAAGAATATGTTCTAGCCCAGAGGAAGAAAATCCACCAACTACAAGGATGCATTGAGGAAGAAAGATGTAAGATTCTGCAAATAGATAGCAGATTAGAAGAAATCTTGGACACCACTTCATATTTTGTAGACAGATATCAAGAAATTTTGGAGATCCTGACTAGAACGATAGTATGGATAGAGACAAATGAGGAAACCCCTGCTGAGCTACCAGTCAAAGATCGGCAAAGTTTAAAGTAGGACTATGACTTGTTGGAGTTTGCAATCAATACTGCATAAGAATTCAAGAAAACGGTGAAGAAAACGAGAGGAGCCTATGCTGAATACTACAAAAGGGTGTTGGTCACCTACAACAGATACCAAGTTGCTGCAGAACAAAGATTGGATGCAATACCAGAACATGAGTTGTTCATAAAGAAACTACAGAGCAGGTACCAGGAAGATGAGTAGAAGATCCAAAAATTCAAGGATCTAGATGAATAGATCTTGAAGAATGTAGTAACTCATGGAGCAGTCAGCATCCATTTACTTGAAGATTAGCTACGCTTGAGTCCAGCAATGATAGAGGTGGTTAAGGATCAGGCTGCAAAGTATGAGATCAACATCCATTTTCTTGAACCCTCATATTTTGAAAGCATAGCAACGGAGGCCCAGGTGTGGAAAAAGTTCATTAATGTTCAAGCGGGGCCCTCTTCATAAAAGTGCTCTATTAAATTTTTGTTTTAAATGTAATATATTGTATAATGTATGAGCACTCACTACAGGACAATATTTTGGATTGAAACGTTGGGGAAGCCCAAAAGTCATTTTGGGGCATCCCAAAAGTTTTGCCTTTTTTGTATAATTATGGGAGAGTTAAATGTAGAGGAGGACTTTTTCCCAGATAGATTTGTGAGAGTATGTTGTAAGAAGAACTATTTTCTTTTGCAATAAAGAATTACAAGTTTCCTATTGGAGAAAGCTTGGTGGACTGTTTCAAATGTTGTGCTATGGATCTGTTGAATGTGAACTATTTCATTTTCAGCTTGTGTCCATTAACTGTGAGATCATTCTAACTCTTTGAACCTATGTTCTTGTTATGAATGCGCTCTAGTTTATTCTATGAAATTTCCACTATGAGTAATGAAGGCTTTTCATAAACAATAAGCTATCTTGTTGTTCATATATCTATTAATATTCATGTGCTTTGAAATAAGTAACACCTATCTGTGATTTCTCTTAATGCATGCACAGAAATACGTTACTCATTAATAAATGATAATCTTGCTCCCTGGGGATAGGTTAGATAGTTGATTTTAGTTTTCTTGCTGTGTGTGATTTAAATGCGAGAGAGTTAAGATGAGAGGTAAGAACCTGCGCATTCCCTTCATCACTTCCTCTAAATTTCCCAATGCTTCAATAATATGTTTTGGATAAGTTTAAGGGATTCTATATGTGCCATCTCTTGGCATTGTGCTTCCTTGTGTTGAGGTTTGTGACACCTTCTTCAAATCGGCTTAAATACATCTTGTTGATTACAAGGGTCCTGCTTTTGTCTTTTAGAATGACTGCTATTATGATCCTAGAGGAGATTAGCCTATTGAGTAGTGGTTTGTTGAGATGGTTGAGATTTAGAACATTTTTTGGCAAAATGCCCATAGATATGACAATGGTTACACTTGAATGAAATCAACTCAAAGTGTAGGGGTTGCATATGGAACCACCCCTCCAAGTTAATTTGCAATGCTTTCGACAAACCCATCTCCAAATCAACTTCCACACAAATTTGTGCATAGGAAGTTTTCTTTTGCTTCTAACCTATCAATGTATCTTCCTAATTTATTCCCAATGTCCTTAAGGGTGCCATCATCCAAAAGAATTAAAAGCAATCATAGGAAGTTTAACCCACACAAGAACAAAAGTTATCTCCCATTTTGGGTTAAAATTGAGAGCCCAAGGGGCAAGACACATACCCTCAGAACCCATCAAGTATGGTCCGAAGTGAAAAATCAAATCCCAAGCTTCCTTATTCTAGAAAAGAAAAACAAAATACCAATGAACAGATGCAAAAATATATATATGACTTTGAATTTTGGGAAACCAGTATTCTTCTATCCATGCTTCAACAATATTGGAGATGGTCCAGAGATCTGGGAACTTCTTGATCATAGCTCTTTTAGTTAATAAAAGGGCTTTTCTTCTTGGCTCCTAAGAAGAAGGCTCCAGTTGAGGGATTTCCTCAATTTTTTTGACAAATCGTTGATGATGAGCTTGTGTTCTTTTAGGTGGATGAAGGGCACTTACAAGGGTTTTAAACACCCAATCTTGGGATCAACCGTCTATTCCACTACATGATTGAAAGAGAGATATGTCAACCCGAATCCACTGTGTCTAATGCAGATTAATTCGCTCTGGTTCAACTAGGGGATGGGTCTTTTGTTATGATCAATCAACCCTGAAAGGAGCACGCAGTATGGTCGGGGATCCCCAATTCATATAGCTAGATGACTAGGGAAATACTAGCCATGAGCCGAAACACTTCAGCGTGCTATTTATTTCTCTTATATCACTTTTTTGTTCATTACTGGAAATTTTGACACTCACATAGGTGTCATGTACATATAGTCATGGGTTTTGAACCTAGGTGAGGACAATAATAGCCTACTTCCCCAACCACCTAGGCTACAAGAGGAATCCATTCTCTTGTATAGGCTTACTAGTATGGTGATGCTTTGGCGCGTTAAAAATTTCAGTAATTTCAAATTAACAAAAACCTATAAAAAAGTTTAATGACCAAAATCCTACCACATAAATTATAACCATAATATTTCGATGTAATTTCTTTTTAATTTCAGATTTTTTTTCACAAAAAATAGATTAAGTTTATCATTTTATTAGCTTACTCCCCACAAAAAATGGCATCAGGATGACCTTGAATGATATCAAGCAATTTCTTATGTATGAGGTATAGAAAAGCCAATAAACAACCAAGTCGAATCTATAACCTTATTGCTAAACAACTGGAAACAAAGATTGTTTTACTATTTGGAGATTCATCAATCATAATTAGATACATGGTTTACCGCTCCATTCCTCATGATCAAGTGTTAAAAAGAATTACATCATGAATTTTAAATGACCTTCAAGCCTTCGACAAAATCGAATTCTATTAAATCCTTTGAGGATTAAATACATAGGCAAATAGCATGGCTAATAATGTTTGTCACAACCCTTATGGTGTATTGGAGCAAAAGGAGTGCAGGGCATACTGCTCCCCACATTTAACACTCGTCGAAATTTAATGAACTATATTAATGACTTCACAAGTGGCTCATCAATTGCATGCATAAGAAGGTGATGATAGTCTTGTTCACTTGTCCTACCATTAATTCACATTTGCTTGGGTTAATGAAGCACATGGTGATGGGATCCACCAAGTGGTCTGGTTTTGTTCCTCTCGCATCTCACCCTAGTGCCATTCTGGCATATCGCTTTCAGAGCAAAACAAGAAAAAATGGGGTTTTCATTCTAGTTATGGTGGTAAGGAAACATGCCCATTTCACAAGAGGTGACCTAGATGCTCAAGAGAAGATCCATGGCTTATGTAGGTTGGAGTATCCTCAAGTGATTCAATCTAAGATCAAAAGAAAATTTTGTAGTCGTACATTGCATTGCAGCAAACTTGTTTAGTGGAATCCTTGTTTGTTTATGTATGCTTGTCTTGGTCTTGTTTTAGCTCTTTTAATGCTTGTGCTTGGCTATAGCTTTTTCCAACATGAATCATGTCTCTTGGGTTAGCAAGAATTTGAGCAAAATGGCCTCTCATACCCATTTCAGTCGTTGTGCATTTTGAGCTCCAAAGAGCCATTAAACGATGTGAGAGAGACATCTAAGATTTCTAAGAATAAATGGTCAAGGTTTTGAGAAAATGAGAGGCTTGGAGGAAGGATTGAGGAATTAAAAATGCAAGAAAAATGAAAGCAAATCACACAAAACATATTTTATTGAAAGCTCGTATAGAAAGGCACAAAAATCAAAATTCTCATGTTAGAGGTTGTTTACTAAAGTTTAAAAAAAAATGGAGGCTCCCAAACTTAAGGAGCTTCAAGAAAGAGTTCATCAATTAGAACTAGAATAGGCACCCAAATTCGAAGAGCTCAGGAATACAATCTCCCATGATGCATCAATTGGGTCCCCAATAATAACAATAATAGAAGAAGACATGTTTGAACCGATTCTTCAAACAAAGAAACAACAAGAATTTCTAAACTTCAACGCCATGACAAGGGATGCCCAATACTTATTATGTTCAAGTTTAACTTACATGCTTATTTGTAATGTTTTATAAATTTATTCTTTTATTTTAAAAGTTGTACATTGACAATGGATGAACTCTACTACATGCCTAGGTGAGGTTAAGAGAAGCCTACAATGAGATTTAACAACAAATTGGTCCATATTATCATATTTAAAGCATAAATTGTATCTACATAAAAAATACATATCCACTATTCATAAACAATCCATTAATACTCTTCTCATCACTCTTTTTTTTCATTACTGAAATTCTGAGGTTATAGAAGAGGTTTAATCCCAAATGGAGACAGCCAGCAAAGGGCCCCTATCTTCTCGTCAATCGGTCATTCAAGCTTACCACCTCAATGAGATATTTATTGAAAAAGTGCTCTCTATCAGGATGGAATTTGACGGGTAAATGCTCGTCATGGGTTAATTTACCCGTCAAATACAGCTAAGATTTTAGCTAAACCGTCAAAATCTGACTTAGAATAGAGTAAACGTTTCATATTTTGATTGTTACCGGCAATTTTGACGGGTGTCCGTCATTTGAAATTCCAACCCTGCTCCCTATCATCTTCATAGAATTGAGAAAGTATTCACCATATTACTTAAAGCCACGTCATCAAATCGGATTCACCAATGGAATCATAGTCACCTTCGCGTTTCGGATAAAGAAGTGCTAATTTATGCCATATGTCGATGTCTAAACGGCCAGCTGTACCACGGACAAATTCTTACGCGATCAACACAATTATGGCCACGTGTACTCTTGTCGTCTCTTTGTCGGATAGAACTTCCGTCTGTCCATGTGAATGAGATATTTATTGAGAAAGTGCTCACCATCTTCGTAGAATGGATAAAGCCTTCAGGGAATTCCATGAGTAGCCATGTCATCATATCAGATTCACCAATGAAATCATAATCCAGATTCAAAAGTGCATATATCAATATTTAAACGCCCAGGTGTACCAAGCACAAATCTTTACGCGGTTTCTGTCTCTATATATACGCTGCCGTCCCCCATACACTCAAATCCGTTTATCACAGATATTGGGTCCCAACAGTGCAGAACCAACTTTATAAATCCCAAGTTCAAGCCTTCTCTCCTTTCAAAACCTTAAAGCTTCGGCAACAGGT
>LPNX011099477.1:7993-22531 GCA_001517045.1 Pseudotsuga menziesii
TAAGCTTGTGCCATGTACTCTATTTTTAACGAATGCTACCTTTCCTTCTAGCAAATGCATTTCCTTTTAGCATGACACACATGCTTATGTTAGAAGGAAAGCTAGCTTTCCAATAGAAAAACCCCGGGCATGGTGATTGGTGGTTGCTAGCTTATACTTTGAACTTGTATCATGTACTCTACTTTCAAATAAACACATGGCACAAGATCAAGGAAAGCTAGTGACTGCTAGCTTTCCTTCTAGCATAAGCATTTCCTTCTAGGATAATAACACATACTTATACTAGAAAGAAAGCTAGCAGTCACTAGCTTTCCAATAGAAAAATCTTGTCCATGGTGATTGGTGGTTGCTATATTATACCTTGATCTTGTGCCATGTGCTCTATTTTGAAATAAACACATGACAAAAGATCAAGGAAAGCCAGTGACTGCTAGCTTTACTTGTAGCATAAGAATTTTTCTTCTAGCGACTGCACACATGCTTATGCTACAAGGAAAGCTAGCAGTCGCTAGCTTTCCAATAGAAAAATAATAAGAATCTCTTTAAGTTCACATTTCCTAAAGATTCATAATAGCCTATCCCATAGAGACCATCATTTAACTTGTTAGATGAATAACTTTTGGACATGTCAACATGAGAGAATAAGTGTTTATAAATGACAAGATTTAAAAACTCAGCTTCGTCTTCCACATTCACCCCATAATAAAACTTCCCATTACATAGAATAAGCACACATGCTTATGTTATTGGAAAGCTAGCAATCGCTAGCTTTCCAATAAAAAAACCCTGGGCATGGTGATTGGTGGCTGATAGGTTATACGTTGATCTTGTGCCATGTGCTCTATTTTGAAAGAAGAACACGGAACAAGATCAAGGAAAGCTAGCATAAGCATTTCCTTCTGGCATAACCACACATTCTTATGCTAGAAGGAAAGATAACAATTGCTAGCTTTCTAATAGAAAAACTCTAGCCATGAAGGAAAGCTAGTAGTCGTTAGCTTTCCAATTGATAACACTGTCCATGGTGATTGGTGGTTGCTAGCTTATACCTTGAGCTTGTGCCATGTGCTCTATTTTGAAAGAAGCACATGGCACAAGATAAAGGAAAGCTAGCGATTGCTAGATTTCTTTCTAGCATAAGCATTTCCTTCTAGCATAAGCACACATGTGCTTATGCTAGAAGGAAAGATAACAATTGCTAGCTTTCTAATAGAAAAACTCTAGCCATGAAGGAAAGCTAGTAGTCGTTAGCTTTCCAATTGATAACACTGTCCATGGTGATTGGTGGTTGCTAGCTTATATCTTCAGCTTGCGTCATGTGCTCTATTTTGAAATAAACACATGGCACAAGATCAAGGAAAGCTAGCGATTGCTAGATTTCCTCCTAGCATAGGCATTTCCTTCTAGGATAATAACACATACTTATGCTAGAAGGAAATCTAGCAGCCGCTAGCTTTCCAATAGAAAAATCCTGTCCATGGTGATTGGTGGTTGCTAGATTATACTTTGAGCTTGTGCCATGTGCTCTATTTTGAAATAAGAACATGGCAACAGATCAAAGAAAGCTAGTGACTGCTAGCTTTCCTTGTAGCATAAGAATTTTCTTCTATCATAAACACACATGCTTATGCAAGAAGGAAAGCTAACAGTCGCTAGCTTTCCAATACAAAAACCCTGTCCATGGTGATTGGTGGTTGTTAGCTTATACCTTGAGCTTGTGCCATGTACTCTATTTTTAACGAATGCTACCTTTCCTTCTAGCAAATGCATTTCCATTTAGCATGATACACATGCTTATGTTAGAAGGAAAGCTAGCAGTCGCTAGCTTTCCAATAGAAAAACCCTAGGCATGGTGATTGGTGGTTGCTAGCTTATACTTTGAACTTGTATCATGTACTCTATTTTCAAATAAGCACATGGCACAAGATCAAGGAAAGCTAGCGACTGCTATCTTTCCTTCTAGCATAAGCATTTCCTTCTAGGATAATAATACATACTTATGCTAGAAAGAAAGCTAGCAGTCGCTAGCTTTCCAATAGAAAAATCTTGTCCATGGTGATTGGTGGTTGCTAGCTTATACCTTGAGCTTGTGCCATGTGCTCTATTTTGAAATAAACACATGAAAAAAGATCAAGGAAAGCCAACGACTGCTAGCTTTACTTGTAGCATAAGAATTTTTCTTCTAGCGACTGCACACATGCTTATGCTACAAGGAAAGCAAGTAGTCGCTAGCTTTCCAATAGAAAAATAATAAGAATCTCTTTAAGTTCATATTTCATAAAGATTTATAATATCCTATCCCATAGAGGCCATCATTTAACTTGTTAGATGAATAACTTTTGGACATGTCAACATGAGAGAATAAGTGTTTATAAATGACAAGCTTTAAAAACTCAGCGTCTTCTTCCACATTCACCTCATAATAAAACTTCCCATTACATAGAATGCCAATCTTTTCTCTTGTTACATGAGAATTATGTCCAAACACAATGTATAGTTCAATGCGCTTTGTGTCAGTGATTATTTTAGCACCCATCTGCATTTCATAGTTCAATACATCTTCCATCCTCTCAAATTCTTGGTGTATTTTCTCTATATCTAAAAAAATTGGATTTCTCTTTTATGATGGTCTACCTCTATACCAAGCCGGTAGATGTTGCAAGTTTGTTGAATTGTAGCAACAAGGGAATGCAAATTGTAATTATTCTTTCCACGGAACCTCTTCAAGAGACAACTTGAAGTTTTTATTATATCATCTTTACATCTTACCATGGATTTGGCATTAATGTTATTTTCCCAGCACCATTTCTTCCTTCTGAATTTTCGTTTATCCTCCCACTTCTTGTAAACTGAGAGAAGAGTAAAAAGGTCTCCATCGAGATGGAAGAAACAAAGTTTTAAACAATCAGACTCTGATTTTTCTACCTCTGTACCAATCTTAAAAAATATCCTTCTTGCAATTTCCATCAAAGCTCCAAGTACAAGGCCCTCCTTACATAAACCCTGATAAAAATTGTCCAAAGTAATCGTTCCTAATTGAGGTTGGATAACAAACTTCACAAGTTTCAAACATAATTCAGTTAATTTCAGAACTTCCTCGCCACAAATCATTACACCTAACTGCACTAAATATTTATCAGCCATACTAATTGTCTCTTGGCTTGAAGATTGAAAAAAATCCAAAGATTCAAGATCTTGAATGGGAGACAAGAAGGACATAAGATATTGAATAAGTGTACTTATTTTCGAGTATGGGATTCGTTGGTCTGTATTCAAAGCCACGTTCAACTACATATCTTTCAAATCACCAGAAGAAGCCTATGGAATATTTAAAGTGCCCAAAATTTGCTTCATGTTTTCTTCAATTAACCAATCCCATTGAAACTTCAAGTCCATCGAGTAAGAGTCACAAATTCGCTTCTTGTTGCGCACTGTCACCATAATACTTCACCTACGCAGCTTGAGACCTTCAAAATATTATCTTTACAAATGTCGAATTCTAAAGAACCTAAATCAATGAGAAATTCCTTTATCCTACTGTTGGCCCAGGTGCTTAAATTTATTTCGTCCCAAGTTCCTGCACGATTCCAGACTGATCCCAAAGGCGCTGATTGTTGTTGTTGATTTGATAAATCCTCCATCGAGAGTTTGCAGGGAGTGAAAAGTTGTGTCGCTTCGGTTGTGGTCATTACTAAACCTTGTTTTCCATAATTATTCATTCTTACATTGTAATGAGGAAAATACCTTGCAATGTCTAGAGTACCATCCATTGCTTAAGTCCACGTTGAATTCAAATATAGATTCTCATAACACTCTACTTCAACATGTCCATATAATATTTTACTAGAGCAAACCGTTATGTTTTAGGTGCTAAATCATAGGATATTTCTGGGGGTGTGGCTGGAAGTTTGGCTTCTACCTTCACTCTTTCTCGACCACATGGATCCTCTACAAGCTGCTTTGAAGCAGTGGCTGTGATATTTTCCACCTTCTCATCATAAAACATGAGCCATTGGTCACCTCTCTTCACTATAGAAATGTAATTCCCATCATTAACCGTGCATCCCACATGCACCACAACATCAAATGAAGAATACAAAAAATCATCTGCTTCTCCATCTCCACAATTGTTAATTAGCAGTATGTACTCCATGGGGAATGCAACATGATAGAACAACTTCTTGAATCCCTCCATTTCACCTTCATGTACTGTGTATTTGAAACCTTTTAGCTGGCAAGTGAGAACTTGAGGTGCAGATTTGACCTTCAACTTCTTCTTGGCATCTTGCAAATGGCAGCAGTTGTCACACTAGCACTTGCTTTTCCCACTCAGTTTCTCCATGGCACTGAAAGAACTGAGATAGCTCAACAAATAATAATGTTGTTGTACCTCCACACTTAGATACTCGTCTCTACATGTTACCCTCTCGCAATAGGAACATTGAGTTTCATTTGTGAAAATGCTCCAATTATCTAACCAATAGTAACATGTTCCACTGAAAGATCAGGATATCGTTAGTTTTGGCTGGGTAGAATACTAGAGTTATCAGAAAATGGAAAACTGTACAAATTGCGTAAACAATGGTTGCCTTATTATGACCATGATTGCAGCAAAAATATAAGTGATCAATCGGGAACCAGTCAACTTCAGGTTCAACACTTCTGGGGTCTTTTCGCCATATCAGGGTTGGTATCAACGATTGTGCTATTGTTTTACACGGTGCAAAGGAAATGGAATAGTTCTAGAGTGGTCTCACCAAATCCTCCACCTAAATGCTCATTTGGCCCAACTCCTCCCCCTGAAGATTCATTCGGCTATGGCGAAGGAGGCTTTATTCCCGGAGAAGACTATGGCAAAAGGTTAGATATGATGAAGAAAATTCAATGCTCATCTGGCCCAACTCCTCCCTCTGAATATCCATCCGGCTATGGCGTAGGAGGGGCTTTAATCATGGAGAAGACTATGGTGGAAGCTTGGAACTGATGAAAGAAATTCAATGTTCGTCTGGCCCAACCCCTCCCCCTGAAGACTCATCTGGCTATGGCAGAGGAGGATTTACTCCCGAAGAAGACTATGGTGAAAGCTTGGAACCAGGGGTTAAATTTGACAAGCGCACCTATCCAACATGTAATTCGTATAATGACATTTGCAGAGGAGGCTTTACTCCTGGAGAAGACTATGGCGAAAGCTTCCAGAACCAGGGGTTAAATTTGACAAACACCCCTATCCAAGATGTAATTCCTATAATGACATTTGATAGACATGTCATATTTATTTTTGCCAACATGTAATTCCTATAATGATGTTAAAGAGAGACAGTACAAAGCAGCAGCCTATCCATAAAATAATGATAGTTGTTCTAAGTCGTCATTGTTATGTATGGATATTGATTAGTGTATTGTTTTGATGATCCATTTAGATGAAGTTGTAAAGACAATAGTTTGATATATGGGCCGCGGAAATTGTGAGAAGTGCCCTGGTAAAACAAGACTATTTAACTTGAGACTGGACTTTGAAGGTAGATGGCACGCTTGTCTGACTCCGGTAAGTATTGTTCCATTCAAACTTGAAAATTTGCTATAATTTAAGATTCCCATCCATGTAACCTAATGGAAAAAGTGTTCAACCTGTTTCGGTAAAGAGTAAGGACACCATTCCAAGAATTTGAAGAGGGGCCTGGTGAGCACATTTTAACATGACCAAATGCTTGTAGGCAACTTTTTTCTTAGAAAACTTCAGGGACTTCAATTGACATTGCCCAAAAATATCTTCAATCCATTGGTTACAATGAGAGATAATACATTGAAGTCTTTTGGTGAAGGGACCACCATAAGAGAATCTGGAAATGAATCAGGTTTTGCTATTTATTTTTCATTCTTATAGAAGAATCTTGTTGTATAGTAAAAACTGTTGTATGAGTTCCTTTCGCTCCCATTGTTGACAAATTAATTAGATACATCTAAAAATAAAAACATGATTTTTCTCAAAAATTATCTTCGAGAGCTGTCAGTGATTCCACTCCTTTGTTTGGGTGAAAAGCACTGGGAATTAGGGTCACTTTCTAAAAGTAAGCAAATGTTAGTTAGGTAAGGTTAAAATTCAGATAAATTGTGGGCTGGGGCTGATGAACACCTATAAACCACAACTTAAGCTTCACAAACTGCTCGTTATACATGTACTATTTATCACATGTAAACTGAGATATTTTTAGTGGACCCTTCCTTGTTAACCTCAAATTGTAAAATATAAAATACCTATAAATGTAATAAGAAATCACCTCACCAATTAAGTCCCAATGGATTTATCTCTATGAACAAATAGCTAGGCATGGAAGGCCCACTAGATTGGCCTTTAATCGATATGAGGATGTAAGGTCTGTTTATCAAAAATAGACCAACTTTTTCCAAGACCACAAGAAATAGATCGAAATTCTGAGAGTAGATTACTTAGGGAATTTTCAATTTTCCATGCATAGCCTATAACAAAGTGCCATAAGAATCGAACTTAGTATACTACCTATAGGTTGAGAGAGATCTGCATTACTTATGCTACATTATCATTACCTAGAGCTTGAAAATGTATATGATATTAAAATAGGGAAAGAAGCCAAAGTCCACACTCGAGAGAAAAATTTTAAAAACACTTGAAAGAAAAACAGGCATAAAAGTTCTACTCTAATAAAATAATTTATTCATGGAAATAATTGATTTAACATAGAGAAATTATATGTGAAGTTTTTTCATTCCATCCTATCCTCAATGAAAAAGTAGCAAAAATATTAGACATTTATTTCTCAATATTTTAAGCTGCTCTGAACATTGCTCTAGATCCCCCATTGACTTCACAATCCTATTGCATGATCCTTCACTAGCAAAAATATATACACATTTATTTCTCAAAATTTTAAACTGCTTTAAGCATTGCTCTAGATTCCCATTGACTTCACAATCCTATTGCATGATCCTTCACTAGCAAAAATATATACACATTTATTTCTCAAAATTTTAAACTGCTTTAAGCATTGCTCTAGATTCCCATTGACTTCACAATCCTGTCTCATGATGCTTCACTAGTTTTAGCTCCAAAACAATTCCAGTGTTTCTTTCCAGAGAGAGGAGAGAATTGGACAATGTTGTGGTTAGAATACTCTAATAACTTATGGAGCAGTCTGAAAGGATAAAAAAATTTGTAGAGTTATAGTAGAAAAAAATTGCATCTTATTGGTTTGGTATGTGTACAGTTTTGTATTGGAAAATTTAACATGGAGTTGTCAAAGTATATGAGAAATAAACTTCTGCATAAAAAAAATCTAACCTATTTAAGAATCCTAACAATCACACATCAAAATCTAACTTTTTTCAAGAAGAAGTAAAAAATTAAAAAACCTAATTCTCAAAACATTCCAAAATTTCAAATAAAAAAGTTTATAAAAATAATCAGTATAACATAATTTAAATATGGATTTTTTCATCTGCAACAAATATATTTAATATTTATTATCATCTGCAACTGATACACATCAAATTAATGCTTATTGTGCTTAATTTAAATGATTTTCTAACAAAACAGGAAAAGTATTATATTCTTTCAATGGTTCGACCAATTTCAAAAGCCCAACTAAAACTTCCATTATGAAAATCAAAGTTGAAGATTGCAAGCTTTGGTTATACCCCTAAATTTAGAGCCATAGGATAGTGATAAAGAGAAGGTGTGTCCTTGGACAGTTTTGGTTATATGCCTATTTTTTATAATTACTAGTCAAAAAGCTGTCAATTCAAGTTCAAAGCCCTAACAAGGTCAGAAAGTAAAAAAAGAGCATGGATAAGATCATACAAAGACATGCTCTAATGAAATAGAAGGCTCTAATGAAATAGAAGGGAATGATTGACTTTGTCAGCAATGGTTTTACTGTTTAGATCATTCCTTGGAATGCTTTGTGCGTGCCTAAAAAGGATAATAGTGTTAGTCTCAGTGACAGTTTTGTCCCTTCAAGAAATAATACATGGCAAGGAATCCAAACAAGTGTTCCTTAGCTTCTAGCTTATATGCTACTGGATCCATTGATGGATCTATAGAAAGGACTGGGTCTAGATCTGGATATGTTTACTTATAGGTATGATACTAGTACCGGTGGAACTGCTGCTACTACTGGCTATGGATAACGAAGGTATGGATCCGCTCGTGCTTCTGTCTGTGCTACTAGGAAAGCTACAGGGTCTTGGTCTCCACTAGCATCATGTGCATCTGCATCTCGATCCAAATATAGAATAGAATCCACTTCAGGCTCTGCATATGAGTGATTTATGGGTTCGCTGCCTCTGGATCCGGCCATGGATCCGCTATTGGTCTTATGACCTTCAGACTTCAGACTAGTTTCAAACGGTATTTATGGATTTTCCAATATGTGGTCATGATGGGCATATCTTCCTTTTCACCTCACAATTCCCAGAATTGTTGTATGACCAAACAAATCATGAGGAGATGTGATTGATGGAGGACTTTTAAGTTTTGTCAGGTCAGTCGTATGAATTCTTTCAGATTGGTTT
Source organism: Pseudotsuga menziesii (assembly GCA_001517045.1). Lineage (NCBI taxonomy): Eukaryota > Viridiplantae > Streptophyta > Pinopsida > Pinales > Pinaceae > Pseudotsuga > Pseudotsuga menziesii. The sequence goes on from LPNX011099477.1 coordinate 16,541, forward strand.
TGACTACATGACAAGGGATTAACTGGGAAAATGGGAAGAGCAATCAATATTAGTACCAGCGAATCTCCCTCCTCCTGCTCAAGTTGCGGTGAAACATAGATGTTTTCCCAAGACCATGCTATTATACATACAATCCCTTACCTCCGAAATTCTATCAATTCTGTTACTCAATAATACATTATGGTTTTGGAGCAAAAGTGATAAACACACCACAGACAGCCAGTCTTCCGTTGGTTAAAATTATAGATCAGCAGAGGCAGAGGCTCTACAATATAGAGGATCTATCACACACAACACTAATGGCACGTCGCTAGATAGTCATAAAAATCTATCACATACAGACAGGCTTAAAAAAAGGATGCTGTCAAGAAGATGATAAACTAAAATCACACCACGCTACAGAAATGGAAAAACCAAACTAAGCATACATGCATGTTAAAATGAACAAAACTCATATTCGCTTAGAAATTTGAATCGTAGGGCCAATCAAAACTTTTATCTCTAATTCACAACCATAAAAATCTTATATTTTGTTGAAAATGTAAATCTTAATAGACAATCATACCTGTATCTTTATTTCATTGCAGAGACAGATATTTTTCTGAAAAACTCACAAAATGTTGCTTACTTTATTTCTTTCTACCGAGAGTGATTAACAGACATATAGACAAGCCAGCTGATACATTCCCTCATTGAAATCCACGCATGAGACCTACTTCCCCAATTTGACTGAAAAAAACGACTTTAAAATCCTGAATTTGTGCAGCGTCCGAGGATTGAACCTTCTACGCCCCCGAGACGCTTCCTAGAATATTTTGTTAATCTCTAATACCTAATTTTAGTCGGGATATCAGCAATTTTTCTGTGTCTGATGACAGGAAATCCATCTAAATATGCAAGGAATAGGGGCCTGACGCGCATAATGGAAAGATCCAGAGTTCCAGCTAAGGGAGATATACTCATTGAATATATGCCTTCTGTTGTTGTTATTGGCTTCAGATTCTCTCTTTGCCCTCTGTCGAGCAAATATGGAGCTGGGTGAAGAGGGTGAATATGGAGTTGAGTGAAGTGGGGTAGATTCAATCTCCATTTTGAAATTGTTTGCACTTTAATTGGTAACCACACGTAATCCTCTTCCCGCCTTCAATTTGAAATTGTTTGCACTTTAATTGGTAACCACACGTAATCCTCTTCCCGCCTTCAATTTGAAATTGTTTGCACTTTAATTGGTAACCACACATAATCCTCTTCCTGCCTTCAATTTGAAATTGTTTGCACTTAATTGGTAACCACACATAATCCTCCTCCCAAATCGGCGTTTCTACAAATGCATTTTCTTAATTTTAAATTTTAAAACAAAGATAAATTGTCGTTTATTTTTAATGGTATTTTTTTTTATCTTAAATTATTTGTGATTAATATCAATCAAGCGCGTCCAAAACTTGTAATCCCGTATAACTCTTTCCTGTAGGTGTCAACATTTAAGTTTAATCATTTAAGTAATATAAATTAAGAAATTTAAGTTTAATAAAATATATGTAATAGTTATTAAATTTGTTAGCAAATTTTTTTTTAAAGGTTAGAATTTGAATTTAGATTTTTTTTTGTTTTTTATAATAAAATTTTTATTTTTATTTTTATTTTAAAGGTTATTGGTAAGCTAGACACCAATTTAGTGTATGTTACTCTTTTGTTTATGGGACAAAGGACCCTCTTTGTGCACCAATTTAACTGTTTAAGTCTACAAAGGTGTACATACGCGAATTCCTTTCGGGTTAGAACTTATGATATCTTAAGAGGAAACACATGTTCTTAATCGTTAAGCCCACTCAAGCTATATAAATTTAAAATTATGTAAAAATATTAAGGTATGGTTTTATCAAAGTTGGAGTTAGAATCATGGTAGAACTTAATTCATATTTGAAATTTTTGTCACAAGTTTTATTAGATTTGTTAAAAGATTAACTTGTTTTGTAACTCATTCACACAAACTATGAATATGCTACTTCATATTTTTCATTTTTATTATCAACGTGGCTTGATTGTTAATACAATTCATTGCCCATGGAATCCAATTTATATTTGTTGTATATTCTATGATTTCCATAACCACATTTAGGTGGCCATGGATTTCTTTTTAAATTCCCCACCCATCTTTTCCTAGTGACCCATGTTTGCTTTGTCATGACTGTATTTTGTCTTTATCAACCTTGGCCATCTTGTCATTATGAAGTAGAGTAGTTAAAACTAGTAAGGGTGGTTTAATATTGGTATGATGATCAAGCTCATTGATGAGCTTTGGGCACAAATGTAGCCTTGTTTTTATCATTTCAATCCCAAAGCAAGATTCATGACTAAGGTATCCATTGGATGTTTGAAAATGGTGATGAGTATGACAAGTGGTCATATAATTGATTGAGTGGGTGACAACTAATCCATCGTTATCCAAAGGAGAAGTTGAAGCTGGGTCTAAAATAACACTTTTAAGTTTGGCATAGGTAACTTACGATGTCAATTAGACTTGTTAATCACCTTGCCCATACTTTCCTATAAGAATAGAATACCAACAAACATAAGGTGCTCTTAATGTTCATATGGAATCCCTTAATATGAAATTTAAGAATAGGAGGAATGAGCATTATGATATATGAGACATAGAAGAGTATCAATGTGAGAACGAAATATCAATCTTGGAATATGGCATTTTGGTAGCAAGACTTCCAACTATTATAGATATAGGTAATAAAGGTTGAAGATAATTAGTGTTGGGTGCATGGGTGAAGCTATGCTTGATCTCCTACGAAGTTATATGGTCCAATCCACGACATGGTAATGACATAGTTTATAGCATAGGTCAAAGGTTTGCAGTTGCAGATTGGACCTAATGATATGATCATCAAGGCATTGACCCAGTGGAACAACGACATCGTACGCTCTATGAGTTTTATATGTACACCCCCTTAATAAAAAGGTTCCAGTATTCTATTGCACTCAACAATATGTATTTGCAAATGCAAGAAGGCCACAAGATATGCCACTAAAATCATTAGCAATGTTAGTATTGGAATTTGAATGGATGTTGTTACATTAGTTAGTAGCTTCATTTTTTTGGGATCACCCATATGTTGGAAAAATAGCTCTAGATGAGGATTTAATGGTAGGAAAACTTAGAGTTCATATCCAAAACATGATCACAATGTTGTTGGAATTATATGGAATAATGGATGACAATAGACATGTGGAGTTATCATGTGGGTTACTTAGTTACACTATGGTTCATCATGGTCAACCATGGTTGGAAAGGTCAAACATGACCATGCTCTGAGTCATGGTCAACCATGGTTGGAAAGGTCAAACATGACCATGCTCTGAGTCATGGTCAACCATGATAAAGCATGATCATGTTAACCTTTGTTGACCATGGTCATGCCAACCATTTTTAACCATGATGAACCATGACAGTTGAGCACGGTTCATCATGATTTGTGCGAGCTCACCATCATAATATGTGACCTGTCTTAAGAGGATGCACAAACTTTGCTTTGTACTTTGTGCAAGCTCTCGTCACATGATGTTGCAAATAATATTGGATGCACAAAACGTATGATATACCATATTATGATACAACCCATGTAACATTTCACCGTTTTTCACCGCTTTTCATATGCCATTTCCGATATGTTACCCTTATGTATAAAGCTGTTGCAACATGACGAGCCACAATTTTTTTGGTTAACACACACCGTATATATATATATATATATGATATATAATATATATTCATGGAACATGCAACATTATCATTTCATTTCGTTGTGCTCCGTTCATCAACATTCATGAATGAGGTTGGAACCATATGTTAAGTCTAGTTTTGGTAAAAAGACTATCAACCCTCTTTCAACGGTGGTAAAATATAGCCTCGGAATATGCAGCAAGCAAAAATCTATGGCATAGCATTCTCTATGCATGAACCATCTAAAACAGCCATTGTACCATTACTCTTTTAAATCTTGGATTGATATACTTTAAAGACGAATAATCCTCTAGATCAGCTAACCTACGAAAAAGAATCCTTCTATGATGGCCTAGGTAGTGATAACCATCCCTAGTTTCTTAAACCTTGAAATAGCCATGGTATATTCCTCACATAACAAAACTTCTTTATGAAACTATTGTGTGGTAGGCTTAGTCGTCATTCATGGCACATCAATGTTGTAGATAAATTTTATTGCCTAAGACCATATATCTAAATTCTATACCATGAATTGGTTCTTTAGAATCACCTGCAGGTTTCTACACTTTGAGCAATGATATATTATTCAAATGTAAAATAGTTGTTATGTAGGGATTTTCAAGTGGGCTTGGGCTTTGAGAATGCCGTTCAAGGACATTAGGTCAATCTTGGTCCGGGAGCAAAAGACCAAACGGAGCAACGAAAGTGCGTGCCATCGGCTCCTGCAAGTGTGTATGGGCAATGCCGATGTGGGTAGACCACCAACAATTGCTCGGTCTAGGGTTTTGCAGAGTTGACCCACCAATGCCAGATTTGCATTGAGGTGCACTGGGCAAAAAACTAGTTTAGGAAATGACTGTACAACGGATTCATTGGGCCACGAGGACACAAGAGAGAGGGCCCCCTAGGGGTAATGGCATGCCAGGAGACCAACGGATTCGACGGTTCATCGATCCGACCTCCGGTTGCCGAGATATGTCAAGCCCTAGGTCGCATGAAAATGCCGTTCAAGGACACTAGGTCAATCTTGGTCCGGGAGCAAAAAACCAAACGGAGCAACGAAAGTGCGTGCCGTCGAATCTTGCAAGTGTGCATGGGCAATTCTGACATGGGTAGACCACCAACACTTGCTTGGTCTAGGGTTTTGCAGAGTTGACCCACCAATGCCAGATTTGCATTGAGGTGCACTGGGCAAAAAACTAGTTTAGGAAATGACCATACAACGGAGTCATTGGGCCACGAGGACACGAGAGAGAGGGCCCCCTAGGGGTAATGGCATGCTAGAAGACCAACGGATTCAACAGTTCGTCGATCCGACCTCCGGTTTTCGAGATATGTCAAGCCCTAGGTCGCATGAAAATGCCGTTCAAGGACACTAGGTCAATCTTGGTCCGGGAGCAAAAAACCAAACGGAGCAATGAAAGTGCATGCTGTCAGCTCCTGCAAGTGTGCATGGGAAATTCTGATGTGGGTAGACCACCAACACTTGCTCGGTCTAGGGTTTTGCAGAGTTGACCCACCAATGCCAGATTTTCATTGAGGTGCACTGGGCAAAAAACTAGTTTAGGAAATGACTGTACAACGGAGTCATTGGGCCACGAGGACACAAGAGAGAGGGCCCCTTAGGGGTAATGGCATGCCAGGAGACCAACAAATTCAACGGTTCGTCGATCCGACCTCTGGTTGCTGAGATATGTCAAGCCCTAGGTCGCATGAAAATGTCATTCAAGGACACTAGGTCAATCTTGGTCCGAGAGCAAAAAACCAAACGGAGCAACGAAAGTGCGTGCCGTCGGCTCCTACAAGTGTGTATGGGAAATACCGATGTGGGTAGACCACCAACACTTGCTCGGTCTAGGGTTTTACAGAGTTGACCCACCAATGCCAGATTTGCATTGAGGTGCACTGGGCAAAAAACTAGTTTAGGAAATGACTGTACAACTGAGTCATTGGGCAATGAGGACACGAGAGAGAGGCCCCCCTAGGGGTAATGGCATGCCAGGAGACCAACGGATTCAACGGTTCATCGATCCGACCTCCGGTTTCCAAGATATGTCAAGCCCTAGGTCGCATGAAAATGTCGTTCAAGGACACTAGGTCAATCTTGGTCCGTGAGCAAAAAACCAAACGGAGCAACGAAAGTGCGTACTGTCGGTTCCTGCAAGTGTGCATGGGCAATGCCGATGTGGGTAGACCACCAACACTTGCTCGGTCTAGGGTTTTGCAGAGTTGACCCACCAATGCCAGATTTGCATTGA
>LPNX011099483.1:1249-32260 GCA_001517045.1 Pseudotsuga menziesii
AGAAATTATTTGGGAATAATTTCGGGGAAGGTCATGTAATGCAACGGGTAAACGCAAGGGAGCAAACCTAGCGGCCATTGGTGTAGGCGGGTTCACAGGAACCGGGACAGTTTGAGTATGATCAAAAGCAGGTGTATAAGTTTCAGGGGCTTGTTGCACGTTCCCCCGGATGGAATCTAACAGATAAGTCTCTAACCTATGAGGATTGAACTCAGTTTTTGCAAGGTCAGATTCAGACTTGGTTCTCAATAGGTTTTGTGCAATATCAGTTTCCCATCCTAGGTTATTATGGGAATCTGGTGATGATGATGGGCCGAACAAAGGAGAATCTAGCTTTTCTTTATTCTTCTTTTTAAACAATCTTTCTGGATCTTCAAAGCTTTTCAGAATTTGGGTATCAGAGTTACCTCATGTATGTCTTCTTGAAGCCAGAATGTCGTTCTTGAATTCTAGATAATTTCACAGTGAAGTCTCCAGGGAAAATATACAACCTCCTTTTGTTTCCGAAACTCCTGTTTGCCCACAGAAATCTCTCTTAATATTTGTCGTTCTCCCGGGGCAGATATGCACTTTCGTCCCCGGCAACGGCGCCAGTTTTTTAGCACTCAGAATGTACCCAAGTTGTAAAAGGCACACCCCGAGGTAACAGCAAAACCACTTTAGGAAGATATTGATATTCTCTCCCTGAGAGGGATCTCTCCATATAAACTTTGCAAATTGCAAGATCAAACGGTAACAATATTTAAAAGTTTATTTGGTTGAAACAATCACATATCCATTGGGAAACGGAGTCATATACATATAAAAATATTCCCAAATTACATACACGGGATTTTCCAAAGGCAAGATAATCACATAATTGCAGTCATTTCATTTGTCAGGGTGAAAATAGAAGAAATGAGAGAACAACCCATCAATACAGAGCGTCTAAGACGAATTCCATATCAACTTTAGTAGAAAAGATCATATAATACCTGAAACGATGAATAGAGCATAAGCATATGAATTCTAAACATCAAACACTATGTTCCAGATATGACAGAAGAGAAATGGAATGGAGCGTTACACAGGAAAAATTACAAATCACACAGAGAAAGAAACCACGGACTGCAATGTCAATGATACATGAATCTCTGAAAAAGAACTCTCATGCATTCATTTGTTATTAAAAAAACGAGACAGATATGTTCTCCACAAAATTACTTCATCTGATGGGTTCCAACCCCCATCTCATAAAAGAGATACAAATTTATAGATCAAATAATAAGTCTGCCTCCAGCAGATCAATAACAGAATGACCGGCGTAAATTAGAGTTTGTAACTGAAATCTTACACCACTAGGAAGTTGTTACAATTCCATTCCTAACCGATCATAAAGCATGAAACAACTGGATAACAAAATTTGGTCCATCAGCTCCGAATCTTTGCTCCAACAGCACCACGCCTTTTGCCAAATCAGCTCCGAGTCTTTGCCCCATCAGCTCCATGGTATCTGCCACTTGTTCCTACGGAGGAAGAGTAAACTTTGTTTTCCCCAGACGCTCTACAACCTTCCACTGTTCGGAACTTGGGGTGTCGCTTTCCATCATTTCCCGGATGGCTACCTCGAACTCCATGTATGTTTCGTAGGACTTTTTAGGCAATTTGGTTCTAATAGTTGTGAACTTCTGCAGGACTTTGAGATCTTCAGTTAGCATGTCCACAATGGTTTGTCCCGACAGTATTTTCTCCAGCTCATTAAACTTTGAATGGTCCATACGAGCCCTGACAATCAGGTGATTATAATGTTCCTGCGGGAGCATTCGACCCTTTTCGTTCCAGAAGCATGGCAACCCGTCTTCGAACAGCCCTTCAAACTCTTTTTTGAACCTGTTGACCTATACCATTAATTCTTCTCATCTGTCCTGAACAATCTTCATTAACTGGTGCTTGTGAATGATTTTCTTTGTTGACAGGATTATTGAGACTCTGTCCTTTATGCCCATGTCATGCAACTTTTGATATGTTAATGAATTCAGGAAATCCAGGGTGTTTTCGGCTGTAGCGAGAGGTCTTTTCACCATGTGTTCGTTTACCACTCTCAACCTTTGCTGAGCTGAATCTATCAATCCACACAAATCATCAATATAATTAAGGTAGTTCCTAAACTTGGTAACTTCAATACTTAGGGTGTCCCAAATGATGTGCTTCGCCCCCTGAAGGGGGCCCTTCCCAATACATTTTTCTTTCAGTTCATCAACCTTCTACTGTAATTGGCTCTTGTCCTGTAAGAGATGCATTCTACTTTCGCTTACCTTGGTTAACTCGGCTTTCACCTTTTCATTCTCGGCTTGCAATTCCTTAATAGTTTCCTCCCTTAAACTCACTTGGGACATAGACTCCAACAGGTCATCTGCAGAACAATCAGCTAATGGCTTTCGGATATCTACAATAGATAAGTCGTCACCGACAGGGGTTTGGCTTATTAGCTCATCCATAATCTCCTTTTCCACAGTCTGGTTTTTCTCCATTACGGAAATTTGGGACAGTAGTTCTTCCTTCTCGGCATTCCACTTATCCTTCTCCTCTTGTAGCTCTCCAGCCTTCCCTTTGTATTCCATCATTTCCTGATGGAGTTTATCTTTCTCCTCCTGGAGGGCTAGCAATTCTGCTGATTGGACATGTTCTGAGCCTCGCATCTTCAACCTCTTCTTCAAAACTTGTAGGGCATTATCTTTCTCTTCTAACAACTTCTTTACGGCCTGGGTATTGTCTGAGCTGGCGATATCTGCTTGCAGTTTTTTCACCTGAACAACATTTGCTTTGTTTTCCACTTTCTCATGTCTCAATTGGACTTCCAACTTGTCTACCAACGCTTGCAACTTATTTATCGTCATCATGGCTTGCAACAGGTCTGAATAAAGAATGTCGTTGGTTTGCTTGTGCAACTGTATCTTGTCTGGAATACTAATTTTGTCCAGACGGATTTCTATTTCAGACATTCTTTTATCATTCACAATGGCCATCTTGAAAGTATTCTTCTCTGCATCTCTAGCAGAAACTAGAGATGTTTTAGAACTATGCAGGTTCCTTACCCTCGGGAGCAGATTTCTCGTTTCCTCCAGGGATTGCTTCCTATTTTCTAGGTAGCTCATCTTGAGCTCTTCTTTTTATTTAAACAAGGGGCCGGACTCTAGACTGTTACCGTCACCTTCTGAATCTTTAAAAGAAAACTGACTGACCTGAACTGTCTTCAAGGGAACCAAAGCAGCCTTTTTGAAAACTCCGGACGCCCCTTCATCCACGATCTCGCCTCCTACGAGAAGCCTCGCCTTCTTATGAGATGTTTCTTCATCCATATCCATACTCTCGGCTTCGGCCAAACTCCTCTTGACAGCAACACTGACCCCCTCTGTGATTTGGATCTCTGAACGAGATGCAGGATGTGCCTCTGTCTCATATTTGGACTCGTCAGTGAATTGGAGCAAATTAGCTGTTTCAGCTAACCCTTCACCAGCCTGATGCTTGAACGGTTTGTTCCTGTTTGCTTTCTTTCTTAATGATATCACCTGGTGGGGGTCGTAGTTCATGTTTACATCCTTAACGAAATCCATAGGTTCCATCAATCTCTCTATACATGCCAGGGCACCTTTGCCTTTAAAAATGAAAGGGCCAACCTTAAAAGGAAATTTAACATTCAAAGATTTTCGGAAAGCACCGAAGTGCTCCTCCTCTGATAACAACCTTTGTCTCATAAAATCCAGAGCAAAAATCCTTGGAGTCAAAAAGGAAGGCAACCTATAAGGCTGACCGGTAAAGCCGTACACTCTTAAAACAGTGTAATCTTTGTACAGGAACCAGTCTCCCACCCGACCTTCGGGTGAAGACTGCATCAAATACTTCATTTCATCGAAGACCCGGGGCAATTCTCCATCAAACAGCATCCTGTATATTTCGGACATGATCGAATTGGCAAATTCGATCAGGTGGATTTGCTTTGGAAAATCAGAAGAGGACAGAGTACTCAAGAACTTCAATTCGGTAACATTGGAACATATCAACATGTTAAGTAAGTGTGTTTGAAACCTAAAAAACTGGACCTTGGGAAATTCAGTCAGCTGGAGGTGGATTGCTTCGGCAAGATACTCGTCTAAATTAAGTACAGGAACTGATTGGGACTCGGGACTCAAAGAATTTACTTTTAACAGGAAACCAAGGATAACATCACCTATACGACAATCGTCATCTAGACCTAACACCTGAAAAACCAAAGACATTACCAATTGCGCCTCAATTCTGAAAATGTGCAAGGGGTAAGGTAAGGAAAGGCCTTCCAGGGACCGACCTTCCTTCAGGATACTTGATAGGAATCGAGAGCGAGCATCGGTTGGGCAACTTCGGAAAAACTCGGCAAGGACAGCTTCATTTACAGACTCACGGTTTCCAGGGTAACTTTCGGGTAAACTAAGATTTTCTCTTACTACTGAAGCATCAATTTTACACAATATCCTAGATGCGGACTGACTCACAATGACCCTCCGAGAGGGAGAATAATTTACCGCGCACCATTCGGCAAATTCAAGGAAGTGGAGGGTTTGCTCCAGGGCAAAAAAGTATAAAAAGGACTTGCACACATTCATAACATCATTTCCCTGCAAAAAATAAGACCATAACCTTTCTTTGCTGCCAGACACACTTCCTGTAGACAGGAAAGGGTCGCAGACACCTCTATGTCTATCTACCAAGAATTCTTCCCTTTCATCCGGGACCCGACCAGACACAGAAGCTTCACTCTGTTGGTCCATTTCTCAATTTATAATAATAATTGGGCGAAGAAGTTACAGGATCAAGGTCCTACCTGGCTCACTGTGAAGGCACGTGTTCGGAGCGCGTCTGGTACTGACAACTGGAAGCACCCAAATCGACAGGTCCTTTTCGCCGGGTCCCGAGCAATAAAATAATCGCAGAAGAGGTCAATTCTGCCTTTATAGGACCGCCCCGACAAGACACGTGGGAAGCAATTATTTCCGCAACCACTACTTATCTCTAACAGCTGTGCATGTTTCTCCTTCGGGCTCATTTCCGACCTTTGATCTCTTCTGTGCAAATTTCTGGCCTTCGGATCGTACACCACGTGTCCTTTTCCGACGGGCATCTTGGCGCTAAGCACCGTGTAAGTTTCCATTCTGGGGTCGCTCATGGCCGTCGATGTGATGTACTTCCACCCCTCACCGTTGGATTAAACTCCACGTCCCACATTCCGCTGAGCCGTCTGACCTTAACTACCGTGCAACTCTGGGTCCCGAACACATCCACAGCCGTCGATCTGATCTTCCTTTATGGGCGGACCGTTGGATCATGTGGCACCCACTCAATTCCGCTGGGATCCTTCGCTTTATCCGTCGGGCAACTTAGATCAGCGGAATCACTCTCCGCCGTTGATGCGATCTGCCTTTAGGTCCACGCCGTCGGATCAAGCACCACGTACCCGATTCCGCCGGGCAATCCGGGATTACACTCTGCGCCTGTTCCTCCTCTGGAATTCTTTTCGGCTGTTGATGGGATTGCCCAATGCTTGTCAACCGTCCGATCATGTGACACGTACCACATTCCGCTGAGCGATGTGAGTTTATTCGGTGTGCAAGTTTCCATCCCGGAATCATTGTTAGCCGTAGATCTATTACCCTATGATCTCCAACCGTTGGATCGAGCAGCCAATAATGGGTTCCGCTGGGTGGCTCGAAGGTTATCTCGCGTGCATGTTCTGGCTGCGGAATCAATCCCAGCCGTCGATGTGATCCGATTTCGTCCCTCCACCGTCGGATCAAGAGGAATATATGTGATTCCGCCAGCTCCCATTTCTTTAACTAACTTGCGCTTTCTCCCTGCGAATTTCTTCTGAACCGCAGATTGTCCCCGGATCAATTTGTAACCCTTGATTTTGTGCAGGGGGCTAAAGGCCCGAACTTCTGTTATCCTGCTCACATGTTTTGAAAGGCGGAGGGAGTGTCAGCCATGGATTGGCTCCTCCTTTCGATCACAGCCTAGGATTTTGCTAACATGGCTGCTCTTTAGACCATTACGTCACTTTTGTACTATAATCTTTAAACCAAAGTATTTAAACAATACAATTTTACCTCCCCTTGGTCTTATACTTCTTTTGTTAAATACAGGTGTTAACAATAGTGATAAAGGAATATCACATGTGTTGCTCTAGATAGAGCATGTTGAAAAACAGTAAAGCTTTTGAGGGTTCGAGTGAGTTATATTCGAGACATGGTACATATCCATATATGAGCAGCATTGCCAACATTCTTTTTAAGCTTCTGTCTAGGACGAGATTGGTATAGTACATAATAACTCCTCTAGTTGAAGAGGGAGTATTGATGTGTCTTCATAGGTGACAACATATAAAGTCCCCACCAGTTAGTCATCGTTCATGACTTAGGTAGTTGAGGGTTGTGATAACTTATGGAAGAGAATCCACATGAGAAGAGACATGGTCAAAGGTCTCAGAGAATATTTATAGTTTGGACTGTTAGAGAATAGTTTAAACCTCTCAGAGAGGTAGTTGGGGTGATTCAAATATAAAGAGAAGGATCACTGAGAAAGTGATCATGACTTGAAGAAAATCATAGAGAATGACATGCTCACAAAGGACTTCTCTAGATAACAGAAGATTCAAGAAGTCAACAAATGTTGAAGAGTGAAAGAAAAGTTAAGTATTTCTTTCTACATGTTATTACACATTTGTTGCATAATGTTGTATGTGATGGATTTAAAAAATCCATGGTTTCTAGTTTAGAGAAACTTTGTTCTGGATTTGGTCTAGATGATGCTACTTTGTGTAAGTAGCTGGTTGGTATTTTAGCAAACCTGTTGTATTTTATGCTTACTACTAAGCATATGTTTGAGGAACTTTGAGGTACATTAGAATAAGCTCTTTATTTTATTTGATACATGGAAGACCTATTGTTTTATTGTGCTATCCATCTATTGTTTTAGCTTGAGATAAGCGATGCAATTTGAGGCTAGTACTACAGAAGAAAGATGTATGTATGAGAGTACTACAAAAGAAGCAAAATGTGTTTTGTGGATAGTACTACATACTGTGGAGTAGTGTAGCTTGGGATGCTACCTACTAGGGTGAAATACTTGAGCCTATATTCATTAGGTGTTAATGGTCAAGATTTATCAAAACCCTATATGTGTTTTACGATAGAACACATTCGAGATGAAGTTTTACTTCATTGAAGTCATGGTCATGAGTTCCAGTACATAGGTACTGATGAGAAGATTGCAAATTTGTGATAAGCCTCTATTTGTGATGAAGTTTAAACACTTACGAGATAATATTGGTATGGCAGGGAATGTCTCCCTCGCTGAGAGGGAGTGTTGAGATTACAACATTAGGAGTCATTCTTCAATCTTGTGAGAAATATCAATATAGTAGACCTGTGTAGTCCTAAAAATATCCTCATATGATTGAGTTGGCGATGTTGTAAATTCTTGTGAGTAATATCAAGACTGTAGACTTGTGTAGTCCTACGAATATCCTCATATGATTGAGGTGGATAGTAGACTTGTGTAGTCCTATGAATATCCTCATATGATTAAGGTGGAGATGCAATAGACTTATGTAGTCCTACAAATATCCTCATATGATTGAGGTGGTGATGCATTAGACCTATGAAGTCCTACAAATATCCTCATATGATTGAGGTGGTGATGCAGAAAAGCTTGCGAGTAATGTCAAGCTGAGTCTTGTGAGTAATATCAAGACAGTAGACTTGTGAGTAATGTCAAGTTCTACAAATATCCTCATGTTGTAAGGTGGTGTGCTTTACTATGTAAAGTAGATATATTGTGTGGTGTATGGCTAGCCATGGTCAACAGGTGCTAGAAGTCTCCTTTAGGGATTATCTAACCCTAGATTGATTTACTTTAGCATGTGACTATATGGCCCAGGGCAATACATATGATCATAGGTTTGGAAATGATCTTATGAGTATGATATGATAAAGATGATTATTTAATGAAAACAAATATGGACCATGCAGAGATATTTAATATAAGCACAGAGATAGAGAAATAATTTGAATTGCATATATTGCTACCAAGTAAACTCGACTTGATTAGATATCAGTTGAGTATTAGTTATGGAAAACAAGTTCAGTTAATTAAGGAAACAACTCCTTAATTTATGCAAGTGGTTATTGGAAATAAACACTGACGGAGAAGCACTAATTCATTTTAGTTACATTCCATTCAGTTCAGTTATGTTCAGTTACATTTAGTTCAACTCAGTTACATTTAGTTCAACTCATTTAACTACTCAGTTAGAGTTAGTTAATTAATGGAAGACACATATCTTCTTGTGGCAGATAATTATCGAGTGTCAGCTTGACACTAGATTAGTATGTGGTGCATGATTAAATATGGATCAGTGTTCTAAGTGTTAACAAGTTATTGCTACATGCAACCATTCTATTTTTGTTGTAAAACCTAATTTGACTTGTTATTAAAGTGTTATGCACTCGGAAAGTTAGATACGGTGTTCCATTCGATCTCCACTCTCTGGTGCTCTCGGTGAAAGCAATATTCTATTGTGTTGTAATCATTCTCTTCTACTTATCAATCTTACTCTAAGATCATTTGTTGGGTTTTTTATCCTATGAATCAGTATAGGGTTTTCCCATGGTATATCCTGTGTTCTATGGTTTGATTTATGTCTTTGGATTATTGATGATATTCACATGCAATGTTATTATGGATTAAAAGTTTTTAAAGTTCAAGTTTCTTGATATTTTGCTCAATCACTAACAAGGATGGACACTTTCAAAAGTTTTGTATGGGGATTGGTCACCCTTTACCCACACACAGTGGCCACCTAGACGATAGCTTAATGGTTGATTAATTGGACATACCCACACATGTGGTATCTTTGGCTTTGGAGCCCATTCATTGATGGTGTGTTCTTTGTAGCACACGGTGGTACACATGACCCATTATTTGGTCATTTGTTGAAGAGGTCATGAATTCCATTGCTTGCACTTGATGAAGACCTTGATGCCCTTGTAGCCCGTGAAGGGGTCATGGAACCCTTTGAGATGTCCATTATGCATGAGAAGGTTTGGAACCCACATACATGGTGGTATGACAAATATTGGACATTATATGATGGTCATGATAGAGCTTGAATGTACCTTTGTACTTGATGATGGATTCCTATGTGATGGGATTGAAGTCCATGGAAAGCATCTAGAGTAAATATTATATAATATCTTTGAAAGAGTCCTTGAAACCCTTGCATGTAGTGCCTTGGTTCTTGAACCCACACACTTAGTAGCTTGTTGATGGTGATGTATGGTCCTCTTTGTGGTTATATGGCTATTTGTATGTTGATGGAGGTGGAGAAAATGGACATGCCTTGATATGTTGCAAAT
Organism: Pseudotsuga menziesii; assembly: GCA_001517045.1. NCBI lineage: Eukaryota > Viridiplantae > Streptophyta > Pinopsida > Pinales > Pinaceae > Pseudotsuga > Pseudotsuga menziesii. Next base: position 10,675 of record LPNX011099483.1, read on the forward strand.
GACTTTGAAGAAAACTTTGAAACTCTTGTAGTTGGTGGTATGGTCTTTGGCACCCTCATGTGTGGGGTATTTGACGTTCTGAAGAAATTGAATAATTTAAGGGTATTGTACCATGTATTTGTAAAAAACTCCATCATACAAAGATATTCCTCATCAAACCCTTCACATTGATATGTGGAGCATATTCTAACTCCTTACGGTTGAATAGATATGCATTTTTGAAGTTGGTGTACCCCATCGTTTTGGGTCAGCCAACCAAACAAAAGAGAATTTAATTATTTGTAATTTTCAATTTCATGTCGACCCATCTTGAGGTACTAACTTTCCTCAACGACCTATATAAATAGAATATCAAACATTTCATTTGTTCACGAATCAAATGTCTCTTTGGTATTTCACAATTCTTGGAGAAAAGTGTGAAACTTTGTGGAGAATAAATTTTTGGGCATCTTCGAGGATTGAAGAGATTCACTAAAATTGGCATAACTTTCTCATACGGAATCATAATTACAAAATTCCTGGCTCGTTGGAAATCGTGTTTCGAGGGAAATGTGATGACATGATCTAGAGTTTCTTTTGGTTTTTCTATTGTTTCTTAATATTGTGATATTAAAAAATGTATGGTTCATGGTTATGAGTTTCTCTTATGTTGGCATGATGAGTATGAGTAGACTCTTGAGCAACAAGTTTGACATGTTGATGACAGGGACAAGTTAATGAAAATGAGAATTATATTATTGAGTGGTAGAAGTGTTTATTGTAATGTCCCTGACCCTCTGACTGGTGAAGAGGACGCTACCATGGCGTTAACCATCCGGCTACCAACCCCATGAACATGTGAATTCATAAAAATGCTAAAACAGAATGAGTTGAAGTAGAACATACACAGATGCAATTATTTATCATACACAATGGAAGCAACATACATTCATAGAAGCATTCATTGAACATGTCCATCATAATCATTAACAGTAAATAGGATTGGAGAAGTAAAATAGACAAGGTTACTTATCTTATGAAGAACTCATTCCGCAACCAGCTACGTCGCTGCAACGTTCCACCCAACCATAGGTGAGTGTGCTCCTTAATCTCTCAGCAACGCTACCACCCCCGAGCTGGGCATGATTCTCCAAGGAGTAAGGAACACGCAGGATTATACATAGACAAGGATACACAAAACATAGCCAAGCCAACACAGTTGGGTTTATCAAGCCATCAACAAGACATCCAAGCCAACATGGTCAGGTTTATCAGGCCATCAAGGAGTTGGGAAAGGCTAAATGCTAAGCTGGTGATCCCATTACAGAGCCATGAACACCTACACCAGAACTAGCCTGACTTCTAAGACACCCACACACACCCAACATAAGGAATCAGTCCCTTCTCTGCTACACAGTCCCTCAGGCCCTGCATTCCCTTCCAGTGCTATTCAAGGGTTGTGGAGAAGAAAGACAGCCCTCTAGCTCTGTCTATGTGGTTTCCAAACACACCAGATTTATCAAGAAAACCAAGCCCCCATCCCTGCTCCCTACACAGTCTGAAGACCAACCATTGCACACAAGAAATCAATCAGGAATTACAGCTTAACAGGGGAAAATGACTCCTGAGTCGTTCTTGGCCCTGTCGTGGCCAAAATGACTCCAACACTCTGCAGAAACCCCAAAGAGTAATAGCAAACACAGCTCACGACAAGGGGAAAACAACAGTCCCAAAATGTATCAGCATACACTACCAACAAACATGGGGAACAACAGCCCATTCTGCACAATCAAATCCGTTGGGGAAAACTTACACAGACCACAATGGGGAATAAATTACAGTCTCCCATCCTATGCGTGAGAGAAAATTGCACCAGACCCAAAAACACAGAGGAAAACATATGCATGGGCCACAAATCAGTAAGGAGAACTTACACACAGTCCCTGAGAGTAATAGGGTTCTTCACAGGAAAAATCGTGGGTGATAGTGACCGAACAGCTCCCAACTTGCTGCGTGAGTAACAACAATCTAGAACCCAGTGCGTGAGAGAGATCCACACCAAATCCCAAATATGGATTGAAACACACTCGATTCCACTATGTGGAAAAATGTGAATGGCAATGGAGACGGCTCCTCTCTCTCCTGGCTACGTGAGACCAAGCCGAAAAGAAGCCTGTGCGTGGGAACAATGAACAGACAATGGTCGTTGTGTGAGGATGAATGGCTCCACCTATGTGTGAATATGAACAGACAATGGAGATGATGCACAGTAGTCATAAGTGCGTAAGTGTTTCAGCACCATCGTGGAAAGAGTGGAAAGCCTGGAGAGTTCGCTTCCTTTTTCCCAACGTGAGGTTCATTGCTGGTGGAGTGTGCGGATGGGAAAGGACTGACAATGCTGCCACCCCCACTCCCAAAACAATAAATTCCCCAACTACTCAGCTGAACGTTTAAGGTGGTAGTTGGATAAGACAAGGAAAAATGACACATGGCTTTTTCCCCCCATTGGCCAAGGTTTGACATTCCCCCACCCCTATCCTTGTGAAAATCATGCCCCTTCTCAATTTAGTTGCCACGAATGTAGTTGGTTGGGTTATTTAATTAAAGATGCATATTTACATGATGACAAAACTCAATATGTATGCCGCATGCCTCGATATACCATCGGTGACAATTTAAATCCGAAACATAGCATAACCAATCAATGGTGGGGCCTTGTCCTTTAGCTCCTCACCATGATTATTTACAATATATACATTATATACATCTAATGCAACGGGGTTAAAACTGGGGTGTTACATTTATTGATTGGAAAGATGAGCCTTACAACCTTGGGGATTGGATTCCTTAACCCTTTCTTAGTTGGACCTAGGAAGACCACACTGGGTCTTGGATTATGAGTTGGTGCTCTTCTTATCAATTGGTGTTGATGTAATCACAAAGATTGAATCCTTCCATTAAAATATAAAATAGGTTTACTATACAAATCGTGTGTCCTCTAGTGTTGTGATCCAGTGATCTAGTGGATAACATGATTATGATTCATTATTGAATTAGTTGATGAATGCTTATGTAATAATGAAGTAATTAGTAGCATAATGTATTGATGAACTCTGTTGATTAATAGAAGTTGAAAAGGAGGTTAAATTCCCTTCACACTAATTCTTCCCCCCTCTAAGTGTGATCGTTGTGTCCAACACATGCCACCTTGTCGCGGGCTTCCAACGCGGGTGCAAGGGTGCGTCGTGAGGCTTGGCAATCGCCCATGACCTTTTGGCCGAGGAGCATGCCCACCTTGTTATCGCATCCTCGGGTGTTTGGCGTGTCTCAAGTGTGGCATGCAGGAGGGATGTAACATTAGTGCCTTAAAACACCACAACCCCAGGGCACCCATATTATGTGAATTTAAACACTTTTATTGCAAATTTTAGTAATTTATGCAAAATTTATGTAGGATTAAGTGAAAATCATATTTAAATAATCCATTGGAAATGGTAAAAAACTTGGCAAGTTTAGGCTACATGTTGAAAAATATTACTAAAAATTTCAACATGAAACATAACTAATTCTAAGTCAAAACACTTTGATTTGTAAATGAAAAGTATATGTTTTGAGAATGACTTGTAAAGACATATCTAAAATAGGGAATGTTAAAAACATTAGTAAGGCAGTTCACTAATAATGTTATTTCTATTATTTTCATCCCACCAAATTTATATACATAGGAATAAGGTATGATAATGTTATTTCTATTATTTGCATCCCACCAAATTTCAAGTATGATACTATTATTTCTATTATTCTCATCCCACCATATTTCAATACATGAATAAAATTTGATAGTAAAATAAAAGGTTAGGTAAATAAAAGTTAGACCAAAAAACAATAAACTTAGAAATTAAAAACATGTTTGTTTAAATAGTGAATCCATTGAGAAAAATATGCATTCTATGTTGGAGGTACGAACTTCCCATTATAGTTAATGAGAGGTCTATAAATGATTGTTTCCAATGGAGATTCAAGAAAAATCCATCCATTATTATCCTAACAAGGGTTGCGAGTAGCTTTGACTTTGTTGTTTGAACCAACAAATTGGAACAAATGTAACATAGTTATTATATTGCATAGTGTATACTAAAGAACTAGAAACTTGCCTTGTGCAATGTACCCAACCTCAATGCATTATTAGGGTTCAAATACTTGAGGGATTTTAACAAGGAATGATTGATTATAAGTTTAATCATGGTGGAATAATTTTCTCTACGGTTAGGCCAACATGCCAACACACCTTTTTTTTTAAACAATCAGTCATTAAGGAAGACAAGCCTTCCAATATGAGTCTGTATCCCAACGTAAATGTGATGCAATGTGATGACACATGAGTAAAATCGATCTAGTAATCCTTTTAACATGTAAATTTATTTCATCGTCACATCTATGGGCAGTCACTCGTCACCATTTAACCAAATAATAACTTCATCTCTATAATGCTAATAGAATTCAACTTCTAATATATAAGTACGACAACATTATGACACCTGTTTAAGCCAAACTTCGATACTATAATACATCAAATTTATAACATTAATTATCAGATATGATCTAGAACAACCATATGGTCTGGCCAAACTTAAAACTTCTACTTGTCCTAATTCATAAGCAATTAATTTCTAAAACAACAAGTAAATTAACACTCTACACTGCCTAAAAAGAAATAGAATTGTGACGCTACTCTATATCATATATTACTACGTTAAATAACAACCATTAACCCCATGGAAGATCTGATCCATAATAGCCATACAAACCTTATGGTTTTCCCAAAACCAGATCTTTGAATGATCACAATAAATAAGAAAATTAACCTCCAATAGTGACAATAATACATAACAACCACTTCTCCACAAGCTACTAATATATCAATCATAAATCATACATGGACATGGACATGAAATCGAATTGAAACATAAATAATAAGATAGCTAAACCTCCACAGAAACATGTACAATAATACCATAGTAAATAACAATCAAGAATACTTTTCTTTATTTATGGCACAACTAGCAGCAACAAGATAATGTTCCTCCCAACCTTGGACATAGTCAAGCCAAACTACTTGAGTAGGTTAAGGAACTGTCTCTCTAATTCGATATTTTAAGGATAATACTCAGGCACATGACCTGAGAGACACAACATATTTTTTCCCTTATCATGCAAGACTAATTACGACCCTTAAGCTCTCTTCCATAGAATTTCCCCCCCTCTCCTGAAAGGGAAAGCTATAACAAATATGGTCTCCTTCGTAGGATTGTCCCCCACTCCTGTAAGACCAATTGCAACAGCTAGAATCTCTTACATGGGATTGTCCCCCTCTCTTATAAGACAAAGTGCAACAATAGGTTCTTTTGCATATGAGTGTCCCTCTCTCTTGTAAGACAAAGCACAACAATATGTTCTCTTTCTCATGATTGTCCCCCTCTCATGCAAGACAAAGCACAACAAATAGGATGTCTTGCATATGATTTTCCCCATCTCCTGCGATAAAAAGCACAACAAATAGGGTCTCTTCACATGATCATCTCCCTCTCCTGCAAGACAAGGTTGCAATAAATGTGATCTCCTTCTACTAAACAAATCTTGGCCTCTATGTGAAAAAATACCATTCGAATTATCTCTCTAGATTTCGAATTCAAGGGTCAGAAACTCCCAACATTGACCAACCAACTCACTAATGGAAGAATGAATGAATGAAAAGCAATTTGAATTCCTTAAGACCAATTCAAATTTCCTCTAAGAGACTAACTCAAGACTTCGGAAAAGAAACTCCAAAGCACTCCAATATTCTCTTGTCCATTGACTGACCTATTCATGTTCTCAAAAGAGAAACTCAAATCCATTGGAATAAAACTCACAGTCACTGGGGATAGCTCAAATTTACTAAGACTGATTCAAACATCCCTAAAATTACTCCCATGGACTGAAGACAACTCAAATTTCATTTACTGATTCGAATTTCCCTAAAATTAATCCCATGACCTAAAGATGACTCAAATTTATCCAAATTTACTTTAGTTAACTGATAATAACTTGAATTGGACTTAAAATCCCTCTGACTGACTTAATACAACTCAAATTCCAAGAGAGGTAATTCAAATTTACCAAATTGACTCTAACTAACTAACATTTACTCCATTTCACTGGAGTTACTACCATGCATGAGTGCCTGAGCACAGTTGCATGGGTGAATGGATGCATGCAAAGCATCAATTATGTGTAATAGGACCTCCATATTCCAATAACATCAAAATTATGAAACAAAGAGTAATGTGAGGAAGAGTAACAACTCCTATCCCCACAACCCCCTCACATGTGGATTCCAAGACTCCCCAACCACGTTTGTTGTCCATGTTGAGCTATTATTTAATTATAGACAAATAATAATAAAATAATGATAATACTAATTTCCATAGTCCATAGTCCAGACACCTAGAGCCACCACAATAACAAATACAAAATCACATATGTTCGGGGCTTACCATTAAACCATTACACTTTGATTGCTTCTTTGGTAGTCTCACCACCAAAAATGATTTGTTGGGTTTTTCATTTACCAAATACTATTTTCTATACTTAGATGTAGTTTTATTGGGTTTTTTATTTACCAAATGGTGTTTTCTATACTCAAATATAGTTTTACTAAAAAATAAGTGACATTGGCATGCAACTTTGATTGTTAACCTCAAGGAACCACATGGCTATGATACCAAGCCCCTAAAGTACAAAGACTATATTCCAATTAAGGGGAACCAAGCCCCTAAACCACAAAGACTAAATTCCATTTAAGGGAAAACCTTTTCTATATGTGTTTTTTATTTGAAAAAGAAAAAGAAGCAAAAGTTAAAAAGAAAAGATTATGTTGTTTTTTTAACTTGAAACATATAATTTTTGTACAATGCATACAATAGGGAAAGTTGTACACACTAAACAAATAGAATTTAAGATCAATAAAATGCAGGGAACCTTGATTTAGAGGTACAAATCAATGGGAGTATGAGAGTTTAATTACATGTCTATTAAGATGTATGTTTATAAATAATATGAGAGGTTGTATTTTTTTGAAAACTACCATATGCAACTAATCTTACATTTCAAATATATTTGTTTCATCACCAATTACCAAGTTACCATGGGAGAATATTAATATTGTTTATTTCAACTGTTAAAATATACCACCATCAATGCGGTGTTCCATGGCTTGTGTCGTATGTTTAATTTCCAAGATATGCTAGTGGTGTCATGAATACCTATTATACACAAGTATAGATTGTTTTATGGAATAAATCTAGTAAAATTTGATTATGTAACAATACCCTAGTCAAATTGCACTTATATGAAAACATTTCCTTGATATAGATTCATTAGACAATTAAGATGATATAAGAACATGTGAAAATATAAAATATCAAAGAAATAAATTACAATGATAAGAGGGTATTCCAATAGTGTATCAACTAGGAGAAATGCATTGTTGACCAATTTGACAAAGAGTTTTTTCTTAAATTTCTTTGAAGCAAAACTTCTCTAATTTACAAACAAGGCTCATTGGGAACACATATTTGTAGAAATCTATAACATGACATTGATATACGGTTTGGAATTTGGCTTAATACAATGTAACTAAAATTTTATCACAAATTTTTGTAAGAATACAATTAACTATGGTTGCACCATTGTCATGTCATTGAATCATCCTACAACTCCAATTTATATTTAACTCTGAAATTCACCTTGTACAACAACTCATGGAATTGGTTCCCACATTCAAGAGTGTTTCCTTTCGCATTTGAAAATGTTGTTTTGAAACAAAAATGAATATAGCCATTCTTTGATAGGTTTGTGACTAGATTCTTGATCCTACTACCTAAATGTATATAATTTATAGGAAAAAGAGGTTTTCCAATCTATTTTGATATTACACCACATAGAACATACATATTAAAATGAATGAGACTTTATGAAATATAAATGAATGAAACTATTGAAAAAAATTTATATGACAATTAACCATAAAACTAAAGAAAAATAGAAGATCAAAGAGAAACTGACTTCACTATAAAATAAAGTATGCAAAATGATCTATAACATGTAATCCATTAAGCATAGAAATATAGTAGAGTTGCCTTAGTGATACATGTTATCCCATCTCTCCTAGCAATGTAAGGCTTTCGTCATAAATCGTGAGTCCCTCAATTGCACATAAATGAAAAATAAGGAATAGTAAGCTTCATAACAATTATCACATCTTTCATAAAAAATATATTGCATGAAGTCAAACAATTAATGGAATCATTTTTTCCACAAAGCATACTTGTACAATTTTTGAAGTAGTGTAAGGAAGAGTGTAAAAGATAAGAATACAGTATAAAGAATCAATTACAATACCATGTGGACTACCAATAATTTTCACTCTAAAAACCATCAATATAAAATTCAATGTTGATTGTCATAAATACTGGTGAAAATTCTTTAAATAGACAGATTTTATTTCGAGACAAAATGTGAAATGTATCATTAATACTTCTTATATAGTAATGGAATCATCAGTTATCAATTATTAAATATGCCTATATTTGTTGAAAAAATCACCATTGGAGATAATGAACTCTCCAAAGCATGATTAAGATAAGCAACACATTCTAGATTGAGCATATGCACCTATAAAATTTAAAGTCATAACCAAAACCTCAATGCCTTACATGGAAAATAACCGCAGCTAACCTCAAGAAAACATAACAAATATGAAACATTATACAAGAACACCATACATCTTCTAACAAAAGCACACTTGGAACAAGCTTTACAACTATGCCATCTATGTATATATCAAAAAACTACCACAATGAAATCATATTGAAACAATCAATAACCTTTTAGGTGAAAATGCACATCAATAGAATACTAAAATTGAGAATGGGAAAACCTTAATTTTACCAAATAGAGTATTTAATAAGTAATGCAAAGGGAGGTTAACATGTTGAGACCGCATTTAGTAGTGTTAATTAAGTGGGGTGACATTTTTTTCTTATTGGTATTGGTTGAAGTAATCCATGATTTTCCCCAATTTTTCCCCTTTGATTATAATTTAGGAAGGAAGGTATCAGTTGGGTTTAGTCCAAGTGGTTTGGTATGGAGTATAATCCTTCCCATCTAGGTTCTATTCCTATAAGTTGTCACATGATAAGATCATAGTGAGTATATTGTTGTATTGGCTTTGAGCCCTATTGTTGACTTGTCCTAGTGTTTTGAAGAATATAGGGTTTACCATGGGTACCATCCTCGAAATGAGGGGAAGTTCCCAACAATTTTTCCCTTGGAATTTTACCTAGAATATTTTTTTAGGAATGAATGAATAGGATTTCAATGACAACCTCTAGTGGATTTGGTTTTCCTCTATGTTTACCCTTATCCTCTAGTTTCATTGTTTTGACTTGCTATGATTTTGGCTTATCCTCTTCTTGAACCAAACTATCTTTAAACATTTGTTTGCCAAAATGTACAAAAACAAATCCATTCCAATCTAGCTAGATTTGCATATTTCTGAATCACCTATCTAAATACCGCCCGTGATTTTGTTGAGACTCCTTGATCAAGGATTGGATCTTCCCATAAAATTGTTCTTCCCCAAAAACAAAAATCATTGACTTATTGGTCCAATTTGTCCTTTCTAGTTGAAGATACAAATTAGGGATTTTTATCTAGTTTTAGTATTGTGGCTTCTAGTGTCTTTAAAGAATCCAACTATGTTAAATTGAATTCATCCAAATTGATATCATTTGACATAAGAATGGCTTGGCACTTTTGTCTAAAGACGAAAATTTTACAACCAACCTTGTAGTTCATCCAACAACACTGCAACTCAATTTGATATGATTTCCTTACCCAAGGAAGATCATGAGTCTATTGGAATTTTATAATATCCCTTATTTGTATTTTATACTTGCAATGATAGTTATCCTATTGCAAAGCCTTGTGAAGACCCACTTGCAAAATATCAAAATAAAAAACCCTGCAAAGTGTGAAATAAATCCAACATGTACTTTTGGCCCTCACTATTAGCCAGCTTAGTAGAAATCTAAATCCCACTACAAGTAAAGATTTCCATCTCTTATTACTTTCCAACAAATCCCATGTTGAATTCTATGAAGTGGAGTTTGACAAATAATTGGAGGGGCCAAAGTCATCCCATTTTACCTAGTTTCCAACTTTAGCCTTAACCTCAATATAGCTAGTAGACAAACGAGAACCATGATTTCTTGATAATTTACTAGATGGGTTCAAGAATTCAAAATTTTCAATATTAATATTTTTGAAAACTAAAATCCCCCTGTATAACATATTAATCTTCAATACCCACCAGAGGATTTCAAACTCTAAATTTTAAAAACCATACAACTAAATTAAGGTAACATATTAAAGTATATCAAGTTCCTTGAAATCAATATCGACCATACTTGGATGACACTATTCCTTATTTAAAACCCTATAAGGAAACAAATCCAAATTCAATTATTTTCCTAGAATTAAGAAATTACATGGGAAATCGATAATGGACAAGCAAGAATGATCTATACCATTTCACCCTTGAAACCACTTGTCATGAATAGAATCATTGGAGGAAAACGCTAGAAATCCAAGTAGTGAAGGAAAGAACCACATATTAGTGGTAAACCTATATATAAAATAAGTCATATTGGGTAGCATACAAAGAAACAAGCACAAAAAGTTCAAGTAATGAAGGAGGGAACCCTTAAGCGGTGACAACAAACCCACATAACAAATAAGTTGTCCTTTTATTACACCACCTTTCTCCCTAAACCAAACTAGATAAACAAATGTGCTTAAAGCACGCAAATGTGAAGAAGAAAATGAAACCTTTAACCGTTTTCATCCTCCAAAGAACCATCATGCAAAGAGTTGCATTGCAATGACAACCCCTTTTATAGCCAAATATATCTAACCAGACTTCAGTTACAAAAACGTTGCTTTGAATCTGTGAATGATGGATTATGCCACATATTATACAAATAAAGTCGAATTGGGAATGATTCATTGAATGGAACATTGTTTCCTCTCCCTCTAGCTCCTTCTCTATTGTAGAATCCTCTTTCCAAAGGCAACAATGAGTTCAACAACAATTTTTGGGCCTTCACTAAAACTTAAGCAAGTTATCCTCCTCCTATATGTAACAATGAATTTATCAACAACTTCTAGGCTTTTATTAAAACTTCAATAAGTCATATTTTAAAGTTGTTAAACATATGAAATTCCCCAACTCTCTTTCACACAGGAAAGAAAGGCACCCTTAATAGCAGACAAAAAAATGTACCTAAAAACCTTGGAAAGCATAAAATTTGTATACATCAAATTGATATTTTTATTCTTTCCTAGAATATATAATAAGATTTTTAAAAAATCAAAATATATGTTAAAACATATTTTAAGTCAAAAATGTTTTGCAAATATTTTATACATCAAGATTAATAGGAAAAAGTGAAAGCAACAATCCACTACCTAACACTAACAAAGAGTAAAGACATGAATACCTAAGCAAATATAGTAGGAATTCGTATCACAATATGTGGAAAAAATGATTACTCCTCCTCGAGTGCCTAGAGAGCCGTGCATCTAACACCTTTTAACCATATATAAGGAAGAGCTTGGTTTTCATATTTCTTAATTTTATACGAGTAAAAGTTAGATAAGTAAAAAACAATTTCATTCCGTTCCTTTAAAAGCATGGCTAAACAAATGCTACTTGACTAATGATATAAGAGAAATAAAACCTCGTCAAATGGATGTAGTTTGGGTGGTTGGGAGGAATGAATGTTATCCTCCCCACCCAGGTTCTACTCTTATAAGTGACATGATGCTCTTGTGGAGCCCTTTGTAATAAATGTAGTGAATGATGAGATGACCATACCTTGATTCAGTTTGAATATCAGGTATTGGAATTTTCCGTGGAGTATCCCTCTAACAAATGGTGGACCACATTTCAAAAAAAAAAGAGAAATAAAACCTAGCATCGAGCCATTCAAAATTGGTTCCTTTATTACAATATTATCTGAATTAAACTATAATGTAATAACGCCTTTTATGTTGTGTACCTAAATTCTATTAAAAATTAAAATTTTGTTATTAGTCATAAAATAATTATTGACTTTTGAACCTTGTTAGGCCTAAAACGGTCACACGACTTTTGAACCTGGTTAGTCCTAAAACTTTCACACCAAATTTCTTCTTCTTCCTTTTCTTTTTAGTTTAAGTGATCCATATTAAGTCTATTCTAATAGTGAAATTGTTAATCCTTAGACTACTTTTGGTTTGATTGTTATGTATTTTTATTTTAACTGGTGATAAAAGCTTGGCTTTATTATCTTTAGATATTTGTTTTAGCATCTTTATTCTTTGATAAATACGTAGGCTTCAAAACTAACTCAAACGCTAAGTTTAAAATGACAAATATCAAAGGTTTTGACATGTCGATCTTGATATCGAGAGTTGGAAGTTGGAACCATGTAGCAGGTACAGAGAAGAGTATCATCGACATGTCGATCCTCATATCGAGATTCGGAGGTCAGAACCATACATTGGGCCCACAACAGAGAATCCCAACGTCGAAAGTTAGAAGTCAACATCAATATGATAACCTAAAATTAACAGCATGTTGATCCCGACGTCGGCAATACAAAGTCAGGACTGAAAGAACAATATATCCCAACAACCCTTTTGACACACCTATCCCGATGTTGGGAGTCGAAAGAAGTAAGTTGAGAAGGTAAAGTATGGCCAAAGTCGGGAAGACATAAATAGATAAAAAAAATGCAACTGTTTTCACAGAGAATGCATCCAGTTAGTAAATGCATCATACCCAGTGTGTAGGTAACAATGTTGAGGTGAGATCCATAGGTGTCTATGATCATGGCCAAATTTATTACCAAGACCTTTCCAACTTCCCATGTGTAAGTGTTAAAGTAATTGTGTTTCAACAACGATGAAGGGAGATACTCCACCAGCAAAGGGAGATACACCAAATTTGAAGAGCAATGTGCACAATGTACCCGTCTTCAAAGGAATAGGATTTACATAGCAAAAACACATACGAATTTTGTTGAAAAACATGGTTTATTTACCCTAAATATTGTACTTCTTCCCAAATCAAAAGGTTTTACTTCCTACTTAGATAATCTTAGGGGTTCTCTAGATACGAGAAGTTAAGCAAAATTTTGTTGTGTTTCATATGATAAAGTCGTGTGCTCACTTGGATATTCCTTGTTGTTTGATGACTAGAGAACATGGATAGGCTATCAACATGGAAAGTGTCATAAATCCCAGGCCTTATAATACAGTAACATACCAAACAAGAAGCTTATGTAAACTTATCCTAAAAATTTCTATCATAGAGGAGCTTAGAAAAAGTGTAAAAGAAAACGATAATGATAAATATTTAGTCTTCTTCATGTATGAATTGTTCTTTAAAATCTGGATTTAGTCTCGTTGATCCTAACACTTTATGAAGACAGTGGACAGTGAATGCTACAGGTGGCATCTAGAATTATTAATTGTTTTAGATATTAGCATTCGAGAATCATTCAACACAAATAAAATAGTTGGTGATAATATATGGTACTCTGGTCAATTGCTCCCAATTTAAAGGCATAAATGCAGCCAATCAACAAGTGGAGGATAAATGAGAAGGAACAATGGAAAAGTATCCAGAGGCAGAGGATCAACTTCAAATTGACATAAAAACAAACTCTAGATTTCAATGAGAAGAAGAACAAATAGTTGAATAATCATTTCCATCATTCCAAGGCATGGAAATAATGAATGTATTGGTAGTAGGGGAGAAAATTGGACACCCAAAAGATCAATATTAGATTCAAAAGGAAACCTTTAAGGATTATTTCCAAACTTCTTACAATTGCTTTGATATTTTTAGTTTATTGTTAGGTTTTTTCTCCTGAATTCTTGTAACGGCTGGGAGAATGTATTTTCTATAAAGTTTGTCCTTGTCAATGTAAAGGGGGTTCAAGAGTGGGTTCAGTTATGGCTTTTGGGGAAAGGCTTTTATAGTATGATTCTGTATATAGAAACTTTATTTTTAGATGTTTGTATTTCATGATTGAAAACTCCAATAAATTTAATGTTCAACATGTGTTATCTCATGAGTGTTTGTCTTCTTCTTCTGTTTGGATGCGGTGATTATAGTGTAGTATATGTTGTAGTTTTGAGTTATAGAATCCAAAAATGGTGAAGGATTCACTGTGGATGGACTATTTCTTAGTGTTGTATTCAAATATTTTTGGTCTTAGTGAGAAATGGTTTTTGGTTAGGAGAATTATTCCTTTGTGGATCTGTCATTCAATTAGGATGAATGAGTGATATATTCACAAAAATGTTTCTCTTTCATATTCATTCTATGTATCTAAGCATTACATTTAGGGGCCTTCTTTTTATGGATATAGTATATGAATCAAATATCTTCTTATGATCATATGGTAATCCAAACCCTATTCTACCTTGATCCACTATTTATTTCCAACAAATTAAATCTATCCTTATTTAGGTGCTTAAATTTTGTGCTTTAGCAATCAAGTGCAAACTTTAGGACTAACATCTTCTGGCGTCATTTCCAGGGAGTGGAGGAACAAAGACATGTATCCCTAGGTTTTACGATAATGACTACGACTAGTTCTTGATGGTGAACAAGAGCCGGTGACATAAGTGACTACAAATAATTCACCTAGTGGTCCACAATCATAAGAATCCATTAGAGGAAGAATTCTACCACAGAAAGATGAAGATGTGTAATGGAAATACCATGTATCAATTAATTTGTTTTCTCCATGAACGGTTGTTCTTTTTCATCATCTCTTTCTTATGCTTTCCATTACATGTGAAAAGAATCATCTTTGTCTTTCTATATTCCATTGATCATAAATATACCACTGTATACCCCTCCTTGAGAAAAGATGATTTTCCCTCTTCTTGTATTGTTGATCTTGATCCATCTCCCTTACCTGAAACATATAGAAATTGTAAATACCGATCTTGGTTGTTTGAAGAGGAGAAACCTGCTTCTATATGAATAATGAATAATTGATGAATGAGAAGATGATAAATTACATTTTTTAGGACCCACTTATATAACTTTCAGGAACCTAATAGGAGAAGTCACGTCCTCTTTATTAGTTAATTTCATTATTAGTTTAATTATTATTTTTATTATTTATAAATGTTTGTAACGTTGCCTTCTCCTTAAGGAAGGCTTTGTCCCCAAATTTGAATTGGTTGATGTCTCTTTTTGTCATGGATTTGAACACTGATTTGAGATATGCGATCTTGGAATGATCTCCTTAACTTGACGAGGGTATGGTTCCTTTTTGTGTCATGATTCACTCTACTTGGGGCAAGAACTTTTCGGTTCATACAGTTGGTACCTTCTTCCCTTCCATTTAATTCATATGTGTTGTTTTTGAAAATTGGTAGAGTAAGTTCCTAACAACATTAACTAGTCGACACCTAATATCATGTATACTTACTTGAGTAGTAAGACATTCTTATAATTTAAACAAGCATACAGATAATTAAATAATACACAAGAGAACACAAATCCACATAACAACACATTTAAGATAGACACACAACGTTTACGTGGAAAACCCAAAACTGGGAAAAACCACCATAATAGATCTATTATCTTCCTTAACCTAAACTAGCCAAGCTGGGCCAAGTGAGCTAGCCACCACTCATATTTAGGACACCTTTACAGTGGATCCTCCTCAAGCCTTATAAATACTTCCTCACAAGCAATACCATGGAAAACTACCATTCGCCACCGAATACCATGGGCCCAAAAAAATATGCTATACCTAAACCACCTTGACTCATTCCCAAGTCAAGGTTAAACCTAACAATCCCCCTTTTAAACTTGACTTAAACTAAACATGAACCCCCTCAAATTTTTACCGAGGAATCTCATATACACACCCTATCACCTAGGTCTATCTCCCAACTTTATCATTGAGTTACTAGGGGTATGCATGCCTTACCAGGTATTACAACCATATTCCCATTTGCATGCAAACTGATCCATTATTTTTTTTCATGTCTTCATGGTGACTATGCCATCACCATCTGTTGCTTCATCCTCTTGATTTTCCATGCTCTCTTGCTTGTTGGTTTTCTGCCATGCTCATTTTGTACCTGCATCCAACCTTGTCATTGACTTCCATATAAAAAAGAATCCATATACCAAATTACATGGGTCCTAAGTTGTTGTAACTTCCTGTTTTCTAGGAATTATATTCACATACATGGTTCATCAATCTTGGTCCCACATTTGAGATTAAACCATCTCACATTCCTCCCACAATCGAAGACTCAACCTCTTCGATCATCATCAAGATAGGCTATCAGTACACCTACCACCCTCGTACCTACCCGGTGGTTCATTCCACACTTGATGCAACATCCCTTCTCTACGCATAAGAGGGATACCTTGTGCTTCTATCACCCAAGGAAAGTACATTCTAATCAGTAACCCAAAAATATGACTAGGGTGTCGGGTACCACCGAAACTACACCCCATAATTAATTCAAAAAAATACGTACAACACAATGAACAAAACTACATGTCAAACCATGGTTCTAATACCAGTTCTTAGGATTTAAACAAGCATATAGATAATTAAATAATACACGATAGAACACAAATCCACATAGAAACATATTTAAGATAGACACACAATGTTTATGTGGAAAGCCCAAAACCGGGAAAAGCACCATAATAGATATATTATATTCCTTGACCTAAATCGATGAAGACGGGCTAAGTGAGCTAGCCACCACTCACCTCCAGGACACCTTTACAATGGAGCCTCCTCAAGCCTTATAAATACTTCCTTACATGCAATACCATGGGTCAAAACCATGGGCCACCAAATACCATGGAACACCAAATACCATGGAAAATACCATTAGCCACCAAATACCATGTGCCCAAAAACATGTGCTAGACCTAAAACACCTTTGACTCATTCCCACGTTAAGGTTAACCCTAACACGCATAAAAATCAAGTTGTAGGTTTAAGTTTTGTATTTGCAATAGTACTTTATGACATTTTCTTACTTATTCTATGTGTTGATAAGTAATGGTTGACATTTTGAGATTTTACATGGGGTACCCAAAAAGATTTAGTTCCTTTGCTTTCTTGATATCTATTATATTGTGTGTACTTCCTGAATCAATTAAAATTGTGATAATTTTATCTTTAATAGATCCTGTAAGTCATAACCTCTATGGTCCTCTCTGTTATAATTGTGTTACCTAGAATAAAATTTGTTTGTCTTTAATGTTGCCAGGACTTCTTAACTGAGGTGGAATATATCTCCCTATGAGTAACTGACTTTCCTTTTGTTGGGTTTTAACCTTCTTAAGTGTCGCCAAATCTTCTTCCTTACAAGTTTGTTGAATATAGCTAATGGTCGCTATTGATACTTCAGATGAGCTTGTGTTTGTATCAGAATCAAATGTATATTCCTCTCTTGATACCTGTACTTATTTCCCATTTATGATTTTGTGGTGTGTTGTGTGATTGGTTTTTCATTTATGTTTTGGGATCCAATCTTCTCTGCATCGACAACATGTAATCTTTTTTTTCTACCATTGTCAAAGCGACCGACAGATGTCTTTGAATCATTTTCAACTTCATAGACAAATGACTGAGACTTGTTGCACTGATGACTAGGTGACCAACTATCTTCGCAATACCTACATTGTGTTTCTTGTTGTCGTAAATATCCCTTGTCAAGGTTCCCTTTCTTTGATATTTTAAACTTCTCCTCAATAATTGTTTCCTTGTACCTGGCCTTATCCAGGTTGGAGACATTATGTAATTCTAACTTTTCTATTATGTGTGGTTTAAGTTTATATACATACTTCTAGAGTCGTTTACCATCTATTAATTCCAGTACTCATGTCGCTAATGCTTCCCATTCATAGGTGTATTCTTCTACGTTGCCTTTTTGTTGTAATCTGGTGATTTTGGCAAAAAATTCCTTCTCGGTCACGTCTTCAAATATTTTGAAAAAATCATTTTTGAATGTGTCGTAACTGTAGCGGCATACTTTTTTTGTTTTCTTCCACCACATGTACCAATTATATGCTCAACCTTTGAGCTACATGGAGGCGTATTTAACCTTTTCATCATCAGATAAAATTTTGTGAATGCAAAAAGAATTCCCCCGCCTTATTAATCCATGCCACAATTTGTTTTGTCTCTCCATCGAATTTGGGTAGCTCCAATTTGGGTTTCATTGAATTCCCCCCCATCGATTACATTATAACCTAGTAATATTTATGGTGATTATAATCTCTATGATATTCTAGGATTCCCACTTTGAAAGAATTTGATTGATGATTATTTGTATAAGATGAATCGTGATATGAATGGTCTCCTTTCGGTGAATCGACTATTTTAGACGCGTATCTATCCTTGAAGTCTTGCACCTGGCCTTATCCAAGTTGAATATATTATGTAATTCTAACTCTCCTATTATGTATGGTTTAAGATCAAATACATTCTTCTGGAGGTGTTGACCATCTGTTAATTTTGGTACTCATGTCTCTAAGGCTTCCCATTTGTAGGTGTATTCTTCTATGTTGCCTTTTTGTTGTAATATGGTGATTT
This sequence comes from Pseudotsuga menziesii, assembly GCA_001517045.1. Taxonomy (NCBI): domain Eukaryota; kingdom Viridiplantae; phylum Streptophyta; class Pinopsida; order Pinales; family Pinaceae; genus Pseudotsuga; species Pseudotsuga menziesii. Next base: position 29,406 of record LPNX011099483.1, read on the forward strand.
TGGAAAAAAAATCCTTCTCGGTCACATCTTCAAATCTTTTGAAAAAATCATTTTTGAATGTGTCCCAGCTGTAGGCGCATACGTTTGTCATTTTATTGCACCACATGTACCAATTATATGCTCAACCTTCGAAGTGCATGGAGGCATTTTAACATTTTCATCATCAGATAAAATTTTGTGAATGCAAAATAATTCCTTTGCATTATTAATCCATGCCACACTTTGTTTTGTCTCTCAATCGAATTTGGGTAACTCCAATTCAAGTTTCATTGGATTTCCCCCCATCGATTGCATTGTATCCCAGTGAGATTTATGGTTATTGTAATCTCTATGATATTTTGGGATTACCACTTTGAAAGAATTTTATTGATGATTACGTGTATCAGATGAGTCACAATATGAAAGGTCTCCTTTCGGTGAATTGACCCTTTGTAGAGGTGTGTCTCTATCCTTGAAGTACTGCATGATTTAATTTATACCTTCTTCTAGGCTCATTTTTATTTCATCTTGTGCATTCCTCATTTCCCATGAGACTGCTCCAGCAACTTCATATTGCACATTTTATGTTAGCTCTTCTTTACCTTCTCGTAACTTTGCTTCAAGTTTGTCTAGTCTGGAGTTTATACCTTCAAGAATTTTAGAATCCTGGGCATGGTATTTTTACAAATTTTCCAATCGGTCCATCATATCTGCCATGGATCTAGTGCACGTTGGAATATTCTCTTATCAAGAGTAAATTTAAATATAATAATTAAATATTATACATTTAATAGTAATTTATATATTTATTTATTTTAATATTATCTTAATAATATTTATAAATAATAATGTATATTATTAAAAGAATAAATGAAATTTTATAACAATAGTTATTATATTATTGTTATAAAAATTGAATGGAAAATTTTAGGGTTTGAAGGGGTTCTTGTGGAAATGGAAGACTTCGTAGAGATTGAAGGTTGAAAGGTGCACTATGAGCGTGAAGGAGGCTCGAGCAAAGGGGAAACATGTGGATGGGGGTAGAGAAGGAGGCCACAAAGGGTGGAGTACGAGGATGGTGGATCAAGCATGGGATGATAGATGAAGGGAAGAGGAGCGTAGGGTGCAGATGGATTGTGGTGTGGAAGCGTGAGCAAGTGAGACGTGGTGGAGGTGGGAGCGTGAGCAAGTGAGAGGTGGTGATGGGAAGGCATAGGCGTAGCAGGGAGATTTAGCATGGGGGTTGAAGGAGCGAGGAGTGCGGGAGAAGGAGACGGATGATGGTGGAGATGATAGGCCATAGGGATAGAAGAAAGAGGATGTCAGAGAGACAGTAGTGCGGGGCTGGAGATGGAGGCATAGGGACGACATGGAGTAAGAAGTGAAATAGAGGAGAAAAGGGAGTCAAACGAGACTCTGATACCATTGTAATGATCAAACCTATATTTTGAAGAACAAAAACATTCTTTTGTATGAATAATGAATACTTAATGAAAATGATAAAATTATAAAATTACATTTTTGAGGACCTGCTTATATATCTTTAGGGAACCTAATAAGAGGAGTCACATCCTATTTATTAGTTAATGCTTTATTAGTTTAATTATTATTTATATTTATTACATATATTATTTATATATGTTCATAAAATAAATCATGATGTATGTATCCAAATTCCTCATGCAAATGATGATCCATGTAACCTCGTGAGTGATGAAATTGATCTACCATCATCCTTGATCCATACTTCTTCCTATAATCAACTTACTTATGTTTAGTCCAAGATCCAAGAAGGTTATAAACCTCTGAATCTACCATTTATCCTCCATGATTTTCATCCTAATTTTATGGACTCTCTTCCTAAGTTTAGTTGAGACGATCATGTGACAATAGAGAAACACTTGGATGCTTTCCAATGTTTCACAGATAATTTTGAAAGCATTCATCAGGACATGTTCATGAGAACCTTTTTTCAGTCCTTGCATTGAGATGTTGGGTTTTGGTTTAGGAATTTGGAGGTTGATTCAATAGATACATGGATGGGCTTGCATGATGTCTTTCTGAAGTATTGGGTAAGAACATATATTATGACTAGTACCTTTTTGAGTTTTATACCATGTAAAAATGGAAGAATGAAGTTGTCACTAATTTTAATAGGAGGTTTTAGATATTTTATCTCTGCATGCCCTAGGATATTCGACCTTTATAAAAGATTGCTATGTTATATTATGCAGCAACTCATCATCATCTCGATCTAACTTTATTTATTAGAGAAAGGAGATATATGTAATGAACAAAATATATAATAAATAAATATTAATAATGTTAAATAAATAACTAAATTAAGAGACACCTTATGAAAGGTGGCGTCTCATCACCAAGGAAACCATTGCATGGGTATTTATAAAAGTATCATTTCTTATTGTAAATCAACTCATATCTTATCAAAAATATATTTTATTACTTATCCATATATGGATTATCGAGCATTGTCTTATTTGGACTAGTTATTTCTGTAGAAACAATTTTTATTTTGTTTCAGTGGTATCAAATCCCCTTCTTGGGATAGATTCCATCCTTTGGCTGCCTTGGGATAGATTCTGCCATTCTCCCCATTACTACACCATCCCTCTTTCATATCCTACACGTTTAGTTCTTCAAGCACCTACGCGTTGTGCCTCCAATCTAGTCCGCACCTCTTCACCTGACAACTGCATTCACCTCGTCCCCAACAAAATACCCGCAACAAAACCCTCCTATTTGCAACCACCAACACCCATCCATTGCATCCATTGCACGATCCATTGCATCCCTATCCTAAGCATTCACCACCGATCCACGTAAATCTTATACAACAAAAATAAACAACTATATAT
>LPNX011099483.1:32859-49105 GCA_001517045.1 Pseudotsuga menziesii
CTGTCAACATAATAATAATATTATTTTTAATAATTATTATTATTATCATATTTGCAAAACCCCAAACTTATTTTATTCCCCTAAAAAGGGACATTTATTATTATTGTTAACAATAAAATAATTATTATTATTATAATTATTAATTTTCTTTAATAACTATTTGAATAAGAAATACCAAAAAGGTCAAAGAAGATTTTTCCTCCAAAAAGAAACAAATTAGGAATTATTACATTTTTTGTGCCAAGATATATTATCGAAGGAAAAGAAGTCAAATATCATTTATTCAAAGAAGAAGTCGAAAAGAAGTCTAAGAAGAGTAGAAGTCGTGAAGTATGGCGATTACAAAGTTAGAATTACAGTCGCAATTACAAGTAGTATGGAGAGAGTTAGAGCAATATAAATGAAGTAATCATCATCTGCAATTTGAGATGAGTAAGCAGATCCTTCTGAATGAGTTGAAAAAACAAGAGAATTGTAGCTTAAATTATCAGAATCAAAGATTGGAAAAATATAATGAATAATTCAAGAAAATGTTATCAGTTAAGGATGAGGAAATATCGCATTTAAAAAGTCATAATCAAAACTTTGAAGACTAAATCATAAAATCAAAGTATGACCAAGAATCACCTTATGGAAGCAATAACTATTTAGAAGAATAAATATAGTGTTTTAACAAGCTCATCATTGACAAATATAATGAATTCACACAAGTCAAAAGAAAGTTAGAAAGTCTAGAATCAGAGATATGTCAACATCACCAATAGAAGAAAGAAATCTAGCGGAAATATGATGACACTAAGAAGACACACAAGTTGGAAATTTCAAAAATCAATAACACATTATCAAGTAGTACAGAAGAGATATTTCGACTAAAAAATTTTAACAAGACATTAGTTACAAAGATCAAGAAATTGAAAAATAATTGAAAGATAGAACATTCTAATGAAAACCTTGAAGGAAAAATACTAGAAAAGCAAGAAGAAAATCATCGCTTGATAAATCTTAACCAAGAACCAGAAGAACAAATTAAGAAGTTAAAATACAATGAAAAATTGCAAGAATAAAATTTCAAGAAGATTTAGTATGATAACTAGATGTTCAAAAATAAATTAGAGAAAATACAAAAAAAACATCCAGGCTCCTAGGAAAACAATATCAAGTTGAGGAACAAGAATCCAATTCTGTGAAAAAAACAAACAACAAAAAATCCTTATCGACAACTAAACTATAAAAAACATTTTGACCAACAACAGGTTCATAGTATCATAAACATAGGAGTTATGATATCGGAAAAGAAAGAACACAAAATCAACAAACTAAGTATAAAACAATAAGTTCCATCCAACAAGGAAATCGACAAACAACTCCAATAAATATAGATCTCATATGCTCTACTTCACAAATGATGTGACATTTTTTCTTAAGAGTTTGTAACTCCTATCGTTTCATTTCATCAAGTGTCGCAGTTCTAACACAAAAGATCGAGAGACGACATTACAAGAAAAAAATCATGCATAAGCCTTGTCTTCAATAAGCTTTGAGGACAAAGATTCCCTTAAGGGGAAGGCAATGTAATGAACAAAATATATAATAAATAAACATTAATAATGTTAAATTAAATAACTAAATGAAGAGACACCTTATGAAAGGTGGTGTCTCATCACTAAGGAAACCCTTGCATGGGTATTTATACAAGCATCATTTCTCATTGTAAATCATCTCATATATTATCAAAAATATATTTTATTATTTATCCATTATGGATTATCGAGCACTGTCTTATTTGGATTGGTTATTTTTGTAGAAACACTTTTTATTTTGTTTCAATCCCTAACCTTGTGACACATGTTTATAGATGCTAAATAAATTGAATACAATCTTCGAGCTTGTAGCAGACTTCATGATCAAAACCTGGATTAAAATTTGGATACAAATGAACTAGAAGAAGTGTATGAACACCATACATCAGATTTGAGTTTTAATTCTTTTCAAAATGTTGATACAACATCTTCAAATTTTATTTATTCTCTATATTTTATATTTCATAGTCAATCATATTTTTCTACTATCATAGATATAGATGTATATTATTTTTATTTTGATCAACAAGATGATTATTCATGTGTAATAGAAGATATTTCTAGTTATGAACAAAGGGATTATCTTACTATGAGTTGTATTGTATATTTTTATAAGTATGATCGTGCAAAGGGTGATGATTAGTTCTTTCAAGAATAAATTTCTGCTCTAAAACATATTGTTGTTGACACACAAAATCAACAAGACTTATTTGTTTATACTGATCCTTGCTTGAGGGAGTGTATTTCAGAGTATTGTTTAAAGTGCATCATTAAACAATGTGAATTCTTGATATCAGAAAAACAACAAGGACTGGTAAAGTACATGATTGAATCTTAAGTCAAACCAAGCTCAATCCAAATCGAAGAAGAGCTCATAAAGTCATTTTTCCAAGATTTTATCTTAATAGGGGGGGCATAAGAACTCTTAGGAGTGGGTATAAGAAGTAGGAATAGGAAGCTCATGAAGAGAGATGACCAGATGTAATCAAGATCAATTTCTGGCATACATAAGTAGTCTTCGGTACTGCATAACCTTTTTGGGTATTGTGATATTCTACATGAGAATTATTTCACCCATGCAATGATTCTCTACCTATTGCATGAGACCAATTTTACAAGTTAAATAGTGTGCAAAGCACACAATTATATCATCCAATCCTTCTCTCTTCTCTATTGATCAGTGATTACACCTGGGGTGTTTAAATTCTCTCTTATCTTGCACCTAGGGTGCCAAAAGCAATTTGCAATTGTAAAATACCTTCTCTGTTATCTATCATTATTATACTAAGTATATTTTCTTGGGGTTCTCACTCTCATTGTTTTGAGGGTTTTCCCTAGCGTACATGCTGTGTTATGTGTGAATGATTATATGTATGATCAAATTTTTTTATTGCAGGAATAAAGTCAACAATTTGAAGAATATGTTTTTGGGCTATTCATTTGAAACTGAAAATTTTCAAGTTGATGATAAAAATCAGAATTTTAAGTTGGCATATATTTCTCAAGCACATACAACAGTTTCAAGAATCCTTGTTGCTCCTGATTGTAAAGAATCTAATAGTGTTCAAAACTTGTTTCAAAGGAAACAAGGAGGTTATTGTTTCCTTGAAAAATCACAATCCATGCAATGGCAGTTACATCTTTTGGATCAGTAGTTTGTAGAGGTTAGTAATTCCATTTTTTACATTTCTAAAACATAAGATGAATAGTGCATATGTGGACAATAGGGACTTCTTTATGTTTTCTATGATACAATGGCTATTTATGTGGAATCAAATTGGAGCCATAAATTTTTTCTTTGGATTTCTAAGGACACAATTTCTAAGTTGTAAGTATGAATTCCTAAATCAATACTTATTATACTTTTCAGTTTTGTTAGTCTTGCTTGTGTCCAAACATGTAAGAAAAAACCAATCAATAGTTTGGCTACTGGAATGGTTACATTGGATGTTTAATTACACATGAGCAAAAGTATTCAACATGTTAGAATAGGTCTATGTATATAAATAAGCTCACTTCCTGAGCATCTGATTTTCAGTTTGAGTTCAGTTGCATATTGTTTTGTAGTGTGTTGGATTGTACTAGTTTAGCATATATAAAGACCCCGGCGCAATGAAGAGTAATGGTATAGAGTTGAACATATGGAATCTATGGGTTTTCATTGGGAAGGGCATTCTTAGTTTACATAGCAGGATCATTAAGAAATCAATGGTTTCAGACCTTAAAGAACATAATAAGTGACATTTCAAAAACAAGTTGCAAGTTACAGATCTTAGAGATGGTTTCAGAAAGAAGGCACAAGGTCTGCATGTTCTTGGTGCCTCATAGGGAGGACGCCATCCCCAATTGTATCTAGATGTTAGTACTAAAAATGTCACACTAAATTTCTTAATATTCCTCTTCTTTTTAGCCTATGTGATCCATATTAAGTCTATTTTGATAGTGAATTGTTAATCCTTAAACTTATTTTAGTTTGATTACTATGTATTTTAATTTTAATTGGTGGTTTAAGCTTGGATCTAATATCCTTAGATATCTCTACTAGAATATTTATTCTTTGATATATATGCAGGATTCAAAACTAGCTCAAAAATTTAAGTTTCAAATGCCAAATATCAAAGGTCCCAACATGCTGATCCCAAAGTCGGGAGTCAGAAGTTGGAACCATGTATAGGGTCTAGGGTAAAGCATTCTCGATGTTATGATCCTAATGTCAAGAGTCATAATCCATAACCATATAGTGAGCCAAGAGCAGAGCATCCCGATGCGTCGATTGCGACGTTGGAAGTCAGAAGTCAACATTAGTATGATAACCCATAATCAACAACATGTCAATCTTGACATTGGTAGCCAGTAGCCAAAATTCGGGAGTATACCATTCCAACACACCAATCCTGGCGTCGAGAGTCGAAATTTGGAAGTCAAGAAGGTAAAGTATGACAAAAGTCGGCAAGGTGAAAATGGCTAAAAATGCAACAATTTTCACAGAGAATGCGTCCAGTTAGTAAATGCATCATACCCAGTGCATGCAGGAGACAATGTTGAGGTAATATCCATAGGTGTTGATGATCATGGCTAAAGTTATCATCAAGACCCTGCCAAGTTCCCATGTGTAAGTGTTAAACTAATTTTGTTTCAATGACGACAAAGGGAGATACTCCACCAGTAAAGGGAGATAAACCAACTTTGAATAGAAGTGTGCACAATGTACCCATCTTCAAAGGCAAGCTTCACAGAGCATACATGCATATGAAGTCAACATTTTTTTGAAGAACATGGTTTATCTACCCTAAATAATGTACTTCTTCCTAAACCAAAAGGTTTTATTGCCAGTTTGGATAATCTTCAGGGTTCTCTAGATACAGGAAGGCTTAATTTAAGCAAAATTTTATTGTGTTGCATATGACAATGAAGTGTGTTCAATTGGAGATTCTCCTTCCTGTTTGATTCCCATCGAATATGGATAGACTATCAACATGGAAAATGCCCAAGCCTTGAAATACAATAACATACCAAATAAGAAGACCATGGAAATTTATTCTTAAAATTATATCATGGAGGAGCTTAGAAAAAGGGTAAAAGCAAACAAGAATGATAAATATTTAGTCTTCTTCATGTATGAAATTGTTCCATAAATTTTGGATTTAGTCTCGATGATCCTAACACTTTAGGAAGACAATGAATGCTACAGGTGGCATCTAGAATTATTAGTTGTTTCATATATTATCATTTTAGAATCATTCAACACAAATAAAATAGAATTCCATAACATATAGTAAAATTTGGTCAATTGATCCCAATTTAAAGGCATAAAGAAATCCAATCAACAGTTGGAGGATAGATGAGAAGGAACAGTGGAAAAATATCCATAGGCAGAGGATAAACTTTAGATTGACATAAAAACAAACTCCAAATTTCAAGGAGAAGAAGGAGAACATAGTTGAATAATCATTTCCAACATTCCAAGGTATGGAAATAATGAATGTATTAGTAGCAGGGGAGAAAATTGGATACCCAAAAGATCAATCTCATATTCAAAAGGAAACCTTTAAGGATTATTTCTAATTTTTTTACAATTGCTTTGGTATTTTTAGTTTATTGTTAGATTTGTTCTCTTGAAGACTTGTAATGGATGGGAGATTATATTTTCTATAAAGTTTGTCATTGTCAATGTAAAGGGGGCTCAAGAGTGGGTTCAATTTTGGGTTTTTGGGATAGGCTTTTATAGTTTGATCTTGTATATAGAAACTCTGTTTTCAAATGTCTGTATTTGATGATTGAAGGCTCCAATAAATGTATTATTCAACAAGTGTTATCTCATGAGTGTTTGTCTTCTTCTTCTATTTGGATGGGATTATTAAAGTATAGTATACGCTATAGTTTCGAATTATAGAATCCAGAAATAGTGAAGGATTCACTATGGATAGCCTATTTCTCAGTGTTCTATTCAAATATTTTTGTTCCTATTCAGAAATGATTTATGATTAGGAGCATTTTTCCTTTCTGGAGATGTCATTCAATCTGGATGAATGAGCGATATATTCATAGTTATGTTTCTCTTTCATATTCATTTTATGTATCTAAGCATTGCATTTAGTTCCCTTCTCCTTCTGGATATATTATATGAATCATAGATCTGCTTATGAGATGGTAATCCAAAAGCTAGTCTACCTTGATCCACAATTTTTTTCCAACCAATTAAATCTATCCTTATTGTGGTTCCTAAACTTTGTGCTTTAGCAGTCAAGTGCAAACTTTAGTACTAACAAAACCCTTTATATTATAGCTATGAACTTTAAGTTGTAATTATTTATAATGACATTATATTTTAAATACACAAAGAAATTATCCTAATGGATTGGTTCTCTTGATTTGATAAAAGAACTATAATTCAAAAAAATATAATATATCTTTTAATAATAATTACTAACAATAATAACTAGTCTATAATCAATAAATGAGGGTGGACATTTTTAAAGAGGTATCAATATCATACAAAATTTATTTTAATAGATACCAAAGAGTAGGCACAAAGGAGATAGAAATCGCATTGTTTAGTTAGATGTTAGTAGGGATGTTGGATCTTTTAATAATAATCACTAGCAATCATAACTAGTCTATAATCAATAAATGAGGGTAGACATTTTTAAAGAGGTATCAATATCATACAAAATTTATTTAATAGATACCAAAGAGTAGGCACATGTTAGTAGGGATGTTGGATATGTGTTATATTTTTTTTGTAAGCTGCATAGTTCTATTAAAATACAGAGGCAAAATTTCCAAAAGTCATCCTGGCCAAAACTGAGGGTCATCTACAGAGACCAAGGGACTGAGACAAAGGCATCATTACAGAAATTGAGTTCAAATTTAAAGCATACAGAGACATAGACATAGTTTCCAGACACAGACATAGATAAAATACATATATACAGAGTTCAAATTTAAAGAAAGCCATGGTTAGGCTTGACAAAAAACCTGCAAAACAAAAACCTGGGACAAATGGTCCATTCTACTGCTGGAAAGCATGAACCTTAGGCCGGTGGAACTTCTTCAATGATGGGGCAAGCCCATCATTCTTCCTGCGACTGGGTGGGTGAGTTGGTGGTGGCTTCCAGAGCTGGTTGCGTTGGTTGTTGTTGTTGATTAGGAATATGGATGGACATTTCCCTCAGGCGCTTGAAGAGAGGCTAAATCGCTAAGGGGATGGGGAAAGGAAGAGCATGAGGAGCCATTGTTGTGCACCCGGTCATGCTCCCACTGCCACCTCCCCCACAATTGGCGAGAACCAATCCCTCGGTTTCATTTCCACTGCCACCACCTCCCCTATCATGGCCGCCACCATTCAGACCACCATGCCCTGAAATGCCTACGGTGCCCTTCCAGGAAAATGACTTATCCATGGCTGTGAGCTGAGCATCTATCTCAATGATTATGTTTTTCATGGAGTTGGAGATGTGTTATATTATTTTCATGTATACTGTGCATTTATGCACAAGGTATTAGATGTAGCATGTGCCCATGGGAGGCCCATCCTATCACCATGTCGAAAAGGCCCGGTACTTACATCTGACCATGGGAGGCCCAGACTGCCACCATGTTATAAAGGCTCAACACTTACATACAACCATGGGAGGCCCAGCCTTCCACCATGTCAGAAATGCCCTGCACTTATATCCGGCCATGGGAGGCCTAGCCTGCCACAATGTAGGAAAGGATTTACACTTACATCCAACCATGGGAGGTCCAGCCTTCCACCATGTCAGAAAGGCTTGGTACTTATATATGACCATGGGATGCCCAGCCTGCCACCATGTTAGAAAGGCTCTACACTTACATCTGACCATGGGAGGCCCAGCTTGCCAACATGTCGGAAAGGCTCAGCACTTATATCTGACCATGGGAGGCCCAGCCTGCCACAATGTCAGAAAGGCCCAACACTTACATCTGACCATGGGAGGCCTAGCATGCCACCATAGTAGAAAGGCTCAGCACTTATATATGACCATGGGAGGACCAGCTTGCCACCATGTTAGAAAGGCTCAGCACTTACATCTGACCATGGGAGGCCCAACCTACCACCATGTCAGAAAGGCTAAGCACTTATATCCGACCATGGGAGGAATACATCCTGCAAGAAAGGATTTTCACTTACATCTTCCATGGGAGGAACACATCCTGCAACCATGTCAGAAAGGCTCCTGCACTTACATCTGACCATGGGAGGAACACATCCCGTAACCATGTCAGAAAGGCTCCTGCACTTACATCTGACCATGGGAAGAACCAATCCTACCACCATGTTAGAAAGGATCTTGGACTCATCACTTCTCCTTAGAAATAACCTCAATTTGGAGAACACAAAGCTTCTCCCTGAAGTACTCAAACTTCACTCTGGCCATTTCTAGCATAGAACCACATCATGGATGATTACGTACAAGGATAAACTGCGAGCTTCACCAGGACTGATTACATCCAAGGAAAAATTACATGACCATTTACGTCTGAGAAACCTATGAACTTTTCCAGGATTTTATGCTCAGAAAACTTGTCTCACTGGATATGTGAGAACTCCCTCTTTTGATAGATCTTGATCTGGATCACAAACTGGAGCTTCACTGCTCCTTTTTCCTTGACTATACTCAGTGCCATGCAGGATTCCTTCCTACCAAACCAAGAGATCACACCTTATCCCATACTAAAGCAACACCCTGAAGTACTCTTCCTATCAATGGAACTAAAAAATCTGAATCCAAATAATCCTCCAAACTAATCTTCTAATTCACTTCATACTTGAGCCCATAATCAACTGTACCTTTCAGGTACCTTAGAATATGCTTTGCAGCAATCAAGTGAACATGTCTCGGATCCATCAGGAACTGACTCAATGTGTTCACAACAAAGCAAATATCTGGTCTCGTATTCATCAGGTACATCAAGGAACAAATCATCTGGCGTCAATTGACTCTGGAATCAACTAAATCTGATGAAGCATCACTCAATAGCTTCAGGTTCGATACCATAGGTATGGTTATGGCCTTGCATTCCGTCATCCTGAACCTCTTCGGGATCTCTACTGCATACTTCCCTTATCCCAGAAATATTCCATCCGCATTCTGCCACACCTCCATGCCTAGAAAGTAGTGCATCATATCCAAGTCCTTCATCTCAAACTCGGCAACAAGTCTCCTTCTTGCAACTTTAATGAGTTCCTATTTTCTATCAAGAACAAGCATCAACATATAACAAGAGCATCATTAGTCTTCCTCCTTCAACCTTGAAGTAAAGGTTGGAATCCACTTTACTCTCAGTAAAGCCTAGAGTCATCAATAATATTTCCATCCTATTGTACCATGTCGAACCTCAGGATCTTCTATAGTCACTCCCTCTGAAGTGGAGCATCATTCTCCCTCTGCCTTTAGTACTCTATGCATTGAAACATTCTATACCGGAGTGACAAGTAGCTTCCTCTGCTATTAATATCCTATGTATCCATCTAGGGTCACTGGATACCAAGATCCTCTATCTTTGAAAGTGTTCTTCTTGCACCCATTTGTGAGCTTGTCATCCTCTATAGACTTTCATCTTCAACCTTGTATCAAAGGTTAATATCTTCATCACTATAGGTGATCTTCAAGCTCCTCATGTATGTGTTATACCATGGGTGCCTTCTGAGCTCATACAAGGCCTTCTTTCATTTGCACACATGATTCTGCATGTCATGTCTATTTCTAGCGGCTGCAAATGTCTCTTCATTGTCTATGCCTCGTGCTATGAATCTTGCCTTGTATCCCATGATGTTTTCATCTACTACATGATGGAACTACGAACTTCCCTTTAGGTCTTGATACTGCATCCTAGACATCATTCTTCTTGAACTGGTCTTCCCTGTCTTCTTGGCTACTTCTTCATAGCTGGAAGGTTCTGCATCAATGATTTCATTGCATTCATCATATTATTCTTCATCTTGAACTATCGTCACTTGTTCTTCGGAACAAGTCTCATCCTTCTTTGCTTGTAGGTGATTGTACGCGGTCTTTGCTACAAGTCAAATGCATTTGTATGGTTAGAAACATTTCATAAGGCATATTCATAGTGGCAAATTCTTATGCATAAATATATGATCATGCAACTATTTTTACTACATTCATCCATATCTCACGGAAACGTTTCTAGATACCTTCCATCTCTACCAAGACATCATTGAGATTGTGCACTAATCCAATATGTCAACAAAGAGGTTTCATTCTAGATAAGTAGCAATGGAGAGTTGTATAGCACCATGAGCTACTTACCCATCACATGCATATTAGTAGTATATTGTCATTAATGCAAACATTCTATCATGCATAACACATCAACTGAACATAAACAAATGCATAACAAAATAATATCATGAAATGACAATTGAATAATTATATTTATTTGTTTCATGGGTAGACTCCTTCTTTCAGCTTCATCATCTTCTTCATTCATAGCATCATCATTTCTTATCCAAATGCTTAGATTGATAAGATTTTCTTCAACAATTTAGTTCTTCATATTCCTCATCGCTTGAGGGATCTTCTTTGAATCGTGAGGGATTGATCTTCAGTTGCTCCCATATTCATCTGCATTCTGCCACACCTCCATGTCTAGAAATTAATGCACCATACCCAAGTCTTTCATCTCGAACTCGGAAGCAAGTCTCCTTCTTGCATCTTTAATGAGTTCCTCTTTTCTTGTCAAGAACAAGTCATCGACATATAATAGGAGTATCACTGGTCTTCTTCCTTCAACCTTGGAGCAATGGTTGGAGTCCGCTTTACTCTCAGTAAATCCTAGAGCCATTAGTAATCTGTCCATCCTATCGTACCATGTCAAACCTCAGGATCTTCTGTAGTCACTCCCTCTGAAGTGGAGCATCATTCTCCCTCTGCCTTTCATACTCTATGTATTGAAACATTATGTATTGGAGTGACAAGTAGCTTCCTATGCTACTAATATTCTATGTATCCATCTAGGGTCACTGGATACCAAGATCCTCTATCTTGGACCTTTTCAAAAGTTCTTTTCACACCCATCTATGAGCTTGTCATCCTCTATAGGCTTTCATCTTCAACTTTGTAGCAAAGGTTAAGATCTTCATCACTCTAGGTGATCTTCAAGCTCCTCATGTATGTGTTATCCCATGGGTGTCTTCTGAGCTCATACAAGGCCTTCTTTAATTTGTACACATGATTCTTCCTGTCATGTGTCTTAACTTCCAGTGGCTGCAAATGTCTCTTTGTAGTCTATGCCTTCTTTCTGTGAGAATCCTCATGCTACGAATCTTTCCTTGTATCCCACGATGTTTCCATCTACTGCATGTTGGATCTTGTAGATTCATATGGAAGATACTACAAACTTCCCTTCAGTTCTCGATACCGCATCCTAGACATCATTCTTCTTGAACTTGTACTCTCCTTTCCTTTCTTTTCTCTTGGCTACTTCTTCATAGTTGGAAGGTTCTGCATCAATGATGTTGCTCAACAGTGTCACATAACTACATTGTGTCTGAGAACTCTTCTTTCTTTGAAAGTATCTTTATAGTATTCTTCATCTTGGATTATTAGATTGAATCTTGAACTGTTGTCACTTGTTCTTTGGAACAAGTCTCATCCTTCTTTTCTTGTAAGCGATTGTACGCTATCTTTCCTACAAGTCAAATGCACCAATTTTACGGTTAGAAACATTTCATAAGGCATATTCATAATGGAAAATTCTTTATGCATAAAGATATAATCATGCAACTATTTTAGCCAATACAACACTCATCCATATATTACAGAAACTTTCTAGATGCCTTCCATCTCTACCATGACATCATTGAGATTGTGCACTAATCCAATATGTCAGCAAAGAGGTTTCATTCTAGATAAGTAGCAATGGAGAGTTGTATAGCACCATGGGATACTTACCCATCACATGCATATTAGTAGTATACTGTCATTAATGCAAACATTCTATCATGCATAGCACATAACCTGAATATAAACATATGCATAACCAAATAATATCATGAAATGACAATTGAATACTTATCTTTATTCATTTCATGGGTAGACTCCTTCTTAAGCCTTATGCTTCATCATCTTATTCATTCATGACATCCTCATTTCTTATCCAAATGCTAAGATGGATAAGAGGTTCTTCAAGAATTCAGTCCTTCATATTCCTCATCGCTTGAGGGATCTTCTTTGAATCGTGAGAGCCAGATCTTCAATTGCTCCCATCTTCTTTTCTCTTATTATGAGTGAAGCTTTTTCTAGAGTGTGCTCTTCCGAGAGTTTGTTGAAGGTATTCACTTCCTTCTAGCACACATTCCTTGAATGAATGAATCCCATGATCCTAGGAGGCCATTCAAGGTGGTTATAATAATATCTTATTCTTCTTCGATTGCTTCCCCGTAGCATCAAACGCTTCCTTTTGGTGTCTTCAAGGATGACACATGAGGTATGAGATGATCTTTAATAGAATCTGCAATGATTCTCTTGGCTCTATCCTTAGCCTCATCTCCCTCTGGCTCCTAGGCCTTTCTTACTGAAATACTGATCCAAGTCAATTTCTTTAAGGATTGTAGAGGTCTTATACTTCCATACTTGGAAGTTTTCAACTTCACCAAGCTTTTCATCAAGCTAGTGTGATAGGTCATTTTGAAATGAGAAGCTCAAATGTAAATAGCAAAAGATTAGATCTTACCGATTTGAGGTGTCCGTCATGGTTCTGGATCTGTCTAATCTAGGGTTTGTCAGAGAAACCCTAATTTTCAAAACTTGGAATATTTCAAATATGATTGGATAGACATATGTGCCTCCTCAATGGGGAGTTGAGCATCATACTCATTTTCCCAAAACTGTGATCAGAACTGCAAAATATTTGATGCCCTAGTTTTCTTCAATTTCTTTTACATAATTTCCTAATGTTGTTTCTGCAATATATCCGAAATTACTACTCCTCTGTGTTTGAAACTTTTCACTGAGGTAACCTCGTATGTCCTATTTCTAACACTACAATTTTGAGCAGAATTGGTTTCACCAATTGGGACTTATGAGAGTTTCCCCAAGGTCACTTATTTCATGACTGTTCAACATAGTGAACTTGTACATACTACCACGTGTCACTATTTCACCTTCGGGGTCTGAAACTTTTACCACAAACATTAGAGTCTGTGCCCTATCTGAAACATCTTCCAAAATTTCATTTGGACCTTTTTACCCCAATAAATAGCAATTTTCCGTATGTGTCATGTTTAGGAATGAATCCAGGGAGAGGCTGGAACCCTAATTTGGAGGAATCGTATCTCCTAGAATATAGTGAATCTGAGGCTGAAAATTTTACACAGGGTACATAAGCAATTTTTTTTTGTCTTGTAAAATTTTTGGCTATTTCTCCTTCTCCAATATCGAGATATAGCGAATGCACCAAAATGAATAGTTTTAGTCTTTTAGGGTTTTTTTGTCAGGGGTCAAATTAGGGTTTGACTTTCTCGAAGTTTTACCCAACCAAAAATTTTGATGTTGGTCTCTATATTTCTATTTTGAGGAGGAGAGAAATCCTATATAGGCTCACTCAAAAATTCCTCTTCTGTGAAAAGCCCTAATTTTCTCGCAGCACTGACAGGTTAAAGACTAAAAATGCCTGGAATCAAATTCTGCTTCAACAGAAAGATGCGCCCTTCAATGGAGAGTTAGCATAGCCTCCTTTTGCCACTAATACATCATATCAAAATTGTGATGATTTTTCATTGCTATTTCCACGTTTTGTCGTCTCAATTGCGACAATAACGGTCACGATGTTTCGTAGCACTTATTTCATGGATATAATGACGAACTTTATAAGCCGTCGATAAAGAGACGAAAACTAGCCACCATGTGTCTTCTCTACGGTGGCCTTGAAATTGATTTTTTTAATTCATTTTCTACGTTTTGTCACTCTATCGACAAAGTTGTCCTCCCTATAACGACGAAAATATGGCCAAAAACTGCTAGGAAAAATTTTGTTTCCATGCAAAATCGTAGAACACTTTCGATGAATGTTTATCTCTCTATTAATGAATTCTGGAATTTGAACAAAAATTTATTCCATGCATTTGTCGCTATATCGACAAATTTGTCGTCCCTATAATGACGAAAATATGGCCAAAAACTGTGAGGCAAAATTTCGTTTCCACGCAAAATCGTGGAACACTTTCGATGAACATTTGTCTCTCTATTTACGAATTCTGAAATTTGAACAAAAATTTCTCCCATGCATTCGTCTCTCTATTGACAAAGTTGTTGTCCCTATAACGACGAAAAATAGGCCAAAAACTGCCAAGTAAAAAAAAATTTCCATGCAAAATCGTGGAACACATTCGACGAGCGTTTGTCTCTCTATCGAAGAATTCTGGAATATGAACAGAAATTTCTTCCACACAAAACCGTGGAAAACCAATCACTTTCGACCAAATCTACAAGTTGAACGGTAATTTTTCCATGAAAATTCGTCTCTATAGCGACCATATTCCTAGAAAACCACCCCGGGTTTCAACGGTTTTGCAATACCCGCGACAAAAGTTCATCGATATTGAGACGAAACCTGGAGGTTTCAAAAAAAAAATTAAAAAACCGTGGAAAGGCACCTTCCTTTCCACAGTTTTGGATCTTCAATAAGTACTTGTGAAAAAATACATACTATATTTTAAAGACAGAGAAATGGATAAAATATAACACAGGAAAGGTGATTTATAGAAAATAAATATATCGGGAAAGTAAGATATGGGAAAAAACATATTGAAGTAAAAGGGAAAAAAATAAATGGGAAGTTCAGGGGGGAGGTCAAAAAGTGTTAACTGACTCTAAAAAATAAGGCATAATGATTTAAAAAGTGCCCAAAATTACCCAAAGTGGCCCTAATCACCCTAATTATTGCCTCAAAAACTATTTTCCCATTAGGATGCACAAATTCATAATAATTGGCTAAAGTGGCACCTCTTAGAGCGGATTCTATGACAAGGTAGGAGAGTACATCTATAAAAATACCATCGATAAAATAAGTTGTAAGCACCATAGGGATCATATAACCATTAATTAAATGATATTCTAGGCACCAATGAGAGCTGATTTCTACAGTAAGGTAGGGGGTACATATATAAAAAATACCATTGATAAAAGACGTAGGCACCACTAGGATCGTATCAACTTATTGTGATCCAAAATTAGGTTAAGCCCATTGGGGATTAAAGAGCCCACGAGGTCTTGGAAGGATGCCCACAGAGCTTGGAAGAAGCCCACAGAGACTTGTAGATACCCGCATAAGCTTAACGAAGCCCACAAGTCAGAAGTAAAGGAATCCCATGTTCTAAAGAAGAAGGGAGCCTGAGCTTTGAATACTGAGGAAGCCCGCAAGTGTAAATGAAGCTAGAGAAGGTCAAGCCCACAATTTCTGGAAGAGATGAAAATGAAAAATTGATCCTTCGTATGCAACCACTTCAAGCATGGCCAAAATCGGTCAAAGTTAGTACCAAATATTCCCGAAAGAAAAACAAAATTCCCTTGAGCACATGATAGGAAAGAGACATGTTAATCAACAAAAAATTGACAACTTATTTCTATTCTTTTACTATGCATGATCTCATTTAACAAAAAATTCATCATAGATCACCTTTTGGCATTGATCAGAAGCAGATTGCACAGTTGAGCATGCAATTTGTAGTTTAGAAACCATATCATAATTTCCTTGGAGACACTCCTCGTGAAATATCATCACTTGCTCTACTAATGTGAAGAGCTACTAGTGATAATTCATCATACTACAAAAAACATAAGGTGCATTGAATTCGTCTTTATTGAAAAATAAATAAATAATAAAAAAATAACTCAACCCCTAGGGAAAAAGAGTAGTTGTTCATCTGGAAAATATGTGTAGGATCTTTGTAGTGCCAATTGGTGGTAAGTTTTTTTGATGTTGCTCATTATTGGAAGAGGTGAATATGAAAATTTGATCCTTCTTATGCAACCACCTCAAGCATGGCCAAAATTGGTCAAGTTAGTATCAAATATGCAGATAAGATAAAAACAGTCCCCTAAGCACATGATGGGAAAGAGACATGTTAGTCAACAAAAAATTGACAACTTATTTCTATTCTATTACTAGGAATGATCTCA